>JAXQJP010000066.1:0-76538 GCA_037042015.1 Furcasterigmium sp. R96-07A1
GATGTCCTCCCACTCAGCATCTGGTGACTCTTTTATATGAATGGGGTCAGGATATACTTCTTGCGTAAATACTCCCTAATTTCTTTTAAATTAATAAATAAAAAATATTAATTATATTAATGTTAAAGTTTTTTTTTAAATAAATTAGCTTTAACATCTATATTAGTAAGGCTACTAGATATACTTAGGCTTAGTGCCCCCCTGCAAGGCCTGTGGGCTCCCGCCCATCACTGCTATGCTCCACGGATCCAAGATATGAACGTGCTACCACACACCACGAGTTACCATCCGTCACCATCAATTCCTTACGATGGCGGCCGGGCCTCTCAACGCCCGGCAGATTGCCGACGAAGAAGCGCGCGCAGAGGTCGACGTACTTAACTCGCGCTTAGAGAAGACCACTCAACTCACCAAGAAGATCCAAGCGTCCTTGGGTCGGCTCGAGTTGACTGGCAAAAGCGTCAACGATGTTGCTGGGCCCTTGAACGGAGAGACGAAGAGACTGCAGATATTTGGCAACAGTGAGTCAAATCAAGAAACTATCGTCCAACTCATCAGCGCAGGCGTTGCGGATGGCTGTTGACAGTTCTTTCCCGTATCGCAGATATCGACAGCGTCCTAGCTGCCATCGAACGACTCCGCCAACCTGCCGACAGCAAGAACGATGAGGAGCAAATTATTCGCGCCGGACCAGACCGGATCGGCCTCACTGATTATCTTGGTTCAATGAAAAGGCTCAATAAAGCCCTCGCAGATATGCAGGCCTCAAACCTCCGCGCCAACCAGCAAACTATGTCTGACCTGATGCGCCTCGTCAAGTCCGGAGTGTCCCAGCTCGAAGGTCACTTTGAGAAACTGTTACGCGACGAGACTCCTCGTTCTGTCGAGCCGCTCCATTACATCACCAAGGACATGCCCTTCCCTACCCTGTCACAGGCTACACTGACGCCCCTCGGTCTGATACGAGCATACGTATCTGGAAGAACCTACCAAGGGTCAGGAGACACGGCGCCCCAGGAACCATCCACGGGTAAGATTTACATCGACATACGCGGACCGTACCTGTCTTCAAGTCTCGTCAACCTGGCCGCTGCCAGCGTCAATACAGCGAAGAAGAAGAATCCGGACGCCATGTACCGGGTAGGGACGAATGGCATTGGCACCTATGCTCAAGCCATGGAAGGCCTTTTTCTCGCCGAGTACGAGAACATATGTAACTTGTTTAACCGTGAAGATTGGGGCCCTGTCTTCCAGTCAACTTGCCAGGGCGCCTTGGCTGAGCTAGCCCGCGCCTTGCGAGAGCTGAACAGCCATATCAAGAACCACCTCGGTACGGACTGTTACCTGGCATACGAAATTACAGAGATCATGTCCCACCTATCTGGCAATCTCGACATCCGCACTGGGGAGCTGAAGGTCTCACTGGCTGCTGCGCTGAAGCCAGTGCGAGATACTGCCAAGGTTTCCCTTGCCGAGCTACTTGAAGACACCCGGCGAAAGATAGGGAGTTTGCAGATCTTGCCGTCGGATGGAGCACCTGTACCAATCGTTTCCGACACCATGAGGCGTCTGCAGGCCATGGTCGAGTTCATCCGGCCTATCTCGAGCATTATGATATCGCTGGGCGATGGCGGATGGAAGTCCGCCTCCGCAGCGAACGGTCGATCGTTGGAAGCCATTCCAAGCCTTGCATCCTATGATGTTGGAGCGGACGGTACCGAGATATTTGTCCATTACTGTACTGACACGATCGAGACCTTGCTCTCATCTCTCAATCAGAAAGCACAAGCTGTTCTCAAAGGCGGACGGGGTGTGCTTGGTGTCTTCTTGGCAAACACTGTGGTTATCGTGGACCGTATGGTTAGTGACTCGGAGTTGCGGCCCCTTCTCGAGCAGCGACTGGCCGTGGTCGAGACGTGGCGCAAAAAGGCAAAGAGTATCTACACCATGGACTGCAAGGAAGCATCCACGCATCTTTTAGACGTCATCCACACCAGCAAACAGCGACCTACGTCCGGACAAGCAGACTCAAGCTCGATTGTGAAGAATCTCAGCAGCAAGGACAAGGACAACATCAAAGGGAAATTCCAGGCATTCAATGCCGCCTTCGACGACTTGGTCTATAAACACAAGGCCTACAATATGGAAAAAGAGGTACGACAGATGTTTGCTCGCGACATCCAGCAAATGCTTGAGCCGCTTTACAATCGTTTCTGGGATCGTTACCATGAAATCGACAAAGGCAAGGGCAAATATGTTAAATACGACAAAGCTTCGATAGCTGCTGTGTTCTTGACTCTTTACTGACGTCAGCGCGCAACTGGAGCGAAGACCGCCTTGATTGGGGCAGAGTGAGTTATATAGAATGAACCTGACGCTTTGTCAGGGGTGTTGAGGCTGGTGATGAGGCAGGGGCGCTCGGCGTTGGTCTCACATCACTTTAGGGAACTGGTTGAGCTATCCTCACTGTATTGATACTGTCGACTTCGGCCACATTTACTGCATGACAAACAGCAAACTGACATGGCCTTCCTCCGCACTGGCAGCATGCTGTTGCCTGATGTGCTGTGCGGGTCACGCATCGTTCCGAGCATGCCAGTCGGTGTTCCAGCATCACAATGATGAGCTTTTCATCTCCAGCTCCGGCAGAGTGCAAGCATGGCCCATCAAGGGAATATTGTAGATACACCATCCATACATTACTGGAGAAGGCCCCAGTCTCTTGGGACAGGGAAAGGCTAGATTCGAGGATGACCAGGGCTACTCCCAGTCCGCACCCCAGTCGACAGAGGTGATGCCCTTTCCCTTGCCTTCCATAACAGCCTCCAGCTTGTCCTCGTTAGTGACCCAGCCCTGCCTCTTGGTGGCTATGGCGTATCTGATCGGGTCCCGCCATTCTCTCCACCAGACCTCCTCGCTCTGAACGATACATTGCCGGCCTTCCAATCCAATCCTACTCGTAGCGAAGGGCCACACGGCTTGTACAACCTCATACTTGGCCTTGCCGGTAAACAACGTAGTGACACTGGTGAAAAATTTGTTGACCTTGTCTGGGCTCTGCACTACCACCCGAGAGTGAGTGACAGGGAAAGTGACGGACACCATGCCTTTGTAGTTGGTCGATGCAACGAGGCTGCGAAGTTGACCTTCCAGCCACGTTGTGTCCATATTAGCGACGACTCGTTGCAGGCAGAAGCTTTTGACCTGTGCCTTGTCTTCAACAAAGCGCCGACACCACCCCTCGAGACCGCCGTCACCCATCTCGGGGATGACGTCTGGCTTGTAGCCACCGCGATACGCCAACTCCCCTTCAGATACGCAGCGAATATAGTCCATGCGGCGCTGGTGGTCTTCCGGGACAAGGAGGCTCATCAAATTCAGGCGGATATCAAAATCCACCTTGGACCGTCGCGTCCCCTTGATGTGAACTTGAGGCTTAGGCGGCACTCTTGACTGTGCCCGGATGAGCGCCACCAAAGCTGCCGTTTGAGATGATAAGTGAGGGGCGCGTGAAGACAGGACAGTGCAGTCTTCGGAAAGATCGAAAAGCGGCGGTTGGTACAATTTGTAGTCGAGTCGGGGAAGGCCAGGAAACGTCTGTGCCGACCGACTCGTCGGCGTCTCATTAAGACTTGACGCAGCTGAGTGCGCGCTGCCTGATGGTCCCGAGTAGGGTGGCGGCAGTAAGTGAGCCGCCGACCTGCTCGCATCGTCTATCGCTGACGTCGAGCTTCCACCGTCGGGATCAACGGCATGGCTGAGATTGAGAGAACCCGGCGAGCCTGGTTGGCCTTGATGACGATCTTGTTCCTGGACAAGCCTCTTTTCAACCATCACAGAGGGAGCGGTGTCCATGCTGAGCATGCTACTTGGCCTTGACCCGCAACTACGAACAGACGACAGGAAGGTGGCCGAGGCACGATGATGAGGACGAGGAGGAGTGGGGCGGGTGAGAGACCAGCCATGAGATGAGGATACCAACGCTTCGTGTGTTGGGATGGAAGGGAAGGGGCGGGCCCTCGAGGTGACGAGGCTTGGGGGCCAAGGGGTAAGGGGCTTACTACAGTACTGTAGGTACCTACAGCTAAGGTAAACTATCTAACTAGGTATCTATCTACGCTGTACCTTAGGTACCTTAAGGTAGGCAGGGCACGTGGTCGGAGGGATAGTAATTATCCACATTTCACCGGTTGATTGTGTGGCGCGTCCGCGATAAGCAATTTACGCGCTGGACGCGGGTGAGGCGCGGGGCATGTAACCACTTTACGCGTTCGCGCTAAATAAGATCCTCCCTCAAACACCAGACCGTCAAGCGTCAGGGACATGCGATACCACCCACCAGACCCCTCATTGGCCTCCATTTCTGTCCTTCGTCATACTGCTCCTTCCAAACTCGTGTTGAAGAAGGCTTCAGCATTACTCCAGCACCATGAATGACTACATGCTGCAGGACGATGCGACGTCGGATCGAGTGCGCCAGGCCGAAGACTTTCTTGACCCCAGTCAGTTACCAGCTATCAAGTAATCTCCCTTGAAAGGACACCGATTGACTGATTGATCGCTTAGGAAACCAGCATGCTCGAAGCTACAGGTCGGACATCATACTCATGGTCCAGAAAGGCCAAAGACGCCTAAACGTCAATATCGATCATGTTCGCGATCACAGCGCCGAGCTCGCTCAGGGCATCCTTCGACAGCCGTTCGAATACACAGTCGCCTTCAACCACGCCCTCAAAGAGATCGTAAGAACATTGCCGCAGACACGTGAAGACGAAGTCGCCGATGCGGTGTATTACTGTGCCTGGGCTGGCAGCTTCGGACTCAACGCCTGCAATCCACGCACACTGTCTTCGCAGCATCTCAACAGTATGGTCTCTCTCGAAGGCATTGTTACCCGCTGTTCCCTGATTCGACCGAAGATCGTGAAGAGCGTTCATTACAACGAGAAGAAGAATTTGTTCCACTTCCGGGAGTATCAAGACCAGACAATGACCAACGGCGTCACTACTTCGAGCGTCTACCCCCAAGAGGATGACGAAGGCAATCCCTTGACCACCGAGTACGGCTTCAGCAAGTATCGAGACCATCAGACCATCTCTGTCCAGGAAATGCCCGAAAGAGCACCAGCAGGTCAACTACCCCGAGGCGTGGATGTCATCCTTGACGACGACCTGGTAGACAAGGTCAAACCGGGAGACAGGGTGCAGCTGGTCGGCATCTACAGGACACTTGGCAACAGAAACACCAATCACAACAGCGCCCTCTTCAAGACGGTAATATTAGCCAACAATGCTGTCTTGCTGTCATCGAAATCAGGAGGCGGAGTTGCCACCGCTGTCATCACTGACTCTGATATCCGCAATATCAACAAGGTGGCCAAGAAGAAGAATTTGCTGGATCTCCTTTCTCAATCTCTGGCGCCCAGCATTTACGGTCATGCCTACATCAAGAAGGCCATCCTCCTCATGCTTCTCGGAGGCATGGAGAAGAATCTGGAGAACGGCACCCATCTCAGGGGAGACATCAACATACTCATGGTTGGTGATCCCTCTACCGCAAAGTCACAGCTACTGCGCTTCGTCTTGAATACGGCACCGCTTGCAATTGCTACAACAGGCCGCGGTTCCTCAGGCGTGGGTCTTACAGCCGCCGTTACATCAGACAAGGAGACCGGCGAGCGGCGCCTGGAGGCTGGTGCAATGGTCATGGCCGACCGGGGCGTCGTATGTATCGACGAATTCGACAAAATGTCGGATATCGACAGGGTGGCCATTCACGAGGTCATGGAGCAGCAGACAGTTACCATCGCCAAAGCTGGTATTCACACATCCCTGAACGCAAGGTGCAGCGTCATCGCCGCCGCAAATCCCATCTTCGGGCAGTACGACACACACAAAGACCCGCACAAGAACATAGCCCTGCCAGATTCGCTGCTGTCGCGTTTTGATTTGTTATTCGTCGTGACCGACGACATCGAGGATACGCGTGACAGGCAGGTTTCCGAACATGTCTTGCGCATGCACCGTTACCGACAGCCGGGCACAGAAGAAGGCACTCCTGTACGAGAGAATGCGGGACAGTCTCTCGGAGTGGCGCTGAATGATCAGAGCGATACGCAACAGCCGACAGACGTATACCAGAAGTATGATGCCATGCTGCATGCTGGCGTTACGATTACATCAGGTCGCGGCGCCAACAAGAAGCCAGAGGTGCTGAGTATCCCGTTTATGAAGAAGTATATTCAGTATGCAAAGACGAGGATCCGCCCAGTCTTGACCCAGGACGCCTCCGATAGGATCGCCGAAATCTATGTCGGCTTGCGAAACGATGAGATGGAGGGAAACCAGCGTCGCACCAGCCCCCTCACTGTTCGTACCTTAGAAACACTGATTCGTCTTGCCACCGCCCATGCGAAGTCTCGACTGTCGACCCGTGTTGAGGAACGAGACGCATTGGCAGCCGAAGGAATTCTTCGCTTCGCGTTGTTCAAGGAGGTTGTGGAAGACGAGTCTCGCAAGAAGCGGAGAAAGACACAGAACAATCAATTCGCATTTTCCAGCGAGGACGATTCTTCAGATGACGATGATGGCGACACGGCTTATCGCAACGCATCCAACAGGCCGAGCGCTCCTCGAGATGGAAGATCCACCAGGGGCGTTGCACGCCCCCGCCGAGCGTCAACATCACATGAAGCTGAGGAAGAGCCTGACTCGGGTACAGCAGACCAAGGAAACGGTCACGAACAAGACGGAACGCCTCGTCGAAGCAGACGGACTGGGCCAAGTTCATCCCGGGAAACGCGTACGCAAACCTCTTTTGCGTCCTCTATTCCCGCATCCCAGGCAACAGATCAGGCAGGCCAAGCCCGTACGGCCGATGAAGAGGAGGACGATCAAGATCTCGCTTCCGAAGCCGCTGGACTCGCGATTGACGATTCGCCCATCACCAAAGAACGGTACGACGTGTTCAAGGCCGCTTTGGGGCAGCTACAGAATACCCCGCTGTTCGATGACGACTCTGCGAATGTGGACAGCCTCATTGAGGCTGTGAATCACAAGATTGGCTCCCGCAGCGGGGGTTCTTTCAGCAGGACCGAAGCCATCAAGGCACTAAAGATGATGGATCAGAGGAACGAAATCATGTAAGTCCAACCCCTCCTATGTTTCTGGGCAATACTCACACCAGTCCAGGTATACAGATGGCGAGCTTGTGTACAAGATCTAAGGGTCTCGATATTGGTATTCGGCTGCTGGATGGCCTTTGCGAGAGTTTACTGTGCAGGCCATATCACTGGCGTACGGGGACCGCAACGCAGCCATGCCGCCGGCTGCAAGGCCCATCGAAGGCGGCAAGGGTTGAAGAATATGCGAACTGTTCTGGTTTGTTCATTGGTCTGGGGTACGTTGGAATTATGTCTTGCCTCGAAAGTCCGAGGCAGCCCAGTATGTTGTATTCCGAGCGATGCTCACGTGCAATACAACACGATCATTCCATGATTCTTTGATCCAGTGCTACCCCTTCATGACCCGTCTGTTGAACTCGTCAAGTCGATCATCGACGCGAACACCATTGCACGTCTCTAGCCCCTGCTCGTCTTTGCCAATGATGGGAACGCCGACCTGTTCAATAGCAAAGCTTGCCGCGACACTGCCACAGGCCACGGCGTCTTCGATGTTCATACCGCGAGCCAACGCGATCGTGAGGCCACCCAGGAAACTATTGCCACCGCCAGTCGGGTCAACTACTTTTGCCGGATCCTCGTGGTATGCTGGGATCCAGCGTTCGATCCCCGGGTCAACCTCGATTTCCTCACGAGCTATTGCGCCTTCCTCATCCTGCAAAAGACCGGCGAAGAGGGCTTCCATGTCAGTGTCTGGCCTAAGCCCTCCTTTGACGTAGACCTTCCTGCGTTTGGGTTCCTCGCCTTGTCGCCGATTTTGTCGTTTTCGCCCACCGTTCCGAGCGATGTAGCAGCCTTTTTCGCCAGCTCGAATAACCAATGCGAAGGACTGAAGTGGCATGCTAGCGAGTAGCTGCTCGCAAGAGCGCTCAATGGCTGACGTGGAAATTTCACCTGTCTCCGGATCCAGGCCATCGTCACCCATGAAACCAGCCAATTCGGCGTGGTTGGGGCTGCAAATGTCGACCAGTGGCAGGGTGTTCGTGCAGTTGAGTAACTCGTCCGGTGTGCAGAGGTCAGGGACTGGTTCCCATACAAACATCGGTCTAGTGTAGGTACCAGGAGGGCATATGGCTCTCCTGGCTGCGTTGATATCTGTCACCAGCTCCCGGCATCTGTTCGGCGAACAGATAAGGTGAAATGATCGGGATAAAAGTAAAGTGGGATCGAGGTCTTCGGCAGTCAGGCGTCTTTTGGGTGTCGTGTATTTGAAGGCGCGCTTAGTGGTACTGCCTGTCTCGACATAGCCGTTCCAGCCACGAGTAGTAAGACGCTGAGTGTCTTTGCGGTAGAGCACGGTCGTCTCCCAAGAGTCTATGAGGGTTGCCAGGCTATTGGGGAAATCGCTACCTTGGTCTACAATCCATCCAACGGCCGAAGACCTGGGAGGCGGCGAAAAAAGGCGCGCGCCAATGGCCGCATAGGTGCCAGCACCTCCAAGAATATCCCGCGCAGGAGGGGTGGGCGGTAGGAAGGCGATCTCGTCTCGGAACAGTCAGTACGGGCAGTGGGCAATGGTGGTGGCGCCTCGAATTATACTTACCTATGATGAACATACCCAGGGTCACAAAATCGACAGGCGTGAGAGCAGCCATTTGCTCTTCGGTCAAGGCATCGTCCTTGACGGATAAGGCTTCCATGATGAGCAATTTTCCGAGTCCCCGGAGATACTGAGTGATGGTATCAGGTGCGTGGCATGGCAGGTGCCAGCCAGCAACGAGTCTTGCAATCTGCTTCTATGTCGTGGACAAGCAGGCCGTAGGCCGAGACGATGTCACTCGCTTCAACACTGCCGGAATCGCGAGGGAAGCCAGAAATAAGTCGTATCGGCTTCTTGTGCGGGCAACCGAGGACCGGCCCGCCTACGAGCACTGATCCCGTGAATGTTGGGGTTCTTGGTATCCAAGCTTACTCTTCACCTCGAATTTAACTGCCAGGGCCCCCACGGGTGTGTGTTTGTGTGAGAGTGTGTCTCTATGTGGTTGAGGGCAAAAAACGTTGATACCGGCGTAACCTTCGGGATATGGGTTGTCATACGCAGCATGATTATCTCCCTGCACGGGCTCGTCGACACACGATATCACGGATCGATGTAGGCAGGCAAGTTGGTAGTCAGGTACAGGCGAAGGGAGGTAAACAGGTAGCTAAGGTACTCAGAAGCGAGTCCTTCGATCAGGTCCCGACATCTGATCAGCCACGGTGTGGCTGAGGCCCCACCCGTGGATGGGCTAAAGGTACGCCAATAAAGTCGAGGTACCTAGCACCTCGGCAACTCGTCTCCGTGGCGGGTGCTACCGCAACGACCCCAAGTCATGGTGAGGTTGGCCCGTCTCCAACAGGTACCTAGTGTCCGTGCCTCCGTAGACAGGGGCGACGAATGTGCTTGCTGACCTGGCAGGCAGCCAGTGCAACTTCTACGTCTCGCCATACTTATCCCGCACGCGAATTGTCGACAGACGCGCATGCTAACCTAAGCTTATTTCTGTCTATACATTATTCAATCTGCACCTTTACTCCGGGCACGGCAACTCGTACTTGCTGAAGAAGACAACATGGCAGCCAACAACATGCACAATCTGACTACACTCATCAAGAGGTGAGTGCTGAGCATTGGATTGTCCGACCCCGTCTGGTCTACATACTGAAGCCTCTGGGGTGCCGTCTAGGCTGGAGGCCGCCACATCTCGTCTCGAAGATATCGCGTCCTCGACCATCGACGATCCATCGAACCTTACGGTTGGGGGCGCGTCGCCGCACAATGCTTCGTCAACGCCTGCTGCTGTCCCGACAGCCACCGCGGGCCCGGCACCTGCTCAGCCGCCCTCGACGACAGATCATCTTCCCGAGACAATCGAGGAGTTTGATGCCTTTCTGTCCTCATCGGTCGAGAAATATGTCAAATTGAGCAATCACCTCGGCGGACTGCTCGCGGAACAAGCTTCTCAGGTCCTCAAAGGGTTCCAAGCCCAGCGCAAGTTCCTGCTCGTCGCTACGCAGGCAAAGAAACCTGATAACAACGGTGCCCTGTCGCAACTCTTGTCACCGATCAACGAAGCATTGATTGCCGTCCAAAAGGTCAAGGAAGCCAACAGACCGTCCCCAGTCTTTACCCAGCTCAGTGCTGTTGCAGAGGGTATCATGGTCCTTGCGTGGGTCACTGTTGAGAACCGCCCTTTCAAGCACGTCGAAGAGACGTTAGGGTCTGCCCAATTCTTTGGCAACAGAGTACTCAAGGAGCAGAAAGACAAGTACGTGCCATTACTTCCATCCAGCAATGACGTGCTAATTATGTGCCAGAGATCCGCAGCAAGCGGAATGGATCCAGGCCTTTTATCAGGTTTTCCGCGATCTTGCCGACTACGTCAAGCAGTTCTATCCCAACGGTGTTACTTGGAATGCCAACGGACAGCCTGCTACCGAGGTCGCCAAAGCGCTGATGACATCGACTTCTGCGAGCTCGACCTCGACCTCGACCTCGACCCCTCCACCCCCGCCTCCTACGGCAGGACTGCCCCCGCCTCCCCCGCCTCCCGGGCCCCCTCCTGTTCTCGATATCAACGAAACGACCCCAACACAGAAGGAGAACAAAGGAGGACTCGGGGCTGTGTTTTCCGAGCTCAACAGGGGCGACGCTGTCACGAAAGGACTGCGCAAAGTCGATAGGTCCGAGATGACGCACAAGAATCCTTCTCTGCGGACCAGCTCCACCGTCACAGATGCCTCTCCTAGAGGCAAAAGCCCTGCGCCTGGCAAGAAGCCCAAGCCTGAAAGCATGCGGGCCAAGAAGCCCCCCAAGAAGGAGCTTGATGGGAACAAGTGGACTATCGTAAGTGCCCCCCCGGATCGAGCCCGAGCAATCACTGATGCATTTGTGTTTGAAGGAAAACTTCGAGAACGAAGAGATGATCGAGATCCAAGCCGAGATCTCACATTCTATTCTCATCAGCAGATGCAACAAGACTACCATTGTCATCAAGGGGAAAGCCAACGCCATCACGGTTGAGAACTCAAACCGCCTATCGCTCGTTGTTGACAGCCTTGTGTCAACTGTCGATGCAGTTAAGTCTCAGAACTTTGCGTTGCAAGTCCTTGGGGTGATTCCCACGGTTATGATGGACCAGATTGACGGGGCTCAAGTATACTTCAGCAAAGAGAGCACGTCGGCCAAAATCTTCTCCAGCAAGTCTTCTGGCATCAACCTCAACATCATTTCAGGCCCCGACGAAGATTACAAAGAGGTACCCCTACCTTACCAGATCTGCTCTTACTACGATGAAGAGCAGGGCGACCTCGTCAACGAGATCGTCTCACATGCAGGCTAAAATGACCATTGAACGGCTTATGCGTTCTGTACAAGAGGCTGGCACATACATTACTGCGTATTTTGAGCGGCGGGGTAGCGATCGAGTCGTGTATAGGGTAGGATACCTTGACAATGCAGTGGCGGGGTCGATGGATCATGGTCCCTGGAGAAATCCTCAAACAAGTGTCTTATCTCTCTTCGCATGAACTGGAAGATGGGCGACTGGGCAAAATCACGACATGCTAACTGTCTGCCTGTTCTGAGAGAAATGCCACGCGTGAGCCACGTGTTGCATGCACATGAGGTAGTCGAACATACACAATCGATCTTTGCCATATTTCTTCATGATTCTTGCTCCTGAAATCTTGTCTTAAGCTGCCCCGCCACGAACCAAATCTATCTGCGTCAAAAGCTGTCAAATGAGTATGGCCATTGCAACGAGCCGTACGATGCTGACATCTCTACAATTTCGCCTTGGGGGGTTCAAGGGTCGGCATAAGGAGATCACGGATATCGCCCGCTGCCTCGTTCAGGTAGTAGCTCATTCGTGGGCTATTGAGGCCCTTGGAGACAACATTGAAGTTGATACTAGATAAGTTCATTAGCCGGGGTTCCAGTAGTAAGAACAAAGTAGATGGGCGGTTGGGAAGGGATATCCGTACCTGTTCTCGTTGATCATGTAGGCAATGCCAAAGCCATCATCAATGACCTGACTCCAGCCATAGCCATTGAAGTATTCGGAACTCAACTGCGATGAGGAGATGTACCAGGTACTCGAGTAAGAGTAGGCCGGGTCCTTGAAAATTGCGGGAATCTCCTCGTCGGCATTGAGTAGCTTCTTGAGCCCGAACAGATGTCGATCCACGCCCTTGGCGTCCGATGCTGCCGTGATATATTCAACGTGTGAGTTGACCGCTTTGCGGAAGAGAGCTGCACGGGCTTCGTCACCAACGTCGGCATTAGCCATGGCATCGCAGAACGCCACAGAACTATCAGATACAGTTCTGCATGTCTCTGTTCGTCCCTGCTGGAAGCGCCGGGTGGCTGCCGACTCATAGGTAGGCCGATTCTTCCCAAACATCTTGTGATAGGCAAGCTGAATGACCATCTGGACGTATGCGTCAGGCGAGCACTTGAACTTTTTGATCAAGCCCTTGCCATAGCCTTGATAAGCCTGAATTGCCAATTCATGCTGCCCGATGATGTCGTTGAAATCCTTGATAGCGCGGTCAATGTCGGACTGCACATTCTTGGTCACCTCGAATTTGACCGGGGTGGGGTCGGCGAGGTTAGATCGTATTGGGACATCGGACAAGTCGATTTTGTTGTTGAAGATGAGATCGTTAACATAGTCGTTGAGGCGGTGGGTGGGTGTTCCATCCATCATGGAGTGTTCGCCCGTAAAGCCGGCCGTGCCATTGTCGTTGACGATGAATTGCAACGGCTTATCAAACCACCTGTTCTGGCCGTCGCCATGCCAGTACTGGTGCGCGCGCTCCTCCAGAGTCACAGGAGCGGCATCATCCAGACAGACGATGAAGGCAGCAGATTCAATAGCCTCGACAGCAGCTGCATTCTTGGGATGGGCTGCAAGGAGTGTTTCGCGAGCCTCTGCCCAAACATCGCGATTCTCGCTAGTCAGCGCACCAACGGCGGGAACGCGTTGTGCCGTCTCGTAGACCTTGTTAAACTGCTGCTCAAGCTCGCTGAAGTTCAGCGGCTTGCCATCCACCTCGTGGAATATCTTGAAGAACTGGTTCTTGCGAATGGCAATGATATGCTTGTGCTCCTTGTGCGAGAACTTGACCGGGTGATCAGCTGGCTTGGCAGCCACGCGAGAGGCATTGAACATCCACTGGTAGCTGTCCATGCATATGGGCAGCTTCTTCATGTACTCAGGCTCAAGGACGCCCTCGTCAACCTGCTTCTTAAATTCCAGCGCAGCGGAGGTGATGGCGGCGGCTCTCTTCGCCGGGTTCCTTCTCCGGCGGTCGTCTCGGTGTGAGTAGAAGTAACTGACGTAGGGAACAACAGGATCGCGATAGCTCAGATAGGCTGCATCGTTCCACCATTCATACAGCCAATTCTTGTGCTTCGGATCCTCTCGCCTGGCGAGCAGTCTCTCCTGTAGCTTGGCACCAATTCCGCCAGGCTTCACGAAGTCTTTGACTGCCTGCTCGCTGGTTGCAAATTCGGAGGGAGTCAGGAGAGGATGAAGCGTCTTGATGTATCGGGCGGCAGTCTCCTCGAGAGTCGGCACTGGAAGTTTGGGCAATCCTTCCTGGAACCTGAGCATAGGTCCTTTCGTTGTGTCCTCGGTATAACCTGAGCCGGGGATTAGCGAGGTCACCAACACGTCTGCGAGCCACTTGGCTTGACCTACCGGCAGGCAGCGAGCTGCTGCTCCGTTTGCTGACAGGGGCCATGTTGATTCGTGAAGCCTGCAGAATGAGTCAATAGTGCGTCGGGGCCAGGTAATGAGACATGAGATCACAAATAGAACCAGGCGTCCAAGGTAGGCACTTACAATTCGAACAGTTCGAGAGGCGTGGTGTAAGTTCGCCAGAGCGCTGTTGGAAACAGCAGTTGACCTGGCCCCTAGAACTCGCAGTGCGAACGACATGACCTTGATTGATCGAGGTACGGTCAACGAACGCTTCGCACCCTTCGCATCAAGAGAGCAAGACAAAATGGTGCACAATCGGTGATGATAAGAGGGCGGGAGTTGAAGACTCAAGACTGTGGGTGGATAGAGCCGTGTCAAGCGACGTGATTGCCGACGGGCCTAGGTAGCTGCGCCGAGGTTTGTCGTCACAAGGGCAGCGTGGGGCCTAAGGGAGCCAATGCCAAGGACAACCTTGAAGCCTGTTGCGGGCGGCTGTAATCGGTTAGGCAGTCAGTGTACCTACAGCGACCTAGGTCCCACCTTGGGTACCTTAGCTTGTAGCGCACTGCGCACCTCCGGGTAAAGGACCTAGAACGCCCCGAACCCCGGATCCCCTGCAGCCGAACGAGCCGAGGTAGAAGAGATCCGAAGCCCGGCCGCCGTTCCAGCGGGTCTTGATCTGACAATTAGGTACTGTACTGGGACACTACGCCGACGAGATGTGGGGTACGCAATTGGCTTTCACATGTCGCTGACGCGCATAGAACGAGCCAAAAACAGACATCGATTCATGGCAGACAACATATACTGGCAAACAGACATCCGAAGCCTACTGCTTGCTGTAAGGCGCACAATCAATGATTACAGACGGGTCGACTACTACTACATAAACAGCGACAGCGGTGCCCCAACCGTTGTCGCCAGAAAGCAATCCTTTGACGCCCAAGGTACCCAGCAACCCCCCAAAATCAATACGTGCTGTTGTTCTGAACCACTTGCCCCGGCACACCTCAAGTTTACAGCTCGTAACTTCGAACAGGGCCCTCGCTGCTCAACGGCTGTACGGCACCGGCGCTTGGGACGGCGTGAAATGACAGCTGGTTGCCGACGTCCATCGCATCCTGAACTGACTGCAAACCCTGGTCACCCCCGGATGCAGCTACCTTCAAGCCCTCTTGCACTTCTCTGACGCGCCGCTTGAAGGCGAGACGGTCCAAGAAGAGTTGCTGCCGACCTCGCTCCAGCTCTCGTCGTTCTGCCTGGAGCATTGCTTCCATGTCGCTGAAGTACTTGAGCTTCAGCTCCATCTTTTGCAAAGTCACATTGGCTGCCGCTGATACGAGGCGCGTCATCTCCCGCTCCTCGTGAGATGCCAGCCCGCCGGCCCGCGCTCCAGTTGCTGCAAGTGGTATCGACGCCAGCTCCGCCCCTGATGTCTCGTGCCCCGTCTGGGTCGCTGGTGTCGCGTCAATGTCCATCGCCCCTTCATCTTTAGCTCCGGGCTTGCTGTTTGCAGCCCGAGCGCTGCTTTGGCCTTCGGCGCGTTCCTGTAGCCTGCCCCTCAGTACATCGGCAGATGTTCGGGCAGCAGCAGCCGTCGTTGCCGGATCTGCCATGGTTGCCAGAAACCCGATGACGGACAGAACGGGGTTGTCAGCCTGGGTGTAAGGCAGTTGGCCATTGCCGTGGCCGCCGAGAAGACTGAGCTCCGCTTCACTGTATTTCTTCTCGATGCCGAGCTGGAGAAACTCCGTAAGACACTCCTCTCGAGTCCGGGTACCGACGTGATCGGCAATCTCATTCCAGTCCTCGTCGTACTGCTCCAGTGCTTCAAGAAGACGGACGAGCTCCGCGGGGCTCCAAGGGGCGTCGCGTTCTTGTATCGCGGAGTATGTGGGGTTGCCATCTCGGATGTACTGTGCCCGCAAAGTATCGCCAGGGAACTGTGCGCCGTTGTAACAGCTCGGGCAGATGTTGTATTTCGTCTTCCCAGCCGTGTTCTTGTCAGTGCCGGCGTTGTGGTAGTAAAGCTTGGTGCAGTCAATCCCACAAACGTGGCAGTTCACCTTGGCGACATGAGCATTGGGAGCATCGCCAGCTGCTATGCCGTTGGTGGTCGGCGCCTCTCCGTTCGTCTTCGTCTCCGATCCTTCCGTCTTGGCGATCGTCGAATTGGCGTCGTATACGTTGCGAGCGACCTCAAGTTTAGAGTCGGCAGGGGCGTCTTGCGCAGCGCGGGCCTTCTTGTCCGTGTCGGCGCTCTTTTGTCCCTCTGTGGTCTCAGCAAGTTGGCTGGGATGGAAGGCCTGCAGGCCTCTGGGAGTGTCGCAGACGACTTGAAAATGTCCGGTGAAGGGTGGGCCGACGGTTGAAGGACGGTTTTCTCCGTCGACCTAGTAAACAAGATGATGTGAGCGAATGATCTGCTTCAGTTTGGGCAGTCATCTAACCTGGTAGTTGATAAGGCCCCATTGCTCGAGGAAAGCATGGACGCGCATGATGGCACACACGTCGCCAGCCAGGTTCCTTCGACAAGCAGTAACCGTAAGGTACTCTGCAGGGTTGAGCCGGTAGGTGTTGATCATGAAGTCGCGGTAATCCTTGTACACGACGGGCGTCTTGCTTCGATTGCGGCTGTTGAAGAACTCGGCCATAGCTTTGCGCTCGATATCATGAATTGTCGTCATGTCGAACCAGGTGCTGTAGCTGGGCAGGATGATAGCATGTGTCTGTGAGATGAGGTGGTCACGGGCGGCTGCTTCCAAGCTCTCCTTCGTCTTGGCTTCCTGACCAACGCTCTCATTTGCCCCAGCGTTGACATCGTCGTTGTCGGTAGGATCCAGGCTACCCTTGACATCAGCTCCAGCATCTGCCATTGTGTCGTCGCGATTTAGCATGGCCTCTGGGGCTGGGCCATCAGGGGCATTGAGCGGGTTATCCAGGGCGCCTGGGCCAGGTGTCGCACTATCTTGCTTCACCTGGGGCTCGTTCGTGGCGCCTTCGGCCATGGACACGTCTGCCGCATCTTATGTGGTTAGCACAGAGTTGCAGGGTCGCGAAAACTACGCATAATAGTTACCTTCAACACTGACGGCCGCTGTCGGCAGGGTAGCTTGAGACGGATTATGGTGGCTTCCGCTTCCTGGCGTGTTGGCTTCGGCCGGCGAGCCTTGGTTCTGTTGGACGGCGTTGGCGTCCATGGTGTGTTGCGATGATAAGGGCGTCGGTGCCTGTTGCGCGCGAGCCGGGAACGACAGGGAGCAACGAGATGACCGAGTGGAGCAGCGACTTGACAAAAGAGCCGCGCTGGTTATTCACAGGTCGGTTCCAAACGCACTCCTTTCAGAGAATCCCGTGGATTGTGAATATGTGTGGCGGAATCGGCGATGCGATGTGAATGATAGTTTCGCGTAACGTCTTCCCAATGCGCGGTCGACAGCAGGGTAAGATGCAGTCCCGTTCGATTGACGTGGACGGCTCGCGCGTCGAGAAATTTTGGCGCGAACACGTCAAATAAGACGTTGATTGGCCGGAGCTGAGGTCCAGGAAGATCACGTGGCGTGTATTACCTAAGCTGAGGTACCTCAAGAGGTAGGTAGGGTGGGGTTCCTGGCTCACCAGACGACGTCTTGACCAACCTCGGGCCGTGACCAGCCGCGAATGTCCGCGATCGCAAGTAAAGTCCTAGAGTTCCCCAACCCAACACCCCCGAACCATTGGATCTACCGACATACGTCTACTTCTCTCAACAAGCACTCGAAAGGCATCCCGTTCGTCAGCCTTATTTCAACCATCACCATGGTTCTCACGGCAACTCTTCGGAGGGCAGCCGTCTGCGGGTCGTTACGTGCTCAGCCATTGGGGATGTCTCGCCTCAACATGGCCCGCAGTCTGTTGTCAACTCTAGCAATTCTGGAGCAAAAGAATGGGCAGTTGAACCTTGGCTCCCTAAGCGCCGTCACCGCCGCGAAGCAGTTGGGTGGTAGCATCCACGGGTTCGTCGCCGGGAGCAATGCCAAGGGTGCAGCTGGAGAGGTTGCCAAAGTGGATGGTTTGGAGAAGGTTGTCGCTGTTGAGAATGCGGCTTACGATAAGGCAAGCAGCAAACTCTAGTCCTGTCTATCACACTCGAAACCCTGCTGCATTTCTCTTTATCAGACCAAGGATGGCGTATTAACCCAGCTGCAACAGGGCTTACCGGAGAACCTCGCGCCCCTGGTTGTCGAGAACATCAAGAAAGGAGGTTACACCCACGTTATTGCCGGACACACTGCCTTTGGAAAGAACCTCATGCCTCGAGTGGCTGCATTGCTCGACCTGCAGCAAATTTCCGACATCACCGCCATCGAGAGCGAGAACACCTTTGTACGGCCCATCTATGCTGGCAACGCCATCGCTACCGTTGAATCTTCCGATCCCATCAAGATTGTTACGATCCGAGGCACTGCCTTTCCTGCGGCCGAAGTTGCAGCCGGCTCTGCCGCCATTGAGGACGGCATCGACCCTTCCGAAAGCACGTCTACAGAATGGGTTTCCGAGGAGCTGACCACGTCTGATCGACCGGACCTTTCCACCGCCAGCAGGGTTGTTTCGGGGGGAAGAGGACTCAAGTCAAAGGACGACTTTGACAAGGTGATTCTGCCCTTGGCCGATGCGCTGGGCGCTGCTGTCGGAGCGTCCAGGGCTGCGGTTGATAGCGGGTATGCCGACAACAGTTTGCAGGTTGGCCAGACAGGCAAAGTAGTCGCACCGCAGCTATACATGGCCGTGGGTATCTCCGGCGCTATCCAACACTTGGCAGGCATGAAAGACAGCAAGGTTATTGCGGCCATCAACAAGGACGCCGATGCGCCTATCTTCCAAGTCGCAGATGTTGGTCTTGTGGGTGATCTTTTTGAGAAGGTGCCAGAGTTGACGGAGAAACTTAAGTAAACAGACTCCAAATAATTCACCGCACATGATGTATACCAAATGAATGAGGCATTGCACTTGAGTGCTTCTTTCTTTTCATATTTATTGAATGTCAGCCAGTCCGTGGCTTCATGAGAGGAGGCGCAACATTTCAGAAGTGTTTGTCAACTTCTCACGGGGCTTGCCAGCATCGCGGCCCCGGCTCCGCTCATGCTCATCAATCATTTTCCAATCCTGCCAATGTACCACTCTTGCCGAAGGGTCTGCCAGGGAACGGATGCCTTCCCAGCCAGCAACTGATCCTCTTTCGCTCTGGGTAAGGAATGGCGAGTTCGACAGCCAGTCTTGGATGATGGAGTCACCTGTATCAAAAGCGTCCTGCATTGTCGTGGCGATCACGCCAGTCGGGCCCCTTTTGACCCAGCCGGCGCAGTACAACCCGGGATAGATTTCGGACATGATGTCGTTTTCGGTCCTGTTCCTTCCATTATGGAGCACCCTGCCCATTCCATCATGCATGATGATTCCGCGGCGTTCGTCAAACAGAATGCCAGCGTCGTCGAATCCTGGCAAAGGTGACGATTTGTACCCGATGGATCGGAACACGATAGAAGAAGGGATCGATACTGACTCGGTTGTCAATCTTGCCTGAGCGGCTGGGTCAAATTTGGAGGAGAGCTCTGTGCGCTGAAAGGCCGTACGGCCAACACGTTTCGAGTTGCCATGTTCTTGGAATGCCGTGGGGGAGAGACAGTAGTCCAAGGACCACGATTTGCTCGCGGATGAGCTGCTGACCTGGGAGCCCTTGACCAAGACTTCCATCAGTCTCTTCGCCGCGCGCTGCAAGTGTTTGAGATCGGCGGGAATGAGAGAGGAGTCCGTCTGGTGGAATGACACATGAGGAATCTTCATCAGCTCCCTGACTTCCTTGATGGTGAACGCAGCCTAGTTGGTGTTGCGTCAGTGCGTGAACATGCCGGCGGAAGAAACTAACTTGCCTGCATGGGGCCTCGTCTGCCAACAACGTGTACCCTACGCACGCGCGACCGTGACAGGGTCTCTAGAGCATGCTCGGCGATGTCCGTCTTGCGAAGAGTGTCCACATCTTCGAGCAGCATCCGTGCCACGTCAAGAGCCACGTTGCCTTGGCCAATGATGACGGCTTCCTCGCCCGTGGTCAAATCAGGCGTGAGGTGGGCGCATTCTGGCAGGCCGTTATACCACCCTACGAAGTCGCGTGCAGAGTGAATGCCTTCCAACGTCGACTCGCCGGGGATGCCGAGGGACTTGTCTCTCGACGCACCGTATGCGAAGAGAACTGCATCGTAGTTGCTGAGTAGGTGAGATAGCTTGATGGACTGGTTTCCCCCATGGGAGTTGCTTTCTCCTATTGTCACATTACCCATGAACGTGAAGTTTGGCGACCCAGCAACCTCTTCGAACTTGTCTTGACAGTTCTGAGTACACGTTAGCGCAAGGAATTCGCCGACTGCGTCAGGATTGATCGCCGCACCAACTGACCTTGACCTCGGGGTGATCGGGTGCCACACCATATCGTACCAGTCCAAATGGTACCGGAAGTGACTCGTACATGTCGACTCGGGCAGCAGGCAGGCGTGACATGACTCTGTAGGCTGTGTAGAAACCAGCCGGGCCGGAGCCGACAACCGCCATTCGGAAAGGTTTCTGCTGCCGATCATGCTCCCGGACAGCCGAGGAAGCGGTACGCGAGATACTGAAATGCCGCGATGGAGAATTGTACAGATTTCTTGTAAGTGCTCTGGCAGAGGCACTCGTCATCCAACGGGACGCCATGGCCATGCCGAACCAAGGTGAACCGTACGAAACCAGTTCCGACGGATTCAAGCTCGCGTGACCTCGTACTTGGAGTTGAAGCGGGTGCCGAGCAATGAGAGCAGCTATTACCGTGTGTATGAGGGTCTTGCAGCATTCCCTCAGTCTGCAGTGACTCCCATGGACATTTCGAGGCAGATATCCGAAGTGTCAGTCGAACTCCGTTGCAGATCGGAGTAAACCTAGATACATGCATTAGCGGGTAAATTAGGTACAGTACTAAGTATAGGTACTACCTTACTTCGAGTTAACTAGGTAAGGTACCCGCCCGCCGTGGTAGCGGGACCAGGCCACCGCCGCATTCTGACGTCCTGTGAGGTCGTTGCCCTGGCAACGGGCCGCATTCCTACTACAACACCACGAGGTCTTCACTGAACCTCTATTCCCCGCCCCTCTCCGACAACGCGTTAACAATTGCCCAGGACGAGACATCCGCATTCCAGACCGGTACCTTCGTTTGATCACAAGACTCTGTCCGCTTCGCCTTAGATAACTGTATCGACCGTGTCCGCAATGGGCGGGCATCAGCCTCATCTCTACGAGCCCATGGGACAACATGACACTCGCTCTCCCTACAAGCCTTTCGACCCAAAGGCGGTGACCCGAGCCAGCTTTCAGTCGCAGCAGCGGCTGCCGAAGAATGAAGGGCCTCTCGTTTCCTTCAACCGGCATCCGGAGTAAGTGCGCCCTTTGGCCTAAGACCAGGCGGTTGAGCCAGCCACATACTGATGAACATGCCAGTGCACACGTGGTGCTGACCCATCGGTCAAATGACTACCGTCCCCTGGGATCCAAGACTAAGGCCTTGATCAAGGGAATGCGTGTCCTGCAACTCGTCATCAGAGCACTTGAGCTTGTTGGCGCTGCAGGCATTCTGGCCCTGTATGTGTTGATGACGAATGTCGCGACGGTGGTCGCCTGGATGCTGAGAATCGCCGTAAGCCTGCCGCTCAATTGCCTCACATTTGCTGTTTGATGCTAACGGGTAGCGCATTGCCACCGCAGTCCGGCATTGCAGTACTCCATTGCAGCTACGGGATTTACCACATGTCCCGCAGGGCTGGGGGTCGTACACCAGCGAGCTCCGCGGCCTACCAAGTATTTGCGAGTGTCTCTGATCTTTGCATTGTGCCTATCTATGCATTTGGTGTCTACGCTGCCCGGTCCGACGGCGCATCATGGTCAACCTTGGTCGACAACCCGCTCTTAATGCAGTACTTTGTGCCAGCTGCTGAGTACACTGCTCTCGGCGCAGGAGCCCTACATCTGGTATCCCTTGGCATTTCAATATGGCTGGGAGTCATGTTCCGCAAGATAGCGCAGATGCCTCCAGACCTGAATCCCCTCGAGGACAGATTCACCTCTAGAGTCAAGCACAAACGGAACAAGTCCAGCACCGCCACGACATCGACAGAGGCCAGTGACGACCGGCGTTCGACAGCGCTTGGAGGTGGCCCTCACCCTTACATGCCACACGAGGACTTCACCCGCCCTCCCTCGATTTCATTCATGAAAACTCGAGCCAACTCAAGCAGCTCTCTGACCAGTCGCGATTCTCGCGTAGACCTTCCCAGCCGGCATTATCAGGTAGTTCCCGGGAACCAGTCGGTCCGCTCTTCGGTCATGTCTACGAACTCCAAGAGAATGTTTGGTTCCCCGACAGAACTACAGAGCTCCTACAGTGCGCTTCCGATGCGCGAAGATGACGCGGCAACACCTCGTCCTCTCAGTGGTGACCGCTCAGGCCGCGTGCCTGCGCAGCAACGGGTGGCCAAGTTCACCGAAACGTGGAGTGCCACAGACTCACTCATCTCGCGCACGCAACGCAGACAGCGCCAGATGAGAGCGACACCCCAAGAACAAGCGCATGCCGGGAGCCTTCATGGTTCCTACGAGGCCCTCGACCAACGGTATGACTCGTATGATAATCGCGTGGCCGAGACGGACCGCGACGAGTACGACCTGATGGACCACGATGACGGAAATGACATTGGCACTGGACTCCATCCCCAGCCCCTTCGGTCTAACCCGCCGAGGACGAAATCTGCTCACTCGCTGGATCACAAGTCACCTCCCTACGGCATGGGCGCGGTATCAAACCAGTTCAGCAGCACTTACGACATTTCCGATGAAAAGCATGCCCCACCACCTCCCATGGTGCCACCGCATCACCACGAGCTTGTCACACAGGAAAATGATTTCTTCTCCAAGCCATATGGGCAGCTAAAACCCGCCACCCCCCCGGTGGTGATTGGCCGCTCTAATCGCCAAGTGTCAACCGGCAATGACATGGAAAGGAGCCCTTCTGCCACCTTTGGACGGCGTCGTGTGAGTGGCAAGTTGGTCGAGGAGGGCCACGCCGGTTATAGGCACTCCCGGTACAAGGTATTGAATGGGTGATGGGATTCGGCGGCTTGTAAAGTCTCTTCAGTGATGGTTCAGAATAGCACAACACGCGTCAGATGATTCAAACAAAACCCACCAATCGTGGCCTCAAGCTTCGTCCTCGTCGACGTCGCCTCAAGTTCTGGATGCCTCGAGCTGAAATGCTGCAATGCTTTTTTCACCGCCCCTGTTGAATGTATGTCGACCAGTCGTTGCTCCGCCACGAGCCCATATCCTCATGCCAGCCACCCGTATTCCATGCATCTAGTCCGCACAGGTGCCGCATAGTAGGGCGGCCATGAGGGCAATTCCAAGGCTTGTCCAACTCTCCCATGTGTCTGACCACATCCTCCATCTGCCGCTGTGCCAGGGCCTTTCCGATCATGATGCTGCTTCGACATGCTCGCATGGCAAACATCTTGCGAACTTTGCTCGGGCGTGCAGCCGAGCCAGCACCGGCCAACTGTTCGTCCCCGAGTAGAGAAATCAATTCTTCGAGATCGGATATTGTGAATGTCGTCTCCCGGCTCATGGGCAGAGCCACCAGCTCGCATCGCGAGCCCACTGGGGCATCGCCGGAGTCATCAATACGAACCTTGAAGCCGTTCAATTCCAACGCCGAGAGATTCTCCTTGATAATCTCTTCTTCCAGTGCTGTTAGCTCCAGCTTCTTGGGCTGGACAAGACGCTGGGATTGTACAACGGTGGAAGACTGGAGCCGTTCAAAGTTGTACTTTTCATCTGATGCATGCTGGTCTATAATGAACAGCTGCTCTCCGGACAATTCGTCACTGGCAGCATCTCGTCCGTGCCTGATTGCCAGTATGAATCCGAGATTAAATTGCCCTACAACTCTCATCTTCAAGAAGTCGCCTTTGGTGATGGTAAGAGATAGAGTTTCTTCTGCGCTTTCAGCCTCGAGGTCACCCCTGGCTGCATGAGGACCGGGATTGTCCATGTCCTGCCGCCACGACTCCAGCCTCCGACTTTGACTTAATCCAGAAACAAAATCTCTGTCGGCATGAACCGTCTGCAACAGATGAAGCGTGCTGTTTTTCCTCTTCGTGGCTCGGTCAGACGCGTTTGCCCTCGGGTGAGGCGTTGGGTTTCCACGAACGGCCAAGAAGGGAGGCTCGACGACCACTTCGTGGTTCGCCAGATCCGCTGAGCTTGCACGAGCTGAGGGGTTGAGCGGCGTTGAAATCTGGGGGTCAGAGTGGTCCGTATCACTATCAGAACCAGGGTCTAGCCCACGAGGTGTGAAGCGGCTCTCGGCATCGATTGTTGGCCGATTTTTTGAGGCGTGGCCATGCACGTACTTCGATAAGATACCTGTGAGCGAGTTAGAGACCATTGAAGTAACGCGGGTATCGATCATGTATTTACTTGTATGCTCTTCCTCCTGTTGCGGGGTCGTTTCAAGAGGTGCGACGCTGCTTATATTTCTTGCCCTTCGGGGACCATCTGACTCGGCGGCATCGTTCCGTGTGGCACCCGAAGCATCCGGTCGCGGCAACGCCGTCGAAACGGAAGTCGTCGCTCGGGCGAGATCAGGGCCCTGCTTCATCGCAGCGGATCCGAGTAATGGGGCTGTGTGCCGGGCGCTGCTTCTTGTAAATCCGCTCAGGCCGTCGTTTGCAAGGTCGGCTTCTGCGTGCACGAACTTTTCGCGATGAAGGTTTGGCGCGTCCCAAGACCTTGTTACCGGTGGCTCTGGGCTTTCAGCGGCTTCCGGTTCATTGATGGATGCTGCCGAATTCTTTCTGGTGTCAGGTTTCTGCTGCCCGCTCGTGAGATTTGGGGGCAGCGTTGCTTCAGAGTCGCTGCTCTGGTCGGTCTCCGGGGAGGAAGAGAAAGTCGGTTGCCTGTTCACCCATCCACTCAAATGACTCTGGATCGGGGTTCCTCGCGATGGCAGTCGCTCTCGAGCCGTGTCTCGCGCAATGGTACGGCTGACAGTGGCAGTGTGTTCGGTGGTGTGGGTTCCAGTATGCTTAAGCTCACTGCTGTCCGAATCTGAAGATGCTTCCCCCGTTACCAGGCTCGCAGTGCCGCGAGTGGTTCCCCCCGTAGCCGGAAAGGCAACAGCTTGTTGTGGTAGTTGTGACACAGGCACAGAATAGTGTTGGGATTCGAAAAGGCGGATGAGTGCACCCCGAAGTGTCTCCAGCATTCGCCCCTGCTCGTGAATCAGGATCGTCCGTTTATCTGGGCTGACATTCACGTCATACAGAGAGGTCTGGAGCTGAATATCGGCCAGGATGAATGGTAACTGTGACACGTTGTATGCGCGATAAACCTCATTGAAGACCTTGGCAAATTGAGGCAAGAGGCAAGGCCTCCCATTGACAAAGAACATTTGTCGGTCCGGAGTCTGACGGCCCTCGCCGTGTCCAGGCCTGCTCACGAAACCACGCACTCTGACGGACGTACTCTCAGCCTCTGATGACGGAAAGGTGGATTTCAGAGTGGGCTCGAACTCGAGGCACACGTCTAATTCGACCAGAAAGCTGATAATCTTGGGCCCGAATATGCTGATGATATTTTCTCGTGTAGTCGCACTGCCTTTGGTGGCGAACAGAACAACGCGCTTGCCCTTGTTCGGCTGCTGGGAGACGCTGAACTTGACGCCGGTCTGTACGCAGGCATATTGATTGAGAAGGGCGATGACTTTATTCCACTCTCGTTTGATGTTGCGCTCGAGCTCTCTTCGCCTGACCGGCAAGTTGTGGAACAGATCATTCACGGACACGATGGTGCCTTTTTGCCCGGCAAGGACAGCTGTACTCTTCAGTTTCCCGGAGGGCTCGAAGTCGAGCCTGGTGGCCTTGGGAGCGTCGCCGGCACAGCAGGTGGTGACATTGAGACGGGAAAGCGCGCACAAGGATGATAGAGCCTCGCCTCTGAAGCCGAATGTGGTCAGGCCATCGAGATCGGAGTATGTCGCGAGCTTAGATGTGTGATGCTTCAAAGCAATGCTCTCGTAGTTTCCCGATGAGATGCCATCGCCATTGTCCTGGACTTCGATGCAATCGAGGCCTTGATTCCTGAAGCGGACATCCACAATGGAAGCCCTGGCATCGATACTGTTCTCAACCAGCTCCTTCACGACGGAGCACAGGTCCACAATCACTTGGCCAGACTGGATCTGATGTATCTGTTGGAAATCATCAGTACATATTTCCGCGTGGAAATGAATGGTGTTGCACCGTACCGTCCCAGCTTCTATAGCACGGATGGCTGCCATCCCGGGTCTCGC
This sequence comes from Furcasterigmium sp. R96-07A1, assembly GCA_037042015.1. NCBI lineage: Eukaryota > Fungi > Ascomycota > Sordariomycetes > Glomerellales > Plectosphaerellaceae > Furcasterigmium > Furcasterigmium sp. R96-07A1. Next base: position 26,279 of record JAXQJP010000066.1, read on the forward strand.
GAGCGGTGGTGATGACCTCGGCAGATCAAAAGGTCAATACCATCCGGATTTACATGTCGTGTCTATTATGAGGAGAGGTGTCAGGTACCGCGTTTTATCTAGATACCTTAAATGTATGCTCAATAAGTGCTTAGACGGAAGGGTGTTTTAAAGAACCTCGTTAGTATGATATAAATGATATAATCTACTAACTATAATATTAAATAAGATAGAATAGGATTTAAAATCTAATATAATAGATATTATATTAGAGTTTTAATGATATATTTAGGCCTTTCCTAGCTTGCACGACCTATATAGAACTAAGAGAGGTATGCACTTATGAGGTGTTATGGCCCAGCTGGTAGGTAATCTCAGTACCTATCTAAGCAATCCCTGTGTTATACCTTCCCGCCGTGTGATCGGGATTGGACCGAAATTCCATTTCTCTGTACACCCAATTGCTCACCACCGTGCCTTTTGCCCTCTTGGAGACTCGTGAGCGAGGCTGGCGGTTTTCAATGAAGGGGCGCGCAATTGGTTCGAGCGACGATGCTGATGATACCTCAGGCCCTCATATCTCGTCGGCACTGGGAGATGCTTCTCCCTCCCGACCACCCTTCATCGATTGCGTCGACATTGCTCCCCTGAACGCGGATGCCACTGCCCGATCCTCGAAGCAAACTCCCCGTGTCAGGCCCTCCTCAGCAAGGAGCAGAAGACCGGCCAATTCGAACTGGAAACAAGGCGATTTTACGCAGTCGCCAAACGTGCCTCCAGCTCATACTCCGCCTCCCGACTCGACGAGAGCACCACTGCCGCTTCTCCATGTCGACAACATGACACACAGCGCCCGAGAGTCCGAAGATGATGTTCACAATACATCTGCGATCGCCGAAGCGAACAAAGCGCTGCCTTTACGTCTCTCGTCCCGCTGCCACAGCTCACGCGGGCCATGGCCCGTCACCGGGTTGGCAATTGCGGTGACAATGATTGGGATGGCTGTCCTTGGAGCAATACTGAACTCATCGTGGAATCTCCAGCTGGATCAGAAAGGCTGCCGTATGTCATATATGCGGCCTTCCTATATCCACCTCCGCGACTTCGACACAGAGCATACTCGCTTCGCTACCAAGTATTCCCTGCACCTCTATCGAGAACAGGGCTTTGATGACGGAAGAACGGTAAGTTTAGATGTGGACGATGACCCCTGCGCCAGCTATTGCATACTGATGCCCATCCTTTCTCCCGCCAGCTCCAAGGTGTCCCGGTTCTTTTTATACCCGGCAACGCCGGTAGTTACAGGCAGGTGCGGCCCATCGCCGCCGAGGCCGCTCGATACTATCACGAATACCTGGCACCAGAAACAGGCGACACGCAGACGCATATTCGGAACCTGGACTTCTTCACAGTGGACTTCAACGAAGACATTACCGCATTCCACGGACAAACTTTGCTCGACCAAGCTGAATATCTGAACGAGGCGATTCGATACATCTTGTCCCTTTACCTCGACCCACGCACGTCTTCCAGAGATGCTCACCTGCCCGAGCCCAGTTCAGTCCTGATCCTTGGCCATTCCATGGGCGGCATCGTGGCCCGCACCATGCTCACAATGTCCAACTACCAGGCAAATTCCATCAACACGATAATAACCATGTCCGCCCCGCATTCGCGCCCTCCTGTCACTTTCGACAGCCAGATTGTCAAGATATATGACAATATCAATCACTACTGGCGCCAGGCTTATTCCCAGAAATGGGCAAACGACAATCCCTTGTGGCACGTTACCCTCATTTCTATTGCTGGCGGAGGGCTGGACACTGTAGTCCCCTCCGACTACGCAAGCGTCGAGTCCATGGTCCCGGAAACACATGGCTTTACGGTCTTTACCACTGGCATCCCAACGGTATGGACAAGCATGGATCATCAAGCCATTCTATGGTGCGACCAATTTCGGAAAGTCGTGACGCGCGCAATGTACGATGCCATCGATGTACATCGCTCTTCCCAGACTAGACCAAGGGCCGAAAGAATGCGTATTTTTCGCAAATGGTTCATGACAGGCCTTGAAGGAAAAGCAGAGAAACCATCGCTTTCTCATGACCCGACCACTTTACTCTCTTTCGACACGGGCTCAAATAATATCAAGGCCCAAGGCGAACGCCTCGTCCTCCGTCAGCTTGGACAGCGCCAGAAGCCGGAGGCTCATGTCCTGCCTATACCCCCTCCGGGTTCCCCCAAAGGCCAGTTCACTCTTCTGACTGACTTGCCGTTAGACAAGGCTGGCGAGCATGGAAAGCTTGAGGTCCTGCTGTGTTCTGTTGCTTCTGCGCATTCTACTCGATCCATGGAGCTCTTGCCTGTTGTGCTGGACTTCTCCACCCCTGGAGAGCAAGTCACGAAGTTGGTTTGCAGGAATGCCGCATTTGATTCGATTTCACTGCCTGCCTCTACCAACGAGACCAGGCAACCTTTTGGACTCGGAAACGAACCCACGCCGCGCCCCTTCACCTACCTCCAATATGACGTGGAGGATTTGCTCGATCACCAATTTGTTGCTGTCGTTGACAAGACGCTTAAGCAGACCAAGAGCTTCTTGGTGGCCGAGTTCCATGGAGTTTCACAGTCGCACAAGGTCTATGATTTCTCGCTGAGGCAGTTCTTTGGGAAGGGAGTATCTGTACAGCTACCTGCTCTCAGGCCCATGACTACCGACTTTCAGTTTCCAACTCTTCAGTCCAGCCTTCTCGCCTACAGCTTGGATGTCGGTAGCCAGGCTTGCACCACGCATGCCCTATTTGCTCCTCTGATGAGGCAGCACCTCAGCCAACCATACGAGTCCAAGTTCTTCGTCAACACTCAGCATGTGGACGTTAGCATTCACGGCGTCGCACCGTTCGTGCCGCCACCGATGTCGTCCAAGGGCCCCAAAGATGTTGGCCTAACCCTGCAGTTCTGGACCGATCCGACGTGCGAATCGACCATCGATCTTCACCTGGCCATTGATATCGCTGGTAGCTTGGGAAAGCTGTATATGCGGTATCGGACGATCTTTGCAGCGTTTCCGCTTCTCATAGTCACCCTGGTGCTGCGAAAACAGTTCCAGATCTATGACGCCACGGGAGTTTTCGTATCCTTCACGGACAGTCTCGACAGATGTCTGAGGCAGTCACTGCCCCTGATGTTTCTATCTCTTACGTTGCTATCTCTGTCGCTCCGTGGATCTGACTCATCTTTCTCCGGCGTATTGTGGGACGCTCGAAGGCTCAGTCCGCTGCCCGCAGATTTCCACAGCAACGACCTCCTGACAGGCACTCAAGATCCGTTCTTTTGGTATCTAATGCCGCTGATAGGTGTTGTCTGTATTGGAGTGTGCGCCACCTTTCATTATGCGGTTGTGGCAGTGGTGTCCATGATGGGCATGCTGTACGGATGGGTGGTTGCCAGCTCCCTATGGCATGGACAGAGGGAGCGCCAACAGAGTCTGCAGCCTGCGTTCTCACCATCCCCGCCTCGGCGCAGAGCGCTTGTCATTGCGGGTCTGCTGATACTTGTTACCACATGCATTCCCTACCAGTTTGCATACTTGGTGGCATGTTTGTGTCAACTTCTCACCTCCATGCGCTCTCTCCGCACTATACCTGAGGCTCGGTCGCCCCTCAGTCATAACTTCTACAACTACTCACACTCTGTCCTTTTACTCATGTTGTGGGTTCTTCCGATCAACATGCCCATACTTGTCGTATGGCTGCGAAATATCATGGTGCAGTGGCTCACGCCATTTTCGTCCCATCATAATGTTCTTTCGATCATGCCCTTCCTCCTCTTGGTGGAAAATCTTTCGACTGGCAATATGGTCCCCCGAATAGGAGGCGCTTCCCGGCACCTGACCAGTGTCCTATTGTTCACGACGGCTGTCTACGCTGCCCTGTACGGTGTGTCATACGCCTACATGCTTCACTACTTGGTCAATATTGTGGCAGTGTGGCTAGTATTGATCCATGCTACAGCCGAAGGTTGGGCACTTACTGGCATTGGCTCGCTTTTGATGGGACGTCAAGGCGAGCAAGCCAAAGAAGACAAAGCGCCCTGATCATTTGCAGGCTCACCCTGGGGATGGGAGGTGCGGGTGATCTGGTGGGTTGGACACAACGATCGCCTGTCATAGCCCTGCGTGGAGATTCTGTATTCGGCTTCATCTTTGGCGCTCATATGACGTTGCATGGTTCTAGGAGTTTCTCGTTGTCTGTTGGCTTGCCGGTACTTACTTTCTCGCTGATAGTATAGTGACTGTGGCATAGTGTTCCTGGAGTTGAGGCGTGGGGAATTGGGCAATCTTCGTGACAGTGGTTGGCAGTTAATGAGTTGGTATCGTGGGTGTTGTCATCGACGGCGTGCGCGGGCTGTACGAGGTGTCCTGCACAGATGCATTCCACGGCGCACCATGACCTATATACACTTGGACCAGAGGAGCGATGAGAACCTAGCCAGGTGTGGCCTTCTCTCTAATAGACCATAATTCCAGACATGATCAGCACGAAGTATCCGGGACGTTTCCATTTCTCATCGCAAAGGCGCATCCCCACTCACGTACGCCAGTAATGAGTACAAAGCCTGTGCTCGTTGGGTTATCTTTCTTTTCAGCGCCAAACGGGGAGGCGCTTGGCCACCCGGCGCATTGAATGTGGGCTAATATGAAGCATGTCAATCTTCTTGGTGGCCCTTGTCTTCCTTGGCCCATGCCACCTGCTGATGACGGATAACCCAAAGTGTGACGACGAGCCCTGCGAAGCAAGCCCCCAGCGTAGCCAGGTACGCCGTGCGGTAGCACTCGAGACCCTCATGGCAGATGCGTTCCCCCTCTGAGCCCACCACGCTGTGTTTATCGAAGACGATACCATAGAAGAGATTGAAAATATTGCCCGATATCACAGGCGATAAAGTCATCAGGCCCCAATTTTGGCTGAGGCCGTGGATGCCGAATGTTTCCGCCACAATAGATGGGAAAACACCAAATAGGATACCGTAGGCGAGTCCGGAGAGACCAGACACGAAGCCGATGAGATGGGGATTCTCAATGTTGAGCGCGCAGAGCTGTGCCATGGAGAAAACCAGGCTTGACACGACCAGGCACCAGACTCGACTACCGTGGAGTACTTTCACAATCACATCAGACCCAACACCTATGAAACTCGAGTGTCAACCAGAGCGCGAACAGTTCAAATCCATGATTTGGTGCAAATATGCTTACCACTGATGAGCCGGCCGACGAAGCTGCAGAGGGACAAGATGGACACATGCATTTGCTGATGAGAGACGAGGAAGCTCTCATCTGCCGACTCGTCCCAGTGACGCCAAAGAGCATTGACAGTGTGCCCAATGTTACTTCGGGTATCCAAACGTCAGCAAAAAAGTAAAGAGGAGGCAGAATACTGGTATGATCGGCTGACACGCGCCCCATATGTGAATGTGCAGACGAGAGGGAAGAATTGACTTACTTGATGGTCATCAGACCGATGCCTGTAAGAATACCCATAATGGCAAATAGCTGCCAGAAATCCACCATGCGAATCAAACGAAGGCCACGAATATCTACACGATGGGAACGATCCAAATCAACACTGTTCTGAAGAAAGACATCTCCAGCATGAGATGACGAGCTGGAAACGAGCGATGAGGTCTCATTCGTATCATCGACGTCCGGAGAAGCAGCGTCAAACAGTGCCCGTTCCTCGTCGCACCGCGGACCTGTCGCAGACGCGGGGCCTGCCTCGTCCGTAGCGGAATGGGCGGGGGACGATGGACCTTGACTGCAAGCGCTAGGCGACGTACCGGGTTCAGCAGAGAATGAGCCGCGAGCTTGTCGTCTCTGGTGTTTAGCTTCTTCCGAAGAGGTTCGGTACAGCTCTTGCGAGCTTGCCCTTGGCTCTGTGTTTGTGACGGCATGATACTTCGAGTGCGGGTATATGCGGAGGAAGAAGAAACCGGCCAAGGTGAGTCCAAAAGTGCCGGTGGCCAAGGTAGCCAGAAATGCACTGGTGTTGCCAGGGAAAAGAATGCCCCCAAACAATGAGAAAAAGAACGCGCTGAGGCCAAATGCGGCCAATGGGAACGCTGTAGCTGTCCCTCTATGATGCGGCCAGTTGAGTGCAGAGGTCTTGACGGCGGCAGCAAAGGCCATACAGCCACCCAGGCCAGTCAGAAAATTAAAGAAGCACAACAATGGGATCGGCCCTGCAGCGCGATCATACGCCTGATGCAATGGGAAGTAGCCGAGCCCCAGTAGCACGGCGCCTGTGATAACAGCAGGTCTCGGCCCTCGATGATCAACGAGCATGCCTACGGGAACGCCGAGAAGATACATGCCCAAGTTCCCTGACAAGCCTATAAGATTACTCTGGGTCGAAGTAAGCTTGAGGCGGTCTGCGAACTGAGGGGCCCACGCCGAATAAACATACTGCGGTGGACAAGGGTCAGCTGGTTACTCCTTGAAGATGGCAAATAGCGATAGGTAGTAGGATGAAGTGGTCTACGGGACGGTACATGAGGCAGTAAATCGAGGTAATGTAAGGTGGGTTGAAGTAGTTGCTGTCCCCGACTTACGTTGGTGCCGCAGGCCAAGGAGATGACGGTAGCAGCGATGCTGGCAACAACGCGAGCCCGCGTCAGATCGTCTGAACGCTTCATAACTAGAAGACGGTATGAAATGAGGCGCTGGGCACGGGAATAATCACGTCGGGAATTGACGGGGCATTCTGCGGATGATCGAAAGCAAAGTCGCGGCCGATAGAGGGTCGACCTCAGATGTCGAGAAGTAAGATAAATGAGGCTGTATACAGAATATCAGACCAGGCAAAGTCGTCGTTGAGTGCCAGGTCTAGTGGGCGTTTTGTAGATTGGGGATCATAGGAAGTTAGCCAGCCTATCTCCGATACGTTCCGCTGAGGTGGTCGCAGTCGGGGGTTCTCCATCCGAGTACGGAGGTTCTAAGGAGGGGCGCTGACGCAGTAGGTGCCTCACCGTCACGTGCCGCCGTGCAACCGGGGTCTGTCATCCGGGAAGCCTCTCGCCCGCGCAGAGGGTGACGTCCCTTCGTGACCTTCAGGGAACCTTCCGCACCTACTTACCTACCTACACGCCTAGATATCCACTGCCAGATCCAACTTGCACACTCGGACCGACCGTCGTGTAGTGCCCCATTGGTCTATCCTTGAGCATGGGTGCACTTTTATCGCTACCGCTCCTGGCGGTTCCAAGCGTAGGAACGGTAGGCCCTCACATGCTCTCCAGCCTCCGACAGTGTTCACTGACATCATGTAAAGCTCGTGACCTTTGGTGCGAGCTGCTGCGGCGCGGCGACCTGCTCCGCCGTGTGCAGTGCATGCGGAAAGTGCGGCAACAGGCACGTATCTTCCCGTCAGACGTTTCCGCTTTGCTACGGACAGCTCATTGCTAACTCGAGACATCTCCAGTGTCGCCACTCGTATCGCCTACGCTCTATTGTTGCTCGTCAACTCTATCCTCTCGTGGATCATGCTCACACCTTGGGCCATCAAGAAACTCGAGCATCTTTCCTTTGACTATGTCAAGATTGACTGTCCCACGGGTCAATGCCATGGATGGCTCGCCATGCAGCGCATCAACTTCGCCCTCGGCCTCTTCCACCTGATCTTCGTGGGTTTGCTCTTTGGAGTGACATCCTCTCGAAACCCTCGCGCCGCCATCCAGAATGGGTTCTGGGGACCCAAGGTCATTGCATGGCTTGCCTTGGTTGTCGTGTCGTTCTTGATCCCCGACACCTTCTTCCAGTTCTGGGGCAACTACATATCTCGGTTCAGCGCCATGCTGTTCCTACTCCTCGGCCTCGTCTTGCTGGTCGACCTGGCGCACAGCTGGGCCGAATACTGCCTGGAGAAGATTGAAGAAACGGAGTCCAAAGCATGGAGGTCAGTCCTGATCGGCTCGACGCTTGGCATGTACGTTGCCTCTCTCGCCATGACTATTGTCATGTACGTTTTCTTCTCCGGCAGCAATTGCTCCATGAACAATGCCGTCATCACTGTCAACTTGTTGATGTGGCTTATTACTTCCTTCATCTCCGTCAACCCGACCGTCCAGGAGTTCAACCCAAAAGCCGGCCTCGCGCAAGCAGCCATGGTCGCTATCTACTGCACATACCTCACCATGTCCGCCGTGTCCATGGAACCCGACGACAAACAATGCAATCCGTTGATTCGGTCTCAAGGAACCAGGACCACTTCGATTGTTATTGGGGCCATCGTCACCATGCTGACGGTCGCCTACACCACTACGCGAGCCGCCACACAGAGCCTTGGCCTGGGTTCTAGCGGGGCCATCCGTCTTCCCGACGAGGACGAACACGACTTGGTAACGCAGCAACCGGGAGGCCGCCGTGAAATGAGGGCTGAAGCCCTTCGCCGGGCCGTGGAAGAAGGCAGTCTTCCTGCTGACGCACTCTTGTCAGATGATGAAAGCGACGATGGAAAGGGCGTGCCTGGTGATGACGAGCGTCAAAGCACCCAGTACAACTACAGCGTGTTCCACGTCATCTTCTTCCTGGCAACTACCTGGATTGCGACGCTTCTTGATATGAGTATCAGCCCTGATCAGGACGGCGATTTTGCCCCTGTGGGCCGCACCTACTTCGCCAGCTGGGTCAAAGTCGTGAGTGCTTGGCTTTGTTATGCGCTCTACACTTGGACTCTGGTTGCGCCTGTCGCGCTCCCGGATCGGTTTGACTTCTCTTGATAGGCGCAGCGCAGTGTGGTTCTCTCTTGAGTTTTATAGCCATTTAATACATCACTTGTTATCCGTGTTTGCTTCTCCTTCCACTGATGCTAAACATGCCATCTGTCGCCGCCTCGGGAAAGTCGCACGGTCACGGAGCAGTTCCACACAAGATATTGAGCATGCGTAGAACTGATACTGTAAATTCTCTCGATCAAGGACTCTTCTGGTAGAAATTTCTACTCCATGGCGCGGCCAGCTATTCCAGTAGCTGCAGGCATCGCCTCGATGCCACTCCCAAAAATTTCTTCAACAACAGGTTGCTACTCCAAGTAGGTATCTGGACTTGCTGAAGGCGTTACATGGCTCGAATCTATTTCAGGTCGCCCGTAGCGCGGCAGTCTGCCTAGGCATCCTGCGCTGGAGCCGCCGCATGAAATCCATCGAGAGTCACGGTGACAGCACCAGCTTGTACGAGCTGAGAGAGAGATTTAGAATTGGGTCATGCTTGGGGTGAATTGGACACGAAGCCCGTAGATGAAGTACTTACTGCGCGGGACAAGTCGTCGATGAGGTCTGCTACGTCCTCAATGCCGACACACAGCCTGATGATATCTTCAGGCATCTGGCGCTCCTTGCGGGTTTTGGCGTCAATGCTGGCGTGGCTCATCTGGCACGGCATACTGATCAAGCTGTTGACGCATCCGAAGCTCACGCTGATTCCCCAGAGGCGCGCCGCCTCCACAATCCTCTCTGACAACGCTGCGTCACCTGTTTCAAAGGACAACACAGCCCCAGCTCCTCTCGCCATCGACCAGTGAAGGTCATATTGGGGATGAGACTTGAGCCCCGGATATCTCACATGGAATCCGTGAGACTCGAGGAATTCAGCGATCTGTTGAGCGTTTGCTTGCTGCTTTTCCATACGGATGGCCAGTGTCTTGATGCCCCGCATAAGAAGGAACGAGTCGTTGGGAGACAATCCACATCCTGTAGCGTTGATCGTGAAGTACAGCTTATCTCCAATGGTAGCGTCGTTGACGCCGATGACACCAGCCATGATGTCGTGGTGGCCAGAAAGATACTTTGTGCCAGACTCATAGCTGATGTCGGCACCGAGGTCCAGGGGGTTCGATAGCATTGGTGAAAGCATGGTATTATCAACAACCACCAAAGCCTTGTCGTTGGCGTCGTGCACGATTTTGGCGATGGATGGGATATCAATGATCTTGATGAGGGGGTTGGTGGGCGTTTCGAGAAGAACCATGGCCGTCTTGGGAGTAACGACCTGGCGAACGGCATCGACGTTTGTCGTATCAACGTGGTGGACGATGATGCCTTGGTTCGATGACAAGTAGGCAAGCAACCTGTTGGTTCCGCCATAGAGATCGTCGCCAGTGATCACTTCGTCACCAGGGCGCAACAGACGCGTGATAACATCCAGGGCGCCCATACCGGACCCAACGGCCAAGGCGCGGGAGGCGTTCATGATTTTGGCGAGATGGCGCTCGAGATGAGTCCTGGTCGGGTTGCCGGAGCGAGTGTAGTCATACTCGGTATTGCCGCCGGTGGCCGATGATTGCTTGAACGTGGCCGACTGATAGATGGGAATGCTTGAAGCCCCGTACTGGTCACCAGTTTCGGTATACACAAGCTCAGTGGCCAGAGCATAGCGACGTCGACCGTTACGGGGACTCGATGGAGCTGGAGAGGGTGGAAGGTCGTGGCCATCCAAGTCGATCCTTTTGAGAGGATTGTTGGTTTTGGCGGGAGGCTGGGCGCCACTGTTGTTGCTCGACGGAGACGACATTGTCGGAAAGCGTACAGATGAGAGCAAGGGGAAAGAAGAGGTGGCCGAGATGGCGTTGCGGTTTCCTAAACGTCGAAGGAATTGAGGGCAAGAGGCGTGAGGAAACGGAGCAAGAGTACTTCAAGCCGCTGGTCTCGAATCGGTCCCGAGCCAGACTTGTCGCCGCAAGATAATTGATCTGCTCAGCAGTTCAATTGTATCAAGCAGCACCGGCGTACTGTAGTGCAGTATGGATTTAGAGTATGGTTGTTTGGTTGCCGCCCTCGTGTACTGTAGAGTATGTTTGGAGAGGGAAGTGCGTTATGGCCGATCGCTCTCCGAGAAACGACAGGATTGTTAAGTTGAACCCCTCGCCCTGCGTGAGTCAGGCAGCGCGCCGATGCGAAGGTCGGAGGTGTGGGGTCTTGGGGATGACGTGCTTGCAGGGGGGGGCGTCCTACAGACCGGGGAGAGGGAGGCGGACGGGACCCCTCAAGTTGTGTTAGGTTGCATCAGCATGCGCGTGGACGGGGCTGGGGGACCGGAGCCCGCAACAAATGACCACCTAGCTGAGAGCCATCTCGTTTCACACCTTCAGTACGCTGCGACTTCTGCATGGGGGTTGGGACTCTGCTTAGGCGTGGGCTTCAGATAATTTGAATCGTCGGACATGATGAAATCGGCATCGTCAGGAATGTCATGCTAAGCAAAGCAGTACCTAGAAATCTTCCACACAAAACCCATCACATCGCAGTATGTAATACAGTCACAAGGCTCCCGAGCCTCTCTTGGTTGACGCCGTGTACTATTCAGTCCACTCGCTCTTGCAGATCTTCTTGCACGATCTCATATGCCGGAGCCCTCTCCCCAGTTGTGGGCGACATCTTGTTTCTCCCAAAGAAATCGCTTGTCCGCACGCCACGATAATCTTGCGGTTGGATCTTGGCCATCGCAGCAGCGTCGGCGGGCTTTTGCAGTCGCATATACTCCCTCAGAGGGGTCATAGCAGCATCGCGACAGACATCCTTGATATCACTTCCCGACATGCCTGCCGTGATCTTGGCAATGTAGTCCAGGTCGAAGTCCGTAGCGTCGATCTTGGTGCCTTTCAGGACGAGCGCAAGGATTCTCCGTCGCTGTTCCAGCCCCGGTAGTGAAACCGGGAACTTCTTGGGCAGTCTCCTGAGAATAGCCTCGTCTATGTCGTGTATCCGATTCGTGGCTCCCAGTACCACAATGCGCGCCGGTTGACCCGAAGCATTGGCGGTGGTGAGACCATCCCAAAGCGTCATGAATCTGTAAAGTTAGCTCTTGCTGACATGTCTTATCAAGGGAACCACGCACTCTGCCTTGACCATGCCACTCGCCTCGTGCTCGCCGCTCCGCCGGGTCCCCAAAACTGCGTCAATCTCGTCGATGAATATGATAGCCGGCTGCATCTTGCGTGCTAGAGAGAAAACGGCTCGCACCATCTTGTTGGAGTCGCCGTACCACTTTTCAGTGAGTGTAGAGATGTGAAGATTGATGAAAGTAGCGCCGCTCTCTCGGGCAATGGCCTTGGCCATCATGGTCTTGCCGCAGCCAGGCGGGCCATATAGCAGAACACCCGAGGGCGCCGAGGCCAGCGGGCCCATGTGAGAATAGAGATGCGGCATCGTCAGGGGGAACATGACAGACTCCCTGACCTCATCGATGATATCGTCGAGGCCGCCAATATCTACACGCAATCGTCAGAGGTGCTACGAAGCCAGAGAGACCTGGGCAACTCGCCTTGAAACCCCACCGGGATGTCTTCCGATGCCACTGTTTCCATAGCCACCATGCTCTCGTATTCATTCATGACAGGGCGAGTGGCCGTTGCCGCGTCCGCCGTGTTCTCCGAGGATGCAGTGTCCTCAGCGCCGCGTATTTTTCCTCTCCCGAGACGTTCCAAATGCTGCTCGGCTTTTAACCTAGCTTGGTCTTTCTTCTCCTTTTCGGGGTCGCTAAAGGCTGCGCTCAGCCCTGACACAAAATTGTTACTGATGTAGATACCGGCCGCGACCTGCGCCAGCTAGTTAGCATGGTCGTATGGAAGAGACCAAGTGGAAAAGTCATACCGTCCCAGCAAGTAGTATTATGTCCATCACCCACTCCCCAAGCCCCTTCCTGCGGTCGGCCATGATGGGATAGGGATGGGCAGAAGGTGGATGGAATCTCGATTGAAATGCGACGGCTTGCTGAACAAAACCTGCCGTCGGCGCAGGTCAACAGTCTTTGTAGTTTAAAGTTAAGTCTCTATCTGTCGCGGGACTCGGAAGGGTAGACGGCATACACCTGACGACGGGGTGCGGAATAATGTAGCTTGGGACGGAATGGATGGTGTCGCGCTATAGTTGCGACATTGCAGGGGTACCACTTGCACAGCTTCATACTATATAGAGACTATATACTCCTCTAGAGTATATAGCTTAAAAAGTATATATATAGATAATTAATTTTGGAAAATTATAACTAGAGGTTATAAGATAAGAAAGTTTATTTTATATTTATAATAGTTTCTTATTTATTATTTAAATTTAAATATTATTATAGAAAAAATTATTATTATTTTAAAAATTAAATATTTTAGATAAATAGGTATTTAATAATAATATTAGTATTTCTTACCTTAGTAATTACTCATTATAGTATAGTATAGATAACACTCTATAACCTCACCTTCTATTCCCTTTACTTGCTTTACTATACCTAGATTTGAGTCTGATCAGTTATTGGAGGGGCGTCCCCATGCGCACGCGACCGGTTATCCGCTCGTGTCGCACCCAGTGACGCCTTACCACATTGCTTCCATGGCACCAGCCAAGCGCACTTCAAAGCTTCTAGGCCTGGTAGAAGATCTCGATGCCGACGAGATCTCCTCTCACTCACTGCTCAGCTTCGCGGCTGACAGTACTGCCCCGGTAGGCATGGTTGAACCCGTTGCAAAGCGCCGCAGAGGGCGCCCTCCGGCGAACAAAATCACCAAGACTGCCCGCCCAGAGACGCGACGCGACGCTCAGCCGGCCGGGTCTACTACCAACACAGATGGTGGAGGGGCTCTTGCCGGACAGCCAGCGAAGAAACAGACCAGGTCAACAAATGGCCGTACACGCGTTGCACAGGCCTCACCTAGCACTGACATTCTCCAAGATACGGAGGATTCTCGTCGCGCGACAACATTGCGTCGGGGGAGGCCCAAAGCTGCATCGAGAGATGTCATTGATGCCGAGTTGCATCCCGAACAGCACAGCCGCGCCTCGGAAGTACCCGAAACGCAGGAAGTGCTTGACATGCCGGAACTGTACCCGAAAGAGGACAAAGACATGAACGACGCCTTGAGCGTGGCTGAACCTCAGAAGAGTCCCTCACGCAGCCCTTCAAAGCGACCTGTCGGCATGTTCGAGCCGGACGTGGGCACTGCACAGCTGCGTAGGCGTGTTGGAGAGCTGAGCAAAAAATGCGACGCATGGGAGGCCAAGTACCATGATCTGCGCGAGGTCGGGGTCAAGGAGGCCGAACGGATATTTGACCGGTCTAGGAAGCAGATGGACGAGCGTGCCAAAGGTGAGATGGATCCTCACCACTATTCAATGAATGCCTGCTAACTCCCATCAAGCCGCCGATGGACTGATTGAAGCTTTGCAGACGGATTTGACAGCTTGCCGAAATCAAGTCGCGCAGGACTTGCTACACCAGCAGCAGCTAGAATCTGCAGAGGCGCGTGTCAAAGAAATGACAACTGCCCTTGCTGAAGCACGGAAGGAGATTGCTTCTCTCACGGCAAAGCTTTCGGTCAGCAGATCAGCGGAGGTGACGACAGCATCTGCGGGCAAGATCCCCGGGAGCGCTGTCAAGGGCCACAGTGCTGCCTCCAGAGCGGCAGCGGCGGCTAGTACCGAAGCTCTTCAAGTAGCACAGCTCAAGGAAGACCTCTATGGTGATCTGACTGGTATTATCGTGCGGGGGGTCAAGCGTGACCCGACCAGCGACGTTTTTGACTGTATTCAAACAGGCCGGAATGGCAGTAAGTCAAGCAATTCCCTGGGTAGTTCGGCTTACACGATTTTCGGGAGACTGACTACGTTTAAGCTCTTCATTTTAAACTGATCGTCGACAACGAGGATGCCTCAGAAAGCTACGAAGAGACCCAGCTTACATACGAGCCCCAGCTTGACGACAGGCGAGACGAAACTCTTATCGAGCTTCTACCAGATTACATGGTAGAAGAGATCACTTTTCCTCGATCGCATGCCGCAAGGTTCTTCCTGAGGCTGGCTCGAGCTATGCAGGAGTAGTTTTGGTTGCCATCATGTTATCCAACATCTTGAGACTACAGGGGCAAGGGAAAGACTGGTGGTGGCGCATTGATTGCCTGTGTTTTTGGGGGGCAGTAACCTTGATGGTCCGGCGGTCGCGTTGGGAGTTTGACATTTGGGGTTGACGGAGGCGCGATGACGCGACTCGATTCTGCATTAATATGGGTGCTTGCATAAATATCGGTCTAGTCGACGCGTCTTCCTTGACACTGCGACGTGTCGTAAGGAAATAATGAACCGAGCTCATTGCTCTTCATATTCAATTCCTCTAAACCGAGTGCTCCGCGACCATTGTATCGTTTCCTTCCTGGTCAACCACTTTAATCGCCAGGTGGTGTTCTCGCATGTTGGCGGTCTCTATCCTCCGACTGTACATCTCTTTCTCCGGCCACGCCCAGCGCCACTGCGTTGAACCTCGCGATGGCCTCGTTCTCGAGGACCGGCTTTCTGGCGGTGGCCTTCCTCTTTCATGTGGTGTACATACTGTCCATCTTTGACATTTACTTCGTCAGCCCCATTGTGTCTGGCATGCGCCTGTTCCCAATCGATCGGCCTGCGCAAGAACGGGCGCCAGCCGACCGCTTGGTACTATTCGTCGGTACGGCATCTGAAGCAATTTTGGTCACTCTTTATGATGCTGACCCCAGAACTCTCTCCAGGTGACGGATTGCGTGCCGACAAAGCGTTCCAGTCGTTCCCAGAGCCGTTTCCCGAGACGGAAGAAGACCTTGTCCCTCGGCCCCTCGCGCCCTTTTTGCGATCCCGAGTACTAGAGCATGGCACGTTCGGCGTCTCCCATACTAGAGTTCCCACAGAATCCCGTCCGGGTCATGTTGCCCTAATCGCGGGTCTTTACGAGGATGTGTCGGCCGTCATGACTGGCTGGAAACTGAATCCCGTCAATTTCGATAGCGTATTCAACCGAAGCCGGCACACCTGGAGCTGGGGAAGCCCTGACATCCTGCCCATGTTCGTACAAGGGGCTGTCAGTGGGCGCGTTGACGGCGACACATACGGACACGAGTTCGAAGATTTCTCGCAAAGTTCCGTCGAGCTCGATCTCTGGGTTTTCGATCACGTTAGGGACTTCTTCGCCGAGGCTGCCAAAAATGAAACCCTTGGGTCAGCTGTCCGTCAGGACAAGGTTGTCTTCTTCTTACACCTACTTGGTATTGATACTGCCGGTCACGGTTTTAGGCCTTACTCGAAGGAGTATCTGAACAATATCAAGGTGGTTGACAAGGGCGTGCAGGAGATGACGCAACTGATCCAGGACTTCTACGGCGATGATCGTACGGCATTTATATTCACCGCTGATCATGGAATGACCGACTGGGGGAGCCATGGTGATGGCCACCCTGACAACACCAGGACGCCGCTGATTGCCTGGGGCTCGGGAGTGGCTCCTCCAACGCTCCAGCCCGGCCTGACTGCCGCCGGACACGACGAGTACTCGGCCGATTGGGCCTTGGACCACGTGCAACGTCACGACGTCGCTCAGGCCGATATTGCCGCCCTGATGTCATATCTCATCGGCACAGAGTTCCCGGCAAACTCGGTCGGAGAGCTCCCCTTGCCGTACCTCTCTGCCAGCATCAAGGACCAAGCACATGCCTCCCTTGTCAATTCACGTGCTGTTTTGGAGCAGTATCGTGTGAAAGAGGAGCAGAAGAGGGCAAAAGAGCTTCGTTTCAGACCGTACGGACCCCTCAGCGGTGACAATGCTGCCCCAGAAGACCGCATCGCGGCCATTAACAAACTTGTCGAGGATGGTCAATTCGAGGAGGCCATCGAGGAGTCTGCAGCGCTAATGAGGGTCGGACTTGAGGGCATGCGATACCTACAAACTTACGACTGGCTGTTCCTGCGAACCTTGATCACCCTGGGCTACCTCGGTTGGATGGCCTACGCAATCACAGGCGTGATTGACCTTCATGTCCTGAAGGGCACAGAACCGCCAACACGAACGATCGGAGGCAACATTTTTTTCTCGGCGACTTTGGCAACGATCTACGCGTCGCTCATCGTGTCGAGGTCCCCGTCTACCTACTATGCATATGCGTTCTTCCCAGTGTTCTTCTGGGAAGAGGTATATGCACGTCGTCGGAGCTTGTCAAGAGGTCAGCAGGTACTTTTTGGTCACATGCTCAGCGGAAGTGATATCCTGGCTTTCACTCTCAATGCTACCGCCTACGTGGGAGTCATTTTTTCCCTAGTGAGTCCATTGCAACGCGATCAATGATACGATCGACATCAAGACTAACCTGTGACAGGCTCTCGGATACAGTCGCCGCGAAATTCTTACAGTACTTTATGTCATTGGCGCTCTCTGGCCGGCCTCATACGGACTCAGTTTCTTACAGAAGAACACCGCCATGTCCACGGTGTGGTCGATCTCATGTCTTCTGATGAGCATCTTCACCCTTCTACCAGCTAACAAAACTGATAATGTGGATCTCATGTAAGTCCCCTGTTGTTCATATCCGGCCTGCGAACATCAATCTAATCCCGTGACAGGTTGGCCGGCGGCGCCTTGATGGTCATGCTGGGCCTAGCTTACCTTTTCTACGAAGATAAGCTCCTGCTCTCGGCAGACATCCGCCGCGATACCAAGAGCGTTGGCCTGCCAGTGGCCAGAGCTTTGACGGGGGTTCAGATCGGTCTAGTTGTGTTGGCCATGCTTGTGACACGCTCGAGCTCTCTTTCCCTTCAAGCAAGGCAAGGCCTTCCTCGGGGAAACCAGGTGGTGGGCTGGGCTACATTAGGTGAGTCTGCCCACAGAAGTTGCGGGCCGGTTTTGTGTCAAAGCTGACGGAAGACTGTGAAGTGGTCTCGCTCCTGATGCCTTTGGCACATCGCCTCCAGCCGAACAACCACTACATGCATCGCCTCGTCGTCATGTTCTTAACCTGCGCACCCACCTTCGTCATCCTCACCATATCCTATGAGGGCCTCTTCTACGTGGTCTTCAGTGTGTTGCTCGTCACCTGGGTGGGTCTAGAGCATCGAGCCTACCTGTCACGAAACTTGGCCATACCTAGCAAACCTCGGGTCGCCGGGTCGGCCTCCACCGCGCAAGACATGCAATCACCATCCCCGTATCGACAGCTGACCCTCGAGGATGCCCGAGTCGCCCTCTTCTTTCTCGTTCTCTTACAGTCGGCGTTTTTCAGCACTGGAAACATCGCATCCGTATCCTCGTTCAACCTAGACTCGGTGAACCGGCTGATGCCAGTATTTGACCCTCTGTCTCAGGGAATTCTGCTGACCCTGAAGCTGATGATCCCCTTCGCACTGATATCGGCCAATCTCGGCATCCTCAACAAACGACTCAGGGTTGCGCCGTCTGCTTTCTTCATGATGGTCATGGCCGTCAGTGATGTTCTGACACTCTACTTCTTTTGGGTAGTCAGGGACGAGGGATCGTGGCTGGAGATTGGGTCTTCTATCAGCCACTTCGTCATTGCTAGTGGTCTTTGCGCTTTTCTAGCTGGGTTGGAGGGTGTCAGTGCCTTCTTCATTGAAGGCGTTGCCGTGGACGTTGAAGCGCCGAGAGTCGCGACTTCTGGGGTTGCCAGTAACGGAACTGCCGTTTTGGAGGGAGATGGGAAGCATTGAGATGCTCGATATAAATAAGGTGCACGCGAGCAAGATCGTGCGGACCACAGATCGCGGTGAGGTGAAGTGAATAGCAATGAAGTGACAGCAGCAGTGACGGCCAGATGGTGACATGTGATGTTTTTTTGGACTTGAGTGCTGACTACAACGTCGCTAGGAGTCCAACTAGCTGACAACTTACACTGGCCTCGAGGGAAGTTCGATCCCGAGCTAGAGCCCGATGTATAGTTGAACTACAACATGGCAACTAATACTCGTCCTTCCAACAGTCCCTATACGATTCAATCGTCTGTTTGCCTGTCGATGGACGGATGCCGCAGAAGAGCCGACCCCTCTCATATGAAGTCCTCCAGCTTGTCGCCAATACCCGGCACAAAATAGAATCATGTGAAGATTGCCGGGGTGCATGCAGTATTGGTTGGCAGTACACCCGGCACGTGGGCCAATATCTTGTAAGTACCTTAGGTACTCTAATGGCATCGGCATTCACCGCTGTTGGATGGTGCTCAGCGTGGTCTGGTTACATCCCGTGCCATTTCGCCCAACCCAGAAATACAATATGCTCAAAACCCGCGCTGACAGGGGAGGCACGCCTGTCCGGACCAAAGCCATAACAGAGATGCTGGGTTGACCGAACGTGTATATAAGGGTCCCAGGTAAACATGGTCCGGACGGGCTTCCAGAGCAGCCAAGCAAGGTACTCACTAAGGTAATTTAGTACTTAGTATTCTAGTCGGTGCTCAGTGCATCGCCTCGCTATGTACGCGTAACAGATGTTAACGCTTATCAAGCCGATACGCCCCACTAGCAGTACACCGTGGCTGTTATTTGGCGAGAAAGATACTTGCGAGACTGGCCATTGCCGCTAGGCAGGTACCTACCGTTACCTTACCTCCCTCAGGACTGTCGGGTGCGATGCATCACCCCCGGGCATGGACAAGGCAACTGCCAGTCAATCCTTCATAGTAACGTCCAGTTGATGATCTGTGAGACACAAACCAGTCTTCACCACTCCCCCGCAGGATCCTCCGCACTGGCATCAAGCACCCCGACCCAGACCGCATACGCCGCCAGCCGTCTTCCATTGTCCTCTCTCCAGGAGAGCCCGAGGTGCCCGCCCGCGCTGCCCTTCTAGCAAGCCCTTGCCGCTCGCTGCTTCTCCTCTTCCCGTCTCGAAGCAGACACAGCTACAGCGCTCCCCGATGGGTGCGGACATGGACTCGTCCGACGGCGCCGCGCATAACCAGCGATCCGACTCTCCGTCATTGCTCGCATCTGCGACGCAAGGACAAGTCCCTCCCGCCGACGGACTTGCAGGCAACACCTCGACCACGAACACTGCCGGCCAGATGAGCTTCAGGAGGTACGCCGACAGGACTGCCGCACCCCCGAGTGTCCGAACGTGCCGATCGTGGTCATGGTTCGACGCGTCGCGCCCAAATACTGAGTACTGACGATCGTTTGCTTGAAATGAAAAGACAACGCGCTTCGAGAGCATGCGAGGTACGTACGTGGAGCAGTCTTCCAGGCCGGGCGCAACAGAGCTTGCTCTGCCCACCCAGCTCAGCTGAGCCGAGGCATCTCGCCAGCCCTTCGCCGGGCACCCCGCCCATCACATCACAACCCTGCTCCCCCCGTCATGACCCTTTACCACCCTGACAAGCACTAACGCAACAGCTTCTCCCTTAGACATGTCACTCCAGAAAGGTAACTTACTCTCGCCTTGCCTCCAAGTGATCGGACAGAGTTCTGACGGTGAAACGCAGGTTCGATGTGATGCAGCGAGCCTCGGTGTTCCCTGCACCAATTGCGTTGCCTTCCAGATCGAATGTCGCATCCCGACCGCGAAGCGCAAGAAGGGGCAGCCTTCCAACGCCCGAGACTCCGACAGGTCAGTTTCCTCCGGTGTGGCTTTCCGCCCGACCATTGCCAGGGTACTGATTATATCCAGTGAGAAGGGAGAGTCCTCGGTCAATACCGCGCCGGCACCACAGAGCCATGCCGGCCCAGCATCAGTCACCTCCTCAGAGCAGCCCTCTCCGAGGGCGACCGCTCCCGGCACCGCCCCGAACATCTACAATGCTCGCTCTACGAACCCATATCACACTTCGGATGGCACACCCCCAGTCAACCTGACCGAATCGCAGGCGAGGAAGCAGGAGATCGACGGTGGAACCTACGCCAACCTTGTCATGAAGCCAAAATTCACCCGGGCCCCCATCACTGATGCCGGCCGCGTCGCCTACTTGGGCGAATCTTCCAACCTCGCTCTTCTTGTCCACGACAGGCAAGGGACTTCGGATGTGGTTCATTATCCCCTGCCAGAGAATGTGCGAGGTTCGCGGGCCAGGCTCACGGAGCTCGACAACGTCGAGATCGACATTCTGCACCAACGTGGCGCCTTCCTCCTTCCGCCGCGGACGCTCTGTGACGAATTGATCGATTCCTACTTCAAGTGGGTTCACCCCATCATGCCTGTCATCAACCGCACCCGCTTTATGAGACAGTATCGCGACCCGAAGAACCCTCCATCCCTTTTGCTCTTGCAGGCTGTTCTTCTCGCCGGCTCCCGCGTTTGCACGAATCCCCAGCTCATGGACGCGAACGGATCGACGACCCCAGCCGCGTTGACCTTCTACAAAAGGGCCAAGGCTCTGTTTGACGCCAATTACGAAGATGACAGGGTCACTATTGTGCAATCGCTCCTGCTCATGGGCTGGTACTGGGAGGGCCCTGAAGACGTCACCAAGAACGTATTCTACTGGAGTCGCGTGGCCATCATTGTTGCACAGGGCTCCGGCATGCACCGTAGCGTCGAGCAGTCACAGTTGAATCGCTCGGACAAGCGGTTATGGAAGCGGATTTGGTGGACGCTTTTCACTCGCGACCGCTCGGTGGCAGTGGCTCTCGGCCGGCCGGTGAACATCAACTTAGACGACTCGGACGTGGAGATGCTTACTGAAGAAGACTTCATCGAGGACGAGGTTGAACGGACCGTCGAATATCCTCCTGATCCGGTGCATGTCCAATTTTTCATGCAATACGTCAAATTATGCGAAATCATGGGCCTGGTCTTGTCACAACAATACTCTGTGGCCTCCAAAGGACGACAACGAAACGCAATAGATCTGACTCACAGCGACATGGCACTTGCAGACTGGCTGCAGAACTGCCCAAAGTTGGTATACTGGGAGGTTGCCCGCCATCACTTTTGGTCGGCCCTCTTGCATTCCAACTACTACACCACTTTATGCCTGCTCCATCGAGCACACATGCCGCCGAATGGCGCCACAACCCGCTTCCCCGACGACGCGCCGTACCCATCGCGCAACATCGCATTTCAAGCGGCCGCAATGATTACCTCCATCATTGAGAACCTGGCTGCTCACAAAGAGTTGCGTTACTGCCCGGCGTTCGTTGTGTACAGCTTGTTTTCGGCGCTGATCATGCACGTCTATCAAATGCGATCACCGGTTCCCTCCATTCAGCAGGTCACCCAAGATAGGATGCGATCCTGCATGGGAGCCTTGAAAGAGGTTTCCCGGGTATGGCTGGTAGGAAAGATGGTTTATACACTGTTTGAGTCCATCATTGGCAACAAGGTACTCGAGGAGAGGCTGCAGAGAGCCGCTGGCAAGAGGCATCGCAAAGCCCAAATGAGCTTGAACCAGCTGGAACAGCACCAACAGCAGCAGCAGCAGCAGCAGCAACGCTCAGACGTGGCCAAGAGGAAATATGATGACATGGCCATTGATTTCAGTGTCAACACCCCAACTCCCCAGGAATCATATGAACGGTCGCGCCCACAGACGCCCAGTGTCGTCAGAGAAGGAAACATGCCGCCTCCAATGGCATCTCCCGGCCATCGACCGAACCATGACACCTTCATGGGCGGTTCCTCCTCAAGACCTCAGACAAGACCCGCTACGCCGTTCAACCCGTCTTTCTCTGTCCCAGCCACCCCACCAGACCTATACCTGGTCACCCGTGCTTCGCCAAACTTATCCCAATCTTTATGGGAGAATTTCCAACCAGACCAGCTCTTCCCTGACTCATCGGGCATGCCGGCTGTTCCTCACATATCGCCATCTCAAAATCAGCAGAGCATGGATCAATCGATCTACGCACAGTTAAACAACATGCAGCCTGGGACCATGCAACAGTCGCAGCAGCCACAGCAACCAGAGAGCGCCCAGTCAGCAGCATACGGAAATCACTCCTCGGCCAAACGAGGCTCCGAGAGTAGTCCTTCCAGAGGACAGAATATGATGCCCGCCATGTCCAATTTTCAACAGCAGGGTAGCTTATGGCAGCCCAATTTTGATGGTCTGTTGCCGGATGGCCAGAGTCCCAGCGATAGCTGGAGCACTGGGTCTGCTCAAGGCCAGCCCGTACCAAACACCCTGAATGTCGAGGATTGGTGAGCCCCCATCTCGTAAGTTCAGGTGTACAGTCGATTGACTAATTTAGGTTCCAATTCTTCGGTATCAACGGCGGCGATTTGGCCAGCCTCAACCTGGATCTCGGCCAGAACCAACAATAGCCGCAATAACGGCCCAGTCTCAAGCCACCGAGTTTGGCTTGGGATACTCATCACCCATTGCTACCAATGAGATGGATGTCCAAGCATCCGAAACCCTGCCGTGGCTAGTCATGGCCTTTTCACGTATTGGGAGATTGTGAAGGACACTCGGATACAGTGATCAGGTGATTTGGTTGGGTTGACTCAAGACCCTTGGTAGTTATTCGTAAAACAGGCAACCATTGTACCGGCCGCCCGGCGATGCACGCTTGACGCCTCAAATGCAGACTAAGAAGACACTTTACCCAAAAGATTGAAAGACATGAAGGGGTCTGGAGCCCCTCCCAGTTGGCTCGGGATGTTATTCCGCCTTGCGGCCCTTGGCTACACCGACTCCGCCGGCTTCCGTTGCACTCCCCTCAATGCCGCCAAATCGCCCCGTTGACGATGCGCTCATCGAGCTTGTACGGCCAGTGATATTGCTTCCACACGGCTCTTGCAGCCCTCCGTCATCGCTGTTTGTATCTTCAAGCTCAATCAAGTCCGTCGGGCCATAGGCCTCCCATGGAGATCGACCGGTCGAGCTGGTTCCCCTTTTCGGCGTGCTGGGTCGTTTTGCAAAAGCACCGCGCAGCCAGGTTTCTACCTGGGCCGCCGCTTTATCCAGTCCGGAACCCTGCCTAGAACTGGCAGACATATCCTGATACTCGTCGAATGGGCTCTCTACAAGGGCAGCAGCGTCCGATTCCTGAGCCTGCTTGTTAAACCCAAAATGAGCTGATTCGGATCCCATTACAGATATGGACGGAACATGCTCATCGATGGCAATGCCGGGAAGATGGCGTTTTGCCCATGTGTTGAAATAATCCTTCTCCGGCCCAGGCGCACGAACATTCCTGCCCATCGAACCCACACCACCTGGCCGTCGCATCCAAGCAGGCCGTGTGTCTGCGCCCCCACTGTCGACGCGGCTTCTGCTCGATGTAGGTGTGGAACGTCCTGGTGCACCCTGATGACCGAAGCGCCCGCTCAGGACGCTTTGTCGTCTGGAGGACGAGCTGCCGCCATCCCACTCGGGGCTGTTAGCGCCGCCTTCTGCGACGGCGAAGTTGTCAAGGGATTGCCGGGGCGTAGAGACGGTAGATGTCGTGTGTAAACTTTTCTTCCGCCTGGGAGGGAAATAACCCATGGCCTTTTTTGAAACTCTGGCTATTTCAACCGGCCGTGGAAAGGAGTCGAGACTGCACCACCGCACGTGTTCCCACGGCCTGTCGTCCGCTTGCAGGCCATTGCGGGCAGAAACTGAGGGCCCTTGCGAGCTGAAGAAGTCGCCATCAGGGACAGCATCCTCCTGTGATGCATTGGTCGTGTTTGGCGTCGGGGCTAAGTAGTCCATGGCTTGTCCGGCTAGATGTGAGGGCGGTTCCGATGCCCGACCCTTGACCTCGCAAAAATCTACCGGTAATGCAAGCCATTTGCGGAGCTGAATATCCTTGGACCACAAACCATTCAGTTTCCGGAATGGGTCTTCCCGGCACCGGTATCTGAGAACAATGCCGGCATACGTGTCGGTTGGCTGGACGTGGTGGATGTAGACAAGTTGGTCAGGTATAGCTTCGTCCTGCCCGCCGCTCGAGCCCAAATCATCCGAGGTCCTCCTCTTGTATTTTCCGGTGATATCCAGACCGCCGTTAACGCCGTCGTGACTCTCCAAGACACTGGCTGTTCTGGCGGCTCGCAGTGCGGCCTGTCGATCGGCTAATGCACCAGCCCCTACGTCGCTGGCCATGGGACGAGAATTCGGCGGAGGGGGGCCCCAGGCTTCCGGGGCCTTCCGCGATCGTGCGGTCTCAAGGTCTTTCAGCGAGCCTGTAGTGCGGCCATTCCAAGAGCCGGAGGGGACACGGGCGCCGTCACCAGAGATGAGCGACGCTGCAAAGCCCTGCAAAGACGTCCAGCTCTGAGCTAACGAGTTCTCCAGCAAGCCCAATGCATTGCCATGAGCGGAACCTTTCCCAGCTCGGCTGGAAGGTGGGTTACTTGCAGACCTCGGCTCCTGGCTCGAGAAGGCGTTGGTTGGGGGTAACGGACTGGGACTACGACTTGGCGCAGCGCTGAAGCTGGAGAATAATGAGGACGAGCTTTTGGCCATGGACAATCCACTAGCTCTGTCGGATTCGGTGCTGACAAGACGTCGATTACGTGGGCGAACAGCACTCGAGCCAGTGTCGTAACCGGGGGGTCGGAGGCCAGATGAGCCCGGCGGTGCGTGCGAAGGGATCGAATCCGCCATGGTGGTAGCTGACCAGGGCAGAAGGCGAGGCGTACCGCTCAGGACATCAGAAGGGAGGTAGTCGGGAGGTCTGGGGGTGTAAGGAGCTCATTGAGCGACTCGTCGATTCAATCTTGTCGTGGTTCCGGGTGTGCTCCAGATCCAATGTGTCGGCGGGAGACGACGAGCGGTCGCTGGCCTAGCAAATGAAGGCACTGTGACGTCTATGCATGAAGAATAAAGGCACGAGCCGCAAGAAGGGCCGGATTGGTATAGATGCAGGGTCGCAGGAATGACTTGTCGTTGGGCAATACGTGGAGACGGGCGAATCGGACACTTGGTTCAAGGAGGTATGATAGATAGCCAGATAGTAGTAGGTAGCCGGCAAGTCGACCAGGATACGTGCCCGTGAGTGAGATGGTGATAACGAGGCGACCTGGCACGACCATGCCGAGAGAGACGGATCTGGTTGGTCAGGTTGCCGTGGTCTATCGCGTCTATACCTTACGCTGGCCACATGCAAGTTCTGGGAAGTCCTCCTACATTTTGGAGTAGTAATCGCCTATCGGGGCCTGTGGGGCGTCCCTTGCCTGGCCAGCTAGGGTCCTCCTACCAAACTGCCTCAGTTCAGTTCAGTGTGCTTTCACTTCACTATTCGTTCCCTTTTTATTGCTTCTCATCCTCAAATGCGATAATAATCACCTGGGTTAATATCGTGACCTTGAACGACCCCGGCATGACTATTGTGCGATCAATTTGATGGTCCTCGGTAACCTACATCTTCCAAACATTCAAAATGCCCATTTGCATCGAATGCAGGCATCCCGTCAAGACACTATGGACCCAGTACTCTGGCGCAGGCGATAAATCCAGTGGTCATAACATCCGCTTGACAGTTTGTAAAAACTGCGGTCGTTTCTGCGACAAGTACGTTGAGCATGACTTCGTCGTCATGTTCATCGATTTGGTCTTGATAAAGCCGCAAGTGTATCGTCATCTGCTACACAATAGCCTCATGAAGGATGACGACCGTTTTGATGTACGCTTTCTTCCCAAGAAAACCTTCCATTCACAAAGCCCGGCCGTTGTTCTGCGCACTCACTAACGGATGGCACACAGCACTCCATCCTCCGGCTTGGCATACTACTCCTGCTCTTCGATGTCTACCTAACATGGGCTAGGGTAGAAAAGCAGACAGAATCTCAAGGGACCTCCAGCTTGCAGGGCGAGTTCACGCACCTTTCAGAGCAGCCGATTGTCTCGCAATACCTCTTCTTCTGTAAGGACAAGCGAAATAATCCGGGGACCGCGAGCCATGAACTGACCATAGTAGTGATCCTCTGCGCTTTATCTACTCTCGCCTTCCACATGACCGTTCGGTTCCTTGCTTCATCTCCATTTTCGCCCCTTGTTGTATTCG
The DNA here is from genome assembly GCA_037042015.1 of Furcasterigmium sp. R96-07A1. NCBI lineage: Eukaryota > Fungi > Ascomycota > Sordariomycetes > Glomerellales > Plectosphaerellaceae > Furcasterigmium > Furcasterigmium sp. R96-07A1. Next base: position 52,967 of record JAXQJP010000066.1, read on the forward strand.
GAACCATTCAGCGCTATTCTCGGCCGAACTCCATATCGACCGCACTTCTGGTCTCTTCCTCCACGAAGCTGTTCCCAATACTCATGGTGATTTGGAGCTACGATGTCCCTGCTGCAGCACAAGCTCTGGGCTGGGCCGTGGTCGCCAACAACGTCGAAGCCTTGAGGATTCTGTTAGACAGCAGCTACACAGTCGCCGCCTTGCTTGCCATGTCCGGCGCTGTAGCCCGCTGGGCAGTTGGGCGGAGCATCATGATCACCGCTGGCCTGCATGGCGTGGATTCCGCTGGGGAAGCCAGCATAGAGGCGAATGGCAAGGCGCTATGGGCTCTGCTAATATACGCGAAGGATTGGGCAGGGCAACTGGCGACTTCGTAGCTAGTCCGGTACTGGCATGTCCTCAACGGTCCGCTGCATTTTACTCCGCATTTACCACAGCAGTAGAGCCATCAAGGCATTTTCATTGATGGCTACCGCCATATAGAGCATTTCTCGCCGAATAAATCAAGCGATACTCGTCGGCCTCTCCCTTCAAGTGCAAGTCGTGTCGGATCCTAAACGCCATGGAAAAAATGCAGCCGCAAAGTCGTACAATCTTCCTATCTCCGCATGCCCCCCACCCCTCCATTATCCTTCAACCTCAACCCATGTAGCTTCAAGAGCGTTCGTGAAGATACTCCGTCCGCAGGCCGGTTCGTTTGGGTTCGATTAGGGGGTGTAGTTGGGCGAGAAACGTGATAGCCCACATGAGATAGCAGCTCACAAAGGCCAGCATAAGAGAGGATCGCCAGATGCTATGACCAGTCAGCCATACGTTCCCGATAGAAGACTTGTGAGTGTCTACGTACATTTGGTTCTCGCCCTTGGGTGCAAAGAAGAAGGCAGCGACGCAAAGCCCGACGACAACGACCAGTCCGATGAAAATGCTGTATCTGGAGAGAAATTAATACTGGCGTCTTCTCAGGACGCTGGAAAGGGTACATACCCCTGAGCCATCTTGATGGGCGTTCTCGCAAGAACGGAATGAACGCAAAGGGAGCAGTGGTAATGGGTTTGGACGGGCGCGTTTGATGGAGGGTTGGTTTGTCGGCCAGCGACAGCTTGAATTACGTACCTGGGGAGGTATGCATATACATACCTACTAGTGCCTTAGTGGATTGAGCTTGGTCCACTGCAGGTGGCTTGAGGCGGATGCTGGTCAAGGGCCTACGTGGACACTCGGGTCCACAGAGTGGTACCGTATGCAGCTTTATACATATATCGAGGCGCGCCTGGAGCTCTGCAACTGATGATGTAAGGCCCTTAGGCAGGCTGGCAGGTCACCTTGGGAGCCATTGAACCCCCACTCCCCACCAGGCAATTAGGTGCCCTGGCTGAATAGGGGTGAGCTACAGGGCAACCGCCCCCCCCGACCCCCAGCAAGCTGTACAGTACCTAATTCGCGACATGACCCATGAGGTAGAGGCCCACCGGGCCACTATAGCTCGGTACCTCCACTGGGCTCCCAATCCCTACGTACCTTACCTTATCTATATCTGGTCCACGCATCGACAGCTGACACCAGTTTCGCCTTCATTTTGTGCTCACCCAACTACTCATTCCCCTTACACCCATAAGACACGAGAAATCAACACAACCGCCGCCATGGACTTCAGCAATATCGGGAAGAATATCACGTACGTCCAGCTAGTCATTCCTGCCAGCGCCCGATCCTCGTCTTATTGCTCACACAAGCTCCCACCCCTGCCGTTTGATGTTCGTCAGCTAACGGTAGCTGTAACTCAAGATCCTTTGGGGCCCAAATCACCCCTTTTGCCTCCCGTACTTTCCAGTACACAAAGGAGCAGCTGGGCCAGGCCGAGGACAAGGTAGTTCGGTTTCCAGACACTACCATACCTAAAGTCTAACGCTGACAACCCATCTGCAGACTCAACTTCCACCTGACTACATCGACCTCGAGAAACGCGTCGATGCTCTCAAGGCCGTCCACCAGAAGATGCTGGCTGTGACGTACGTGGTTCCATATCCCCTAGGATCCAGCGCTCCATGCGAAATAGTCTGCGCCGACTTGGAAAGACAAGAGCTCATTTATACTGCCACAGATCCCAATATTCTAACGAGGCCTACGACTACCCCCCGAACATCAAGGAGACTTTCCAGGATCTAGGCCGCACCGTCAGCGAGAAGGTCACTCTCCTGTCTTCCGCAGGCTCCCCTGCAGAGGCGCAGGCTGCCCTAACCGCGCCCCCTACTGCCAAGCCGCAGCCGAAGACCTTCAACCATGCGATTGCTCGTGCCAGTCTCGCCAGCAGCCAATTGCTGCACCAACAGCATACTGGTGCTGGTGAAGACCCTCTTGCGACTGCTCTCGAGAAATATGCTCTGTCTCAGGAGCGCGTCGGCGAAGCGAGACTGGCGCAGGACGCACAGATCCAGAGTCATTTCTTGAACGCATGGACGACGACTCTGAATACCAATCTCATGTTTGCCGCCCGCGCCCGGAAGAGCGTCGAGAAGGCACGTCTCACCCTTGATGCCGTGAAGGCTCGTGCACATGGTACCACCTGGAAGATGGGCAACGGTGGACAGCAGGAAGGCCAGCCACAGGAGCTTAGCCCAGAGGCTCAGGAGGAGATTGAAAAGGCCGAAGATGAATTCGTCACCCAGACAGAGGAGGCTGTTGGTGTCATGAAGAATGTAAGTCTTCAGCTCAACCTGCCAGAGACCTTTACTTACCTTCCTCGCTTGCTCAGGTTCTTGATACCCCGGAGCCACTTCGCAACCTCGCGGATCTCATTGCCGCCCAGATCGAATACCACAAGAAGGCCCAAGAGATCCTCGCAGAGCTTGGTCCTGTCGTAGATGGACTGCAGGTCGAGCAAGAGGTGTGTTATCGTACCCAAACAAAGCTACCTAGCTAACACTGTATGATCTAGTCTGCTTACCGCAAGAGCCGCGAGAACGCTGCGTAGTGAACGAGTCAGTCTTGACTCCGAAACGTCACTCGAGTTCCTGACCCGAGAACACAACGGCTTCTGGAAGCCTACTGGAATTGGGATGGTTTGCTCTGCTTCGCTACACCCCTGCGCAATATGACATGTTACTGGTATTCTAAAGCACGTCGCCAGTCTTAATTCTGTTTCATGCGCTGTATCTTTCCTCCTTCATTGTTTGCTCGGCAAAATCCGTCTTGTCACGCGTGATCAGTTATCGCCAGATGTAAAGCTACCCAGACTTCGCAAGTGCAGTATTGCAATACGGAACAAAGACATCATGCAAATGGTATCCTACGTCCTAATGCCAGAAGTACAGGTCGGAGCCACAAGCCCGCGCTTCGTTCATCGTCGCGTCTTGAAATACAATCACCTATGTACCTTACGTAAGCCATCTGTGAGGTCGACCGGGGACTGAATATCACGTGTGACCCACATGATCAAGCAGCCAATAGCACACATCAATTCCTCAGCAACCTGTGAGTGAGGACGTCAACTGGGATTAAACGTCCGATCCCTCAACCTTCAGCAACGAGGACATACTTCGACAGGCATAGAGCCACCATACACCCTGGGCAATACACGAGAGCGGCGGCTCGATCCATATTTCCACAATGAGGCAAGCAATGCGCCTCCTGGCCGGTGTCAAGCCGGCACGCTACCTAGAGGCCGGCACGCCGACAGGCTTGACAGGTCTCTGGACGCACAACAACCCCCGTGCAGCACTGCTGTTCGTTTACAGCAGCACGCTCGAGAAACTTGCAGCTTTCCCCGAATCGTCCCTGTACCGACAATCTGTCGAGGCCCTTACGAAGCATCGCATGGCCCTTGTCGAAGCTACCGTGCCTCCCGGCTATGACACCTGGCAGCGCGACAACAAGGATCTAGCCAAGGCCTTGGCCGACAACCCCGAGGGCTTCCGCGTTGCGAGTGGACGTTTGGACGGCAGCGAGGGTCGTGTTATTCAATTTGGTGGCAAGACGTTCGTCGTCCGCAAGCAGCATGAGGAAGGCGATATCAGGATCGAGGAATGGGACGGTGAGGCGGACGAGGGCCCCGGCACTGAAGGCCTGAGGACGGAGGAGGAGAGAGCTGATCAGGCACTTCTTGCGCAGAGGAAAGACTTGGGCTCGGCGTCCACTGTGGCGTGGAAGGAGGAGCCGCAATTGACAGCCGATCAGTAAGTTCTACTGACGCCACCATTCATACTTGTTGACTAACAATGCTGTCCAAGAATCTTTGAACTTGAGGTCAAAATTGGCGCGGGTTTGATTGAAGAGGTCATAAGTGTGGCAGAGGGCGAGCACAAGCTCCTCGACACAATGCTCCAGTCCAAGGTGTACGTACAAACAATCTCTTGACATTCTGGCTTATTCTAACGCTGACGTTGATTATTAGCTGGGAGGACCTCGACGAGAAGCCCGTTGAGGGCCAGTGGACCTACTTCGAGCGTCATGCTTAGTGATACCTGGACAGAACGCCATGGGGGTGAACGCTGCCAAAGCCTGGAGGTCGAGCGCAGATCGTGTATATTCAAATAGAGGAGGTAGTTAAACTGCACTAAACGTTGCCTGGTCGGTAAATTGATGACGCGGTTCTCTCTTACGCCATCTATCACAGGTCTAGTGGCAGTCCTGTGCCGAAATCCTACAGGGTCGCCCACGATAGGTCCATTAAGGCATGCAACAGCCTGACTATAGCGGGCGTGACTGCATCCCGGTTGCGAGGTCCTGCTACTCATCGCCAGTGTCTAAAGGCCCAGATCTGGTCCTCGCCATCCCCAGGCAACGACATAATGATCAGCAAGAAGCTGCCACTCCTCGACCTCATCGAGCCCCTCTAGGCTGTTTACTCTTTCCTTTTCTTCATGTGAGATCCATTTTTCCCATATCTGCTTGATCGTGAGCGCTTTGGCATGTTCCAAACCAGCATCCCGCAGACGGGCTTCCTGGTGGAGAGGAGAGGGAAAGCTCTCAAGCGTGGGTAAACGTATCCCGCGTTGAGCCAGGTTTGAGACCATCATCTTGCCAAATACGTCGTCAGGCCTGATAGGCTCATAGATGACGGTAGCCAGAGTAGCAATCTGGTCTGCGAACCACCCAAGAACAGTGCTGCCTATCGCGGTATCAAGATAGCAGAGACAGCACTCGGAGATCAGCAGAGTAGGAAGGTTTGACCTGAGGCCTTGCAACGGCGGAAATAAGGTGTTCTGCTGGCCAATATCTCGGAGATCAACCGCATGGCAGAGATATTCCCCACCGGAGGGCGGTTGGCACGACCATGAGCCATCCTGTGACCAGACTTGCGCACCTAGAAGTTGTCTGAGGGAAGAACTGGCCTCGATGATCCGGGCCTTCTTCCTGACAGTGACTGGAAAGTCCAGTTCATGGTACACAAGGTTCGGGCGAGGTTTGGCGGTCAACAGACGGAAGAAACGGGTGTCGGTCCCAGCACCGAGTGATATGATCTGCCTCTGCCGTACATCCTGGCCCTGAGGCGTGCCTCCGGATGAACCCGCGTCCAAGAACCGTTGGACCAGGTGATCCAGAGCGTAGGTCCTTGTGTATGTCCCTAAAAGAATCCACAGGCCTGGTCAGCGGCCAAGGGTACGGCTTCGCCGTTTGGTAGGTGACGCCCAGGACTTGCCTCTGTTGATGATGGGCAGTCTTCGAGCTGGCGTGCCCATGGGAGATTCGACAAAGTGTTTGGCGAAGACATCGTCCAAATAACCGAGGCCAACGGCACTCAATCGGGATGTAGCAGCATCGTCGTCTGTCCCTTGGACAGTCTGATCTTGAGTCAGCCGTGACGAGGAACCGGCGCGGCCCCCCCTTCCCCTGGAACGTTGAACGGCACGCGAACTCCCTCCGGCGCCACGTAGTGACAGGAGATTCGGTATTTGGGATGACCCGCCAGACATGATACCTATGGAATTCTGGTCAGTCCGGCAATGCACTTCAAGCGTACTGGGTGCTCATTACCTATCCTGCGAAACCTATATACAGGCGAGTGGTAGGTCAGGCAGGCTTAGTTAAGGCGAGATCATGATCTTCGTTGGCACCTACTACGTCAGGGGTCTCACATAAGCACTATGCCTGTAACGATCAGTGGCGGAGCTGGGGCTCAGTCCCTCCCGTGCGAAACAGTGCGGGACAGGACGGGGAGGTGACCATTGCCACCCGAGCACCTTCCACCTTGCCAGCTTGCTTGCTTGCCGCCCAATCAGCCAGCCAACCGCCGTACAATTGCCCAGACAGACAGCCTCAGCCTTCATCAGGCAACAACCGGTTTGCCACTCAGAAAATAGAAAGTCACCTCCACACTGCCCCCTCTTCTTCTCTTGCTTCACCTTATAACTAGGGAGCAGTGCCTCTCGTTGCGTACTTATCTACTATCAATCGTTGCCTCTCCTACCTCGTGCCTTCAATAACCAACCATTATCGCGTGCCGAAGCCTTTATTCAGCGCTCTGTCTCTACACTGGGACTTTGCCATGTTGCATTACAGCACTGCGGCTGCACTGGCCACCCTCTTGAAGAGGGCAGCTGTCAGTGGCGAGCATGCGCCTCTCTACAAGAGGGCGTTTGGCGGCGCTGAACCCGACGCGCCCGTCTACGAGCTTCCCGGATGGGCACCCCTTGTCATTTTCATCAACGTCGCCGTCTTTTTCCCTATTCTTCTGATCGTGAGTTTCTTGCATGAAACCCAGCTTTCGCTGCCAGTGCCTTCTCTGATAGTCGCCTAACCTCCGCACTTAGTTGTCCTACACGTTCCAGAATGTGTTCCCGGCCCTGGCCATGGTTGAGGATGAGAACCCTCCACCAGCATATCAGCCCGTTCCCCTAATGGACGGCAGCGAAGAGAACGCGCATAGTTCCGTCCCTGGCAGTGCCAACACCAAAGCGCCAACGATTATGAACGTTGATGGCAGCTGCCGTCCTGTCACTTCGAGCTTCCGGGCCATCAACCGTCTGCTGCGTTCCCACGGCGGCTTCGCGGCCTACTTCCGCGGGTTCTTCTGTCTCTCTGCCCATAATTTGGCCACGGGTCTACTTCAGATAATCCTCGCCGGTGTCTTCCCTGGTCCTCTTGCCGCCGTTGGCGCGCTTGTAGCGTCGCTTGCCCTGGTACAGCTTAGCACAGCCTGGGTCCATATCATCATCAGCACCCCCTCCAAGTTGCATTTCTGGCGCCGTCTGCCGCCGTTCCGCCGTACATTCGACGCAACAGCCCGCCCTGTCGCTCTCTTCTGGCTGGCCATCCAGATTACCAACCTTGCACCCCTGCTGCTCGCCAAGGTCATCGGCCTCCAGCTGCCCGAAATCGATAGAGTGCCTGGGGAGCCCACCACTGTCCCTGTCTACGAAGCTTCGGACGCCTGGAAGACGGCCATCATCGCTGCCGTTGCCATCGTCAGCAGTCTATTCTTGGTCGTGCCGGCTCACGTCATCCTTGTCCGAGTTCAAGCTTCCCTTCTTCCTGAGGATGAGGACACCATCGTCGCCTTTGACCGTTCCTTTGGCGGTGCCGTTACCCCTGCCATTGTTGACGGCAAGGGCTATGCTACCATAGCACAGGCATGGCACACATTCAGGCCCTCTGCCTGGCTTCGCCTTATTGTCCTCTATGTCAAGACGTTCATCGTCAACGTCGCTGCTATGCTGGCCATGGGTCTCGTCGTCGCCCCCCAGGTTTACGTCATCCTGCAGCACAGTACTATCAAAGATCCCAAGAATGGCGGGAGGTAATCTCTTGGTGGCATATCCAGAACTCACAACCCACGGCACAGTACACTTCAACACAATGGATGTCCAATCCAACTCATAGCCTCATGTCGCGTGTCATTTGGAGGATACATGTTAGGGCATGGCCTTGTTCCCTTTACGTTTTCAATTACGGAAAGTGCAATATACCTGAAGATTCGGCAGGCACTGGCCTTCACTTTTTTCTGAGTATTGCTAGCATTGAACGGAGTGGTGTCTTTTGGTCAACAACGCCGTTGTGATTTCAGCGCCTGAATCAAATGACAGTGGCAATTATTTTGCTTCTGATCAACCTAGCTCTCCCCTCGCCGACTCCATCACTATGCATGACCAGATGCAAACGTGTGCCTGCCAACTGCATACCAGCATCCTCGAGCCTTGCTTCCGATCTTGCCGAGTGTAACCGCTGGGAATGTGGTATATCGACAAAGGAAAGACGCGTGTCTTCTACAGCCGGTCTAACATCCCACCTGGGTCACCGTCGCTGTTCCGCTGATGTGCTTCGCTCAACAGTCGTAGTTTGGGGTCATCTATCTCGTGATTTGCATTCGCCCTCGGAAAAAAATAAAAATAGAAGTGCGCCTCTATTTCTGAGAGAAGAACCAACTGGTGCGCTTGTTGCTGCCTCCCTCATTCTGCTGAATACTGTTGATGGCAGGGACGGCCGGGCCGGCAGGCTCTGGGCCGCCGCCGCCGCCGCCACGCAGAGGCTTTGCGATGCGGCTACCCGCACTGGCGAAGCTGAAACCACCGAGACCTGAGGCATTTAAGCCGCGGGTACTACCCGCCTTTGCCGTCTCGAGGCGCTCCTTGACAGCGGCGAGCTGGACTTCGAATCTGCAACACACTGTTAGACAAGTCGCAGAAGGCAGCTTTGGCAGTGCCGCTTTCTTGCATCAAGCTCTGGAGGCAATATGAAGACCGGGGAAACGGGGGCGCTGATGGTTGGGGATCGAAGTGAAATCCTTGACAAGCACTGTAGGACGGCGGGCACATACTTGTGGTTGGCAGACGCCAGCTTTTCTTGGCTCTCCTGCAAGAGAGTCTCCAAGCTCTGGATCCTCTCGTTGCGAGCAATAAGTTTCCGTTCGGCGATCGCTACCTCCTTTTTGAGACCCGAATTCTGCTCTACGAGCTGACGCTGGACTTGGGTTAGCTGTTCGAGATTTCTCTCGAGGAATGCCATCTTCTTCTGCTGTGCACGGTTGTTGGAAGAACGCAGGACATTGTTGTACTGTTCTCGTGTCTCGTCGAGCGAGATTTCGAGCTCCACGACGCGCTCGCAGCGGTTTTGCAAATCACGCATCAAACTCTTCTTCATGATGTCGAACTCGGCGATCTGTTGCTGTATGGTCTTGCCGTTGGTCATGGACGGTGCTGTGCCTGCCTTGACTCTTTGCTGAAGGTCGTCGATGAGTGTCTTCAACCTCTCGTTCTCGGCAGTTCTCTGCTTCAGCTCGGCCTTGGACTCTTCAACAGCCTGCAAGGACGCAACTTGCTTGTTGGAGTAGGCGTTCTCCAAGCGAGCCTTGACCTCCTCCACGTCGGCCTCGCTCAGGTTACGCGTCAGGAGCGACTCATACTCTTCCTGGACTGCGCCGAGTTTTGCTTCCAGCTCCATCCTCCTTCGCGTCTCGGCTTCCGATGACGAGGAGCTGTAGACCGAAAGCTCAGCTTGCCGGACGACACCCTGGATCTCCTCGAACCTGGTCTTCAGAGCCTGGAATTCCTCGGGTGCGACAGACTCTCCCCCGGCGCTGTGATCTCGCAGAGTGTCGAGTTGTTGGATGGCGTCGACAATGACCCTTTCATTCTCGCTGAAGACGTCCGCGCCCAAGTCGAAACCAGCCATCATCTTGGCCATCTTCTCTGCCTTCTTCCTCTCCTTCTCGTCGAGGAGAGCGCCGGTCTCCTTGGCATTCATTTTGGCATCAAGCAAATGCTGCTTAACCTCGTCCAGCTCTGTTGTCAGTTCCGAGTTCTGTTCTTTTAGAGCGTCCATGGTGATTTGGGCCTCCTTGCTCTCGAAGCTCAAGCGCTCAAGCTGCATCTTGACCTCATTCACCTCCGAGGTGAGCTTCTCATTCTCCTTTCCAGTCTTGCTGTCGTGTTCCTTGAGGAACGAAAGCTCCTCCTTGACTTCACGAAGGGCCTTCTCGGCTGTGGTGAATTGCGACTCCTTCTCAGCCAGCTGGTCCTGTAGTTCGTTCTCTCGACGAAGAAACTCGTCTCGCTCATCTTTGTCAAGGGGCAAGCTAGGTGTTCCGGCACGTTCTGAGATGGCCGGTGTATCTGCTCGGCTTTCTGGTGCCAGTCGCGATGGGGTGGAAGGGCGAGGTGCGCGAGCCTCGGCCTTGGTGCCGGACACACTGTCAGCGGACATCGGGCCCACCCATCTGTCCTTGGGGACAGACTCGCCAGCACGCCACATCTGAATCTCGCCCTCAAGATTGGCGACATAACTTTCGTAGTTTGTGATTTGTCCCTTGGCTTTCCCCAGAAGGGACTTGAGTTCTGAGGGGCTGAGTTCGGCGTTGACCTTGGCCTTGTTCTTGATCGCCTTGGCTCTCGTACCGAATCTAAGGGTACTCAGCGTTTCCGCATCGTTGTAGCTGCTGGGGGAGCAATTAATGATCAGAGTGGTCCGACTGTTGCCTCCTAACGACTCCTGTAAGATTCGAGTCAACTTGGAGTCTCGGTAAGGAATATGCGACGATCTCCCATCTGTCAATGCGTTGATGACCATGCCCAAAGCACTCAGACTCTTGTTGATCTTCTTGGCTTCCTCCAACGTCTGCCCACTGGCGCCCGTCTTGCCGACTTTTTCACTGCCCGCAAGATCAACCAGAAACAGCTGTCCGCTTTTTGCCGAGCCGGTCTCGACGTTCTTCTGAGTGATCGTAATGACAAAGATCGAATGCGATCGGGAGGACTCCTGGTTCATGTTGGTGGCGGCGACAGCACGGGCGTTACCGCCTCGGCGCATGACCTCGTATACTTCCTGGACGCTCGAAACATAGATCTCTAGCAGGCCCTTGACATAGACGCCTCTGCTCTTCTCTTCGTGAACCGGGAGGTTGTCATTTTGGGGAGCGAGCAGATCTCGGATTTTCTCCATGTAAATCTCCATATAGCTGACCCGCACCGTATACTCGATGGTGCTTGGGCTCGACATGATGCTCGCGAATATCTGCTCGACAATTCTGGGAATGACACCTCTGCCGCTATCGTCATCAATGTTGGAGCCCATCATGGTGTAGGATTTGCCGGCGCCGGTCTGGCCGTATGCGAAGACGGTGCCATTGTAGCCATTCAGGATATCGTCAACCGTGGGTTTGATGGAGAAGTCGAAGATGTCAGCCTGCTTGCAATTCATGTCGAAGACGCGGTCGAACGTGAAGGAGCCTTGGGCCTCCTTGGACTGTACACCGGGACACGGCCTGTCAGCTGGCTGGACACATTGATGCCTTTGGGCTAAGAAGATAGCAGGACACGCTTACGTCGAGAGTGCAGGTATCCTCGGCATCGAAAGAGACAATCGGTTGGCCGCCGGACTCTAACTCGACCTTGTTCTGAGGCCGAAATCTGGCGACCACCTTGATGCTATTGTTTGCACCCGACATGGTGGCGGTGAGAGACTTGTGGGTTGATGCAAGTGTGTTGACGGCGGCCTCTAGCGGACGAAAAGAAATAGAGCTGCCGCGCAGCCTAGTGTGTGGGAACGATGGCGAGATCAGTGCTTGCTTCGCTATGCTTGAGTATGGACTCGAGGCGCAGCGTCGTAAGGAGGCAGAATCAAATCAGCGGCGGACTCGAGGGGCAGTCGTGCGGTGGACACTCGTGAGGCACACAGGAAAATTCAAAGAACAGCGCGCATGTCGCAGGCTGTCTGTTAGAACCACAAGCAAGTCGTGAGTTGACTGGTGGAAGTCAAAAGAGTTGTCGTGATGTCTACCCAGAAAAATGAGGGCGTATTGTGCTGCACCGTTGTTTGGGGAAGTTGAGGTGTTGGCGAGAGGACCCGTTGGCGGGCCGGGCTTGCACAATAATGGAAGGGGTGACGCGCTTGCGCAGCGAGTGGGCACTCTCACTCATGACAGCAAATATGCAAGCACCGGCCACCTCCAAATGGATCCCAGCACCGAGAGGGGTTCGCTCTAAGTAGCCTAGGGACGCTGCCTACCTACTAATTATAAGGGACCTGGACACTCTGACACTGTCATCCCCGGGGCCTAGGTACATAGGTAGGTGTGGACAGCGGTGTTTAATTGCCTGTAAAGGCCCCCGCAACACCCCACTCATCAACTTGCATTGATACTGATAGTACCTACCTATCTCAGGACAAACCTTCAAGATTACCAACTTACTATAGCAGAAGTCAGGTACTGAATATGACCATCTACCTACCTGGGTGACCTCACATGCGGACATGGCCTGCCTGCTTAACCCCTCTCTAGTTGTCTGTCATGTTACCACCTAACACCCAACACACCCAGCACCAAGGTTCTTGAGAGATAAACAAATCCCAGTCATCCGCAATCGTTCAGGAGACCATGCGTGCCCGCATAATTCACGTTGACACGTGATGAAATGGCATGGCCTATCTGACCAAAGACATACAACCAATACAACGATGCCACACACATCTGGGGTACATTTGGTGCGTGGTTTGAGCGCAGTCCTGGGTGCTTGTCGTGTCATTTGCATGGTGAGATCTTGCTGTGGAAAAAGGGGGAAAAGATATGCCAACTAACCAGTCGCCCGTGAACGCCGCGAGACCCTAGCCTATAGCAGATTGTGCAAACAAGACGCCAGAATTACACCATGGTATCGCCTCCTGGCCCAAACGCGGGAATGAGTCTTCGTACAGCCCTAAAAGAAATGCCCATATACCTCCCAAGCAAAAGTTCAAGTCAAAGGCAGCGTCCAAGGCTGTCGACTTGCAGGCCTAGAGCCGACTGTCCCGAGAGCAGAGGCCACGCCACGCCCGCACAATTCGACTGGCGGAGTGCATCCCGTGAAGCATGCATCTCAATCCTCCCAGCTCTTCTCTACGGTCTCACGAACCCGCTTCGTGTACTCCTTGCGGTTGTCCTTGTACAAGTTTGATGCTTCGACGTTGGCGGGCGAGCCAGTATTCGGATCGTTAAGGAGGCTACATACAAAAGGTTAGTATGCGATTCCGCTGATACAAATGTGTGTCTGCGCGTGTGATGCGTGCAAGCTTACCTTTGAATACTTGTGAGAACAGCCGCCACATCGTAAGTCGGACTCCATCGATTCTGGAGGATATCAAGGCAAAGCTCGCCCGTAGCGTAGACGTTGGGGTGAAACATTTGACTGATGAATTTGACGGCAGGTGGCTTATTTGGGTATTGTTCCTCAAATTGCATGACCAGCCGAAAGGTCCCATCTTCGAATGGCGTGTCAGCGGGTCCAATAATGACTGCGTTCCTAGGAGAGCAGGTAAGCTTCGTCAGAGAAAGAGGCTTCGTGATCATGCCGTACCAGGTCATGACGTTGTCCGGAACCGGTGACGCGGAAACTCCAGCGGGGGGGTCGGTTTGCATGCGCTGCTCATGTCAGGAATGATCGATGGAGGAGGAATACGGTCGACGCCATAACGTACCTTGAAATCGCGCATCAAGCGACGCCTTGCAGCTGTAGACATGATGGAAAGCAGCTGTCGGCTCCTTCTCGCTCAAAGGGAAATCGGCACGTGGAAGATTTGTCGAGACGGATAGCGACGCTGGCTAGTAGATGATGCTCAGGCTTGGGATCACTTCTGAATGGAGATGGAGAGGTACGTTACTAAGGTACGGTATTAGGTCGGGAGGTGGTAGACCCAATCAGCGCCGGGTTGATTGAGTAATCAGACCCAACCAGGACTGATTAGATTGTCCCTCCAACATCTGTACCTACCTAAGTAAGTACTTAGGTACTCCGTGAACGACTTTCCACCTCTGCTCCATCGACAGGTGGGCATTTCAATCGAAGGTCAAGAAGGTCGGAATGACGCTTATTGGACTTCTGCCTTCAGCACACATGCCTGAGTACTTATGCGTCTAAGGTACTTAGCTGTGACCATTACCAGGTGCCCATACGGTAGGTTCAAGTTGCCGGTGCCGATTGGCCAAGGGTCTTCGGCGCCGACGGCCGCTGTACTCAGCAAGGTACCCCACGGGCACCATCGGTACTCCCTACCCGTGCAAGTGGAGGACACAAAACATGGCCGGTTTTTCCACTCCCAGAGTACCGAAAGCCGGCCTTGTTTTTTGTCCCCCACTTGCCGTGTAGTTTATACCGCCTGTCATCGTCCCCCCGCCTTAAGCCGAGCCGTGCCGAACTGTCCAGCCCGGTTGCCCGGCTGTCTTGCCTTCACATGCCCTCCGTTTCCATTATAATAAGGCAACTTAGATTAGTCCAAGGTACTTCTCGTGTCCTCGCCCGTTCTTCAAGACCAAATTACAATCTATCCTTTGAGACTACGTTTCGATTGTATCTCTTTCGCTTATTCCAAGCATTTTCTCCCCGGCATCGTTTGATCCTTCCAGCATCAGTAGGAATGGTTGCTGCTCAACTGCGGCCCGGCGCCTCGGTCGTCGCCAGAGCTGCCCATCGGATCGCACCTCGCTCCTTCTCCACCGGATGCGTCCTTCAGCAAGAAATCCGCGATGCCTACATCCTCAGCGCGTCGCGAACGCCGACAGCCAAGGTACGCTGACAATATGCAGCTGGTAATACGCATTCTGACGTATCCTAGTTCAATGGATCCTACACCAGCGTGACCGCTCCGAAGCTTGGCGCCGTTGCTATCAAATCTGCCCTCGAAAAGTCCAAGGTTCCCGTCTCCAAGATCACCGATGTCTACATGGGCAATGTGCTCCAAGGATCTGTCGGTCAAGCCCCAGCCAGACAGGCATCGATCTTTGCCGGTCTGCCCTCGAGCGTCGAGGCTATCACCATCAACAAAGTCTGCTCCTCTGGACTGAAGGCTGTGGTTCTTGCTGCGCAGAATATTCAACTGGGGCTCTCTGAGGCTCAGATTGCAGGTGGAATGGAGAACATGACGAGGGTGCCGTACTATGTCCCGCGGTCGTCGAGTCTGCCACCTTTCGGCCACGTCAAGATGGAGGACGGCCTTATCAAGGACGGTCTCACCGACGTATACGATCAATTTCACATGGGAAATTGCGCAGAGAACACAGCCAAAAAGCACGGCATCACGAGAGAGATGCAGGACCAATATGCTATCCAATCATACGAGCGTGCCCAGGCGGCGTGGAAAGCCAACGCTTTTGCCGACGAGATTGCTCCCGTTACAGTGTCAGGAAGGAAGGGAGACACCATCATCGAGGTCGACGAAGGTTTCAACGATGTGAAGCTCGAGAAGGTGTCCACACTGAAGCCAGCCTTCGTGAGAGACGGCACTGGCACCGTTACAGCGGCGAATTCGTCCACTCTCAACGATGGTGCCAGCGCTCTTGTCCTCGGTAGCAAGGAAGTCGCGCGCGAATATGGTCAAGGATCCAGGGTTCTTGCAAGAATTTGCGGCTCTGCCGACGCCGCCGTTGATCCCATTGACTTCCCAGTCGCACCCGCGGCTGCTGTGCCGTTGGCGCTGGAGAGAGCTGGCATTACCAAAGATCAAGTGGCCATATGGGAGTTTAACGAGGCTTTCGCCGCTGTGGTCAAGGCCAACGAGAAGGTCAGTGTTTCCCAATCAAGTGGATGGTGAGTTTATCCAGCTGACGAGCTTCATAGATCCTTGGGCTGGAGAATGCAAAGGTCAACCCCTTGGGTGGTGCTATTTCTCTTGGACATGCTCTGGGGAGTTCGGGCTCCAGGATTTTGACAACTCTGCTTCACCAATTGAAGCCCGGCGAGTATGGTGTTGCGGCAATCTGCAACGGCGGAGGTGCAGCCACGGCGCTTGTTGTTCAACGCGTGGAGTCTGTATGATGAATAATATTTAGACTGAATTAACTAAATATACACATGTACTCAATTTATCTACACCCTGATAAATAGGCTACTTAATTCTATATAATAGTTAAGTATATTACTAACTAGTTTTCTTTCTTTAAATATATTAAGATAAATAGTATTTTAATACTATATTTTTATATAAAATATTTATTAAGAATGTTAAATACTATATAAAACTACTTTATTATACTAGTAGCTTATAGATATATAATTTATCTTTCACGCCTACTATAGATGTAGTGTGTTAGGGTGCTAGGCTTGAAGACCTAATTATTTAGCTTCCGACGTAGCTTCTATCTATCCCTGCCCCATAAAGAACAATCAATACCCCTGCTGTCTCGTCACTTTGTCAATGTATTCCTCAATCGCACCGGCGTTATGTCTCTCCTGGTCTCCTTCTTGACGCAAATTGGAGCATTTGTGAAAGAGCAGAATGGCATCGAACTTCGCAATTGGCTGCTTGTCGAATCCGACGCACCGCCAACATATCATACTCTGGCCGCAGAGCTTCGTTCAGTACCCCGCACCGGCAGCGCCTCTGTCGAGAAACTCGTTGAACGCTGCCTCCCAGAAGATGATGACGTGCCGGAAGGCGAGGCTACACCTTGGCCTGGGTTCATTACATTCATGACGGACTACGTCTATTTCTGGCGAGAGGTTGATTTTGATGATCTTCTGGGGGCCCATGCACTGCTCAGCAGTCTGGTGAAGTACGACCACACGACTCGTATGCCGCGAGTAAATGCTAAAATCCTCCCAGCTCATGCAGCACTGCATTTGCGCACCCTCTCTACGGCGGCATGCTCTTGAATACAGCCATGTCACTGTGCGAGACACTGGCAAGGCTCACCATGATGGCTCACCGGCGCCCGGATCTGGCCACTGCCATGGAATCAGGAGACTCGGAGGAAAGCAAGTCCATGGCGGAGTCCTCGGCCGAAATCATTCAGAAGAACTTCACCATATGCCTTAATGATCGAGCAAGCGGTCGGTTCAGTCGTCCCGAAGGCAAAAAGGTCGGCGTGTACATGTTCGCCAACCTCGTCCTGAAGCTCCTCTTCGCCTGTAGGCGAACTCATCTCGCGAAGCAGCTTTTCACCAACATATCAGTAAACTCGCCGCCACTTTCCTGGTATCCCGCAGCTCAACGGGTTACCTTTCTATACCACCTGGGAAGGTTCAATCTGTCCAACTGCCACTTTGTACGCGCGGCGCAGTGTCTGGAAAGGGCGTACCTCGAGACCCCGCCTCAGCTGACCTCTCACCGTCAATCGATACTCACGTATCTTATCCCTGTCAATATACTTGTTGGACGTTTCCCAAGCCAACAACTTCTCTCGCGGCCTGAAGCAGCCGGTGTTCTCGCACCCATATTCTCACCGATATGTGGTGCGATTCGGAAAGGTGACTTCGTGACCTTTCAGCAAACAATCGCGACATATGAGTCCTGGTTGCTGGACAAAGGCCTCCTTGTCTTTATCACATACCGGCTTCGACCCCTTTTATGGCGGTCGCTCGCGCGGCGTACCTTCCTCCTCACATTTGCGTCGGAGAACTTTGATGACGACCCCAACGCCACTGCAAGGAGAGCTGCCACACTTGATCTTGCGGATCTCCTCACCGTGGCGATGTACCAGCAGCGCCGGCTGCAAGGCTGGCATCCCGTCCCTGGCCGGGCCCGCCCGTCCCACGTGTCGGCCGTCTTCATGCGTGCCGTGGCAAATGACACCACATCAACGCTGGTACCGCCGGACGGTGGCCCCAGGAAGCTGAGGCCTAATGAAGGCCTCATCTGGGGTGATGCCGAGATCTTGCTCTCCGATGTGGAGATGATGGTGGCCAGTCTCGTCAGCCAGGGTTTCATGAATGGGTACATTGCCCATTCCTCCTCTCGATTCGCCATCATGGGCGCGGCCAAAGCGGGTAGTCCTGTTGCGGCCGGGTTTCCGGTACCGTGGAAGGCAATAATGGAAAGACACTACGATGAGGGAGACGTCGAACTGCATGACGTGCCCGGTTGGGTCAAAGGATAATATCAAACCATCACTGCCAGGACCTACGACATATATACACAGACCACATGGATTGCGCTGTACGCAAATGCACCATTTCTACTACGTATGAATGCCTGGGGTTACAACTTCTTCTCGCACCGTTCAATACAGCCGACCGCCTTGTAGCGGTCTTCATCCTCCCATAAGTTCGTCACCTAGAAATCGTCCAGTCCACCGGCCTGGTGTGCGATCCCGGCGCATTTGACCCGCTTCCGCGTCCATCGCATAGAGAAATTGCGAATGCGCTACAACACCAAGCCGTGCCCCAAGCATAGTTCTGCAAACTCGGATATCGTGGAACCTCAACCCCGGATTTCCAAGACCAACCTCTGAATGCTTCAACACGAGCGCTCCTGGCTCCAAGACCAACGAGCATTCCAGTCCAGCTAGGTATGGACCGAGCCGAAAATAAGAAACCTAGCAAGACGACCCGAACAGAAACAGGCTTCGTAAAAGGGGGTATAAGTAGGGAAAAAGAAAGCGGTCCATGAGATACTCCAGGGGCGAGAACCTCGAGATCTCAAGCAATAGACATTAAGCCGCCGAATGTCGACGACAAGCCGCTAGAAGTATGTCGACGTGTCAACTATGTGTTGTAAAAAAAAAGTCCACATACGGGTGAGAACTGTATCTGAGGAACATGTCAAATGCAGATGAACGTAACCAGTGTACAACTTCGGGGTCATTATCCAAGACAGGGGCAAGAGTAACGGCTGGCGAATGGGAATGTGTAGTCGGAACAGCCGTGATCAAAAAAGCCCGGCAGTTACGACGAATGCAACGATGAAGCCAGCAATCGCGGTGTTGCTGTGCTTCGTCCCCTTGTTCTCATCGTCGTCAGTGGCACTCGGAGAGGCCTCTTCGAGATTGGTGGTGGTAGTGGTTGGTGTTCGGGTACTGGCAAGGCTCGTCGAGGAGACCTGTTCATCGGACTCGGTCTTGTTCTCGTGGAAGATGGCCGGCTTGATGGATGGGTAAATGTCTTCCGAGGTGGATGTCTCGGGCGTGGCCGATGAAGTCGGTTCAGGTTCGTAGCTTGATGTCTCCTTCTCCGTGGACTCGACTTCCTCGGATGACTCCGTTTCAGGCTCAGGTGTGGGAGTCGGCTCGGGAGTTGGCGTCGGTGTGGGCGTCGGCTCGGGCTCGGGCTCAGGGGTCGATTGCGTCTTCTGTTCTTCCCCATCGCCCGGTTCCTCGTCCTTGTCCTCATCTTGGTCCTCTTCGGCTTCGTCGTTGTCTGAGCCGTCAAGAGAGTATACAACGATATTGGCTTTGGCACCTTTGGGAACGGTGACGACGCAGAACTGAGAATCACCCGCGCCAGTGGCCTTGAGATCGCTGCTTACCGACCCGACTCCATTCTTGGAGGGGTCGATTCCACAAGGGGTGCCGTTGCAACCGCCGCCGGGGCACTCAATCTTGACTCCGTAGTTCGGGGTAGTGCTGCTGAGACTGGAGCCTTCCCAGATGGGATTGTAACCCAGCGTCACGAAAGTCTGTCCTTTGGAATCCTGATTGGCGCCAGCGACATACGTGGCCCAGTTACCAATGTTCTTGGATGAGTCACCCCAGACACATCCCTCCTCTCCAACACCAGGAGGGTTAATGTAGTAGCTTCAGAGACCGATCAGCAGGAGGCTAGAATCGAGAGAGCGCGGGACCTACTGGGCACCGGTTGACTGCCAGTAGTCGGGGTCAGGTACGGCGAGCGTGGCCGACTTGTCAACGATGGTCTTGATGTACATGCCCTCGTCCCCAGGGAAGACTAAAGAAGATGATCAGAACCCGACGAAGCTGGGTGGAACAACCGAGGTGAGGCGCAAGTGGCGTACCTGTCTGGCAAAAGGACAACGTCTTGCCGCACTCGTTGACTGCGGCAACCGAGCCAGTGCCATCAACGCAGTAGGGTTTGCTTCCAAATGGCTTCTCAGCCTTGCCATTCGACTTGCAAAGCAATCCACCGTTCTGTTGGGCACACTGTCAGCTAGTCGGAAACTTCATGGGCTGAAGGGAAGTAATCTACCATAGACTCCGGGTAGGCAACTTTTGAGCCAGGCTCCCACTGCGCCATGAGCATACCGGATTTGCAAGCGATGGGGCAGTATTTTCCTTCGGTGCATTCAACGTCGGGGGCCATGGCGAAGCCGCTGTTCATTTTGCCGGGAACCTTGACCAGGTCGGGATGGTCTGGCAGCTCACAGAGGGCCTTACCCTGTGAGTTCCTTTTGATGATTGGGCTAGTACGTTCGAGGAGCTCGGGTGATTGGAAGATCTGGTGGCCATGGGAGTGGTTTGATCTTTGCTCAAGATGCGCGCGCTCGTGGGCGCCGTGGTGAGAGCCATGAGCATATGTGCGGTCTGCCGACAGGAGAACCAGGGCGGCGGAGCCGACGACTGCCGGAACAACGTTGAGCTTCATGCTGTCTGGGGTTTCGGGCGAGCAGCGAACGGGTTGTCGACGTGCCAAAGGAAGGGGCCGTGATAAGCGAGGTCTATGTTCGCGCAGTATTCGAGTCTTGTCGGGCTACAACTACGTTGAGAGCGGAGACGGGATGGACGATGTCGAACCGATAATACCGCCAAAGGAGAGGACAGTCGACTTGCTCGCAGGCAAACGACAAGGTAAGGAGCGAATGGCACGAAGACTCGACCAGGCGGCACGAGGAGCAAGAAACGAAGAGCAAGGCCTGCAAAGCAGATCCGGCCACGATCTGGGGGAGTGGTGGAGAGATGAGCGAAATGAGCACAGTGGACTGGGCACACCCAATGTGGTGTGCGTCTGTGCCTCGACCATTTCGAGTGTGGACGAGAAGTCGATCCACTTGGTAGAAGGGCCTGTCATGTCTGGTACAGTAGTCGATTTGCATGGGGCGACGACAAGCGGATGGCGAACTGGGCCTCACCCAAGCTCACCTTGGGCGAGTCCGGGTCCATCTCGCAGTGATGGTAAGTACTCCCTCCATGTGAACCAGGGTAATCTGGAAGCAGGTGAGTCGCTGATCCAGTCGGATAGAGGAGCCTCGGATGATTGTCTCGGCGTCGTGTCAACGTGTCTCCAGGATCACGGATCAGAAGCACTCAAGTGCAAAGACGTTGGTGAGCCTGAGCCTGCTAGGGGAAGGGGAAGGCCCAAGCCACCGTTCAGGGGCACATGAGCCGACCCAGAGGCGTCAGGGGTTCTGGCCAATCAGACGGCCGTCGCATGAGGTGGGCAAGGTGGGTGAAATTAGCCCCTCTTATCACGGCAGGGGCTTGGGCGGCCTGGGCGCCTCCTGGCTTTCTCATTTCGGCCAAGTCGGCGGGGGCCACTTCGGACTGAATTGGCAAGATGGGACCTGCATTAGCCCCTTGGCCCCATTGGGTTACCAACTTGCCAACGTCCGACTGCCCCAGACACATTGATATCACTGGGCCACCTGGTGATTCATGTTTGCACCTTCGGCATGCCCCTTTGGAGGACTGTCTTGCCATACTGCCGGTCATGAGGCCGGGAAACCCTAGGGTCAAGTACACAATATCAATTCAATTTCGAGGAGTGTGGGATCCAAACGTGGTTCGCCGCCCTCATTTACAGATATGGAAGCAGCTCACAATGAACGCAAGCAGCGCATGTAGTACAAGTTCTTGTTTCTCGTCAAGTGTATTATCTATGGGATCAAGTTGACTTCTTTGTCCGTCAGCGCAACGACGATGCCCGCCCCAGTAGAACCATCGAATCCCGAATTTGGCGAATAGGGAAGTACGCCGCCGACCAACGGCAGACATCTGCCGGTGGTGCCCTGGCCGTATTTGTTGTCGTCCAGCATCTGATCCCCGCGTACTCTAGAGGGCAGCAGGTCCGCGGGTGAGAGCAACCATGCGGCTCGCCGGGCTGCCACGACGTTCATCGTTCCTCCATTTCGCTTTCTTTGCAGGCGGTCAATCGATTACTTGCGGCCCAACTTTCGTGCGAGACGACCTAGCAAATGACCACCGCCAATGACACGTGGGAGTTGTGACAAGGCCAGTTGCGCGGGAAATTTTCCTGGAAACTAATAGTTTCTCGCACGCTCACGGTGCGGCGGTCTGATGCCGACAAAAACCTCAACCCCTCTGTCCACAAAGACACTGCCTGACTCGAAGGTATACCTGTTAATCTCGTCCTCCCTGCCGAGACCACGGTTGCCCCTCTTGGTGCAATGGAATTTAAGAGCCTCAAGACGCCGAAGGGCGAGGTCTCTAGGAACAGGTTCCCAAGTGATGGTCGGCTTCGCCAACGTCAGGCCCGATACCTGTGGTTTGTTCAAGTCAGACATTCCCGGCATATCTGGCCTTCCAAGGGAAGTAGAGGCAACCCTTGACGACATACGCATGCGCGTGCCCAACGGTATGGTATTAACGTTGCTAGCAGCACTTTGGTTGAAGTTGCGCTGTGCAGCAGGGAATGGGGATGGCTGTTTCAGTGGTCCTTGTGAGTGGTGAGGAAGGGGACCAGAGCTTTCAGATGGTCTCGCGCAGAGTGCGGTCGTCGCGTTGCCCTCCTCATTCTTACCGCGCCTGGCCTCCCATCTCCTGTCGTCGGCTTTGCCTGAGCCAGCTTTCTCCTCTTCAGCGATCCAGTCGCGCACCTTCCTCGCGGGGACAAAGTCTGCCCTCAGAGGGCGCCTGGCACTTTCGCAGGGCAAATGAGCCTGTTGAAGCGCAGACCGTGCCCTTACGGCCTGGGCTGTCTCATTGAAGATGACGAAAGCGTGGGTTTTGACGTGGTCGAAATAGAAGATTTCGATTGCGTCATCGTCCGTACCCTGTTCGAAAGGGCTGACAAGGGCATGAAGATGTTTTCGTAACGTTTCTGGCACAGGCGGCCGCAGAAACCCGCTGATATAGAGAGCCCGAGTTGGGTCCAGCGTCGAAGCATCTGTATCTTCGTGTGGCTTGACGCGTCTGTGGTCTGGCGCCGGTGACATCGACCTGCGCTTACGCTTGGCATCTCGAATGTTGTTCAGGCCTGTGTGCCTACTATGCTCCGGCTCCGTGCCCGAAACCGTCGTGGACAAGTCGCAACTTGCCCCTGTGCCGTGGTTTGCAACCATTCGTTCGTCATTCGACGCCACGGCAAGCGGATCAACGGAAGCCTCGCCTCCTATCTGCTCTGGACCGTCCACGTCTGGGTTGTTCCTTGCTGCGTTGTTGCTGTCGTCTTCTGTAAGTCTCCTCACGAGTTCCTGTTTGACGCCCACGCGGTCAAGACCCCTGCGTGTGAGTTCAGTGCGAAGGTCGGCGACCTTCAAGGTGGCCCAATCCATCATATCGGGAAGTGCAGGGAAGGCGCAATATCACATTGTATGAGACCGCGTGGTTCAATGGAGGTGTGTTAGGACATCGGAGATGTTGATGCAAGCCTTGCACTTGGCTTAGAGAACGTGCCGTGGGATTGATCTATGCTTGTTTGTCTTTGTTTGAGCCTGGGAGGGAAGCTTTAGGTGTTAAGGTGTCTATATTTAGTTATGTAAAATATTTAAGGAGAGACTTTCTAGAAAGGAATAATATATATACTAGAATAATACTAAAAAAATCTATAAACTTAACTTAGATCTTTTCTTAAAGAATATTAATATTTTTATTTTATTTTTATAATATAAGATATTTTAAAATAAATTTATTATATAAATATATACTATATTATAATTAATATAAATATATTATTTATATTAAAGTAGAGAAATAAATTTTAAAGTCTTATTACTTAAATAGCTATTTATAGTATAGTTAGTATACTTATACTATATAATTAAT
>JAXQJP010000067.1:0-266442 GCA_037042015.1 Furcasterigmium sp. R96-07A1
CTTAATAATAAGAGTATAGAATTTACCCTTAGAGAGTTAAAAAGTATTATTAAATTACTTCTTAGAGCTATAGAGAAAGTTATCTATAATAGCCCTAGCTACTACTAGATAAGAGCTATAATACTACCTATCTCTAGGGTATATAATATTATTAGCTTTATTATTATAATATAGTAATTTAATAGCCTTAAAGGTAGCTAATTACTATAGCTATATATATAGTTCTATTAGATAGGTATCAGGGCTAGATATCTTATTATAATTCTCGCGATAACCTTACTTTTTAGCCTTATACACTAGCTAGAGTAATAATAAAGTGGGAGTAAGAGCTTAAATAGGCTATAAGTACTAGTAGGGTATCCTCGCTAGAATACTAAGCTAGTATCAAAAAAATAGCTCTTCTATAGCTATAATAGGTTTAGTTACCTAGTAAATTAACCCTTACTAGCTTAGTATATATATAATAAGGGTAGATAGCTATATAGCTTATTAAATAACTTATACTTAAGTTATACCTATTAAAACTACTAAAACGAGGATAGCATGCTCATCTTAGCGTACTACTAGCAGTGCTAGCTATTTAGTAGTCTCGCCGATCGGGGCCTAGAAGCTATCCCTAGAGGGGTAGATCGCGAAATATTAAATAGAAAAATCACAAGTCGGGCTGAAGACTTGGATGTGTCGAAAGACAGACGAGAGTCAGACTCCGACTAAAGGCTTGGACTGAAGGCTTGGCCGGGTCGATCGCCTCCCGTTCTCAGAGCCCAAGGGACGAGAGGGACGATGAGCTGGCCCCGGTGATAGGGCGAATTACTGCGACTGAAGCGGGTTGTCATGCTCTGAATAATGCTGTTACTTGTACCTGACAGTCGTAGTGTCGCCGCCCACCCCCGCGTCACGATCATTTGTCTCGTCTTGCCACCTAACACAATTGTGGAATCGCCAGTCCCACAGACCCTTCTCCTGCTTTCTCCCCTTGGCCGTACTTGTATCATTTCTGGGGCCCGTCGGACTTTTCAGCGGTCCCTCTACGTCAACGTACTTACTGTACGTGGGATATACCGGCTCGTCTCTAGTCTTGTCGTCCGGCGATCGTCCCGGAGCCCGTCCCCATAGTCTCTCGACTCGTGCCTTGCTGGACGAAACACCATACATAAAACGCTCGCATCGTGGGATAACGTGCTGCTCTTCGTCATCTTGCATTTACACATACGCGCACACGCTTTCCATCACAGCACATCATGGCCGACCAGGGTCCTCTGTATCTCGGGTTCGACCTGTCGACCCAGCAGCTCAAAGGTATGATCCGGCGCCCCTCGTCTCACTTCACGGTGACTGTCCTCACCTCACCTCACCCAGCTGACCCTCATCCCAGCCATCGTCGTGCAGTCTGACCTCACCGTCGTCTCCGAGGTCAAGGTCGGCTTCGACGAGGACTTTGGCGCCAAGTATGGCATCAAGAAGGGCGTCCTGACCAACGACGCCGAGGGCGAGGTCTACAGCCCCGTGGCCCTCTTCCTCGACGCCCTCGACCTCGTGCTCGCCCGCCTCAAGGAGAAGACGCCGATGCACCGGATCAAGGGCATCAGCGGCTCGTGCCAGCAGCACGGAAGCACCTACTGGGGCCAGGACGCCGAGCGGCTCCTCGCCGGCCTGTCGGCTGACCGGCCCCTCGTCGACCAGCTCGAGGCCGCCTTCTCGCACCCCTACGCGCCCAACTGGCAGGACGGCAGCACCCAGAAGCAGTGCGACAGGTTCGACGAGCACTTCGGCACCGCGCAGCGCCTCGCCGAGGTCACCGGCAGCGCCGCCCACCACCGCTTCACCGGCACCCAGATCATGCGCCTCCGCGAGAAGCTGCCGGCCATGTACGCCGCCACGTCGCGCATCTCGCTCGTCTCGTCCTTCCTGGCCTCGGTGCTCCTCGGCGCCGTCGCCCCCATCGACATCTCCGACGTCACGGGCATGAACCTCTGGGACATGACGACCAACACCTGGTCCGAGCCTCTCCTCGCCCTCTGCGCCGGTGGAGAGGGCGAAGCCGCCGACGCCCTGCGCCGCAAGCTCGGCGACGTCCGCCTCGACGGCGGCGGCTCCATGGGCGCCATCCACGCCTACTTCCAGCAAAAGTACGGCTTCCCCGCCGACTGCCACATCGCCCCCTTCACCGGCGACAACCCGGCCACCATCCTCGCCCTGCCCCTGCGTCCCCTCGACGCCATCGTCTCCCTCGGCACCTCCTCCACCTTCCTCATGATCACGCCCGTCTACAAGCCCGACGCCAGCTACCACTTCATGAACCACCCCTGCACCGAGGGCCAGTACATGTTCATGCTCTGCTACAAGAACGGCGGCCTCGCGCGCGAGCGCGTCCGCGACGCCCTGCCGGCCCCCTCGGAGTCCTCCAACCCCTGGGCCACGTTCAACGACCGCGTCACCGCCACGCCCCCCCTCGACGTCCGCGACCCGGCCGCCGACCGCCGCAAGATCGGCCTCTACTTCGACCTCCCCGAGATCGTCCCCAACATCCGCGCCGGCACGTGGCGCTACACGACGGACGCCTCGGGCTCCCCCTCGAGCCTGCGCGAGGAGACACAGCCCTGGGACCCTTCCGTCGACGCCCGCGTCATCGTCGAGTCGCAGGCCCTCTCCATGCGCCTGCGCTCGCAGAACCTCGTCGAGACGGGCGAGTCTAAGGCCCTGCCCGCGCAGCCGCGCCGCATCTACCTCGTGGGCGGCGGGTCGCTGAACCCGGCCATCAGCCAGGTGCTCGGCGAGGTGCTCGGCGGCGCCGAGGGCGTGTACAGGCTCGACGTGGGCGGGAACGCGTGCGCGCTCGGCGGCGCGTACAAGGCCGTGTGGGCGTTTGAGCGCGGCGAGGGCGAGACGTTCGACGAGCTCATCGGGAAGCGCTGGCGGGAGGACGAGGCGATCGAGAAGGTGGATGTCGGGTATCGGGAGGGGGTGTTTGAGCGGTATGGGGAGGTTGTGCCGGCGTTTGAGGAGATGGAGAAGAGGATCCTCAAGGTTGCTCATAACTAGGAGGGGTGGCTCACGAGGAACTGCGCTGAGTTTGAAAAGTTTAGAGATAATTACGAGTTATGGGTAAGTAGCTGGCAGCGTTGAATATCAGATGTTTACGATTCGATCAAGGTTTGCTGGGCTCTCACGTGAATAGGCTTCACAGCTTCACCATCACATCTCATAAAGGTCATCATCATCCGTCTTTGCCTATGGACATCTGCCTCCAATCCACCTAGAGAACCAACCATGCCAGGAACCGAATACCAACTTCCTGCCCAAGTCCAGCTGCAACCAAACCAGGGAGAGGACGGGGGGTATCATGTCGTCAGTCGTCGATGTCGTGAGAGAATTCTTGATGTACAGAAAGAGAAAAAGGAAAAACCATGCGTGCCGTGCCTCGCCGGGCCCCAAAAAGATGTGCGCTTGCTGCACGAACGTCACCAAGGTGACTGCGCATATGCAGCAGTGACGAGGCTCTCGTGCCAAGGAAGAGCGCGGTTGACAGAAAGCTGAGGTACCATCTCGCCGAGGCGGGAAAAATCAATACTTCCTTGTCCTGATGCACGCAGATAGTGAGAATGCCATGTCTGAGCTGCTGTGACGGCTGTGCCGTGTCCCGTTTAGAACAGAACAAGGAGGCCGAGCAGAGCCAAGGCGAAGCCCAGGGCGACGCCGCCGGCGCGCTTCTCACCGCCGGAGACCACGACGTGCGTGGCCGTGGCGTTGGGGGTGTGGTACGTGCCGTTGCCGACCTCGCCGAGGGCGCTGGCAACGGTGCTCTGCTGGGACGCGGGGACCCAGACGGTAGAGCGCTCCGGGGCCGTGGTGGCCTCGGCGCCGCGCGTATAAGTCACGGTGACGAGCTCCGTGTGGACGACGACGTTTGTGACGACGGTCTCGACGACCTGGGCGCCGTCGACGGTAGTGAAGAGCGTCTGCGTGGCGTACTCGGTGGAGGTCTGGGTGCGGTACTCGGTGAGCGTGGCACCAGCCTGCGTCTCAGACTCGAGGGCGCTGGTGAAGTCTTGTTCGGTGAGGTCGACGTCGACGGACTGGGTGATGGTCGTGCCGGGGAGGGCGGTGGCTTCAGACTGGGTCTGGGTGATCACCTGGGTCACGACCTCGGTGACTTCCTCTACGACGGTGGCAACCTCTGGCTCAAGGGATGTGGTCTCTTCAGAAGTGTCGCCAAGGGTAAGAGTAAGCGTGGCGGAGGGGATGAATTCCTCGGAAGTCGAGACTTCGTCCTGGGTCTGAGTGACAACCTCGGTGACTACCTCGGTGATCTCCTCGACGATGGTGGTGGTGCCAGCAAAGGGGCCGCCAAGAGTGATGGTCTTGGTGTAAGAGGCCACGGCAGTCTCGCTGAGGACCTCAGTGTGGACCTCGGTGACCGTCTGGACTTCGGTGGCTTCAACAACAGCAGTGCTCTCCTCAGCAGGGGCCACGAAAGTCGAAGGCTCATCGCCAAAGGACAGGCTCAGAGTGAGGGTGGTCTTGTAGTAGCTGGTGAGGGTGGAGAGCTGGGTCTGAGTGAGAGTCTGGATCTTAGGGGTCTGGGAAGAGGTCACGACAGTCTCGGACGTGGCTGGGACTTCTCCCACAGCGTAGATAGTCTGAGTGACGGTGATGTACTGAGGCTGCTCGGTGCCGCAGACAGGCTCAGCCGTCTCAGTGACAAAGACTGTGTTGCCAATCTCGACAGTGGAAGTGGAGGAACGAGTGGAAGTGGCCTCAACCGTGGGGAGGGGTTCCTCATCAGCAGAGGTCTCGGTAACAGTGAGCGTCTTGTAGACGGTAGGGGTGTAAGTGGTCGTAGTGAACGACGGCTCCATCCCATAGTCACCTGGGGCGGTGTGGGAGCTGGCCTCGGAAGTCTCAGGGACATCCTGATCCTGGACTTGCTCAGAAGGAGTGGGGGTGAGAGTGAGAGTGGTAGTCCTAGTCTCTGTGCTGGTGAGATCGGAAAAGGCCTGCTCCGAGGCAGCCTCAGTAGCCTCAGAGGCCTCAGAGAGAGGGATCGGCTCGACGTAGTGAGTGACGGTCGAAGTGATGGCCGCGGTCTGGACGTCGACGTGGGTGCGCGTCACGACCTGAGTGGCGTTGAAGACGTGCGTGACGGTGCCGCCGTTGACGGTCTCAACGACTTGGGTGGTGACCACCACGGTCTGGAGGTTGCTGCGTACTCATGTTAGCTGATGTCTTTCAATTAGGGGTCAAAGAACCTACGTGATGGTGATCACAGGAACGCCCTCGGCGCCCATGGCACCAGAGACGGTCTGCTCTGCGGCCGCGGTCTCGGTGAAAGTGGCCAGAGAGGTCAAGGTCTTCTGAGCACCAAGAGTCTCGGTGACGGTGTGAATCACAGTGCCGTTGATGACAGTGACGACGGTGTTGTTGTGGTCGACGTGGGTGTCGTTGTGGAAGAAACGAGGGGGGAGGTGGACAAGCTGCTGGTCCATGCCGCGGGGCTCAACTCGAAGAGAAATTTGGTCATGGAGGTCTATTAAACCAAGGTCAGATGAGACTTCATGACACTGCTTGATTACAGTTGTGTGACTTACCAACTCCAGCCATCGCGTTGATAGCTGAGCCGATGCCAAATCCGACAAGTGCGCCGAGTCCCAAAAAGCTGATGGAGACCGCAAGAGCGACAAGAACGACACGCGTGACAACGTCACAAGCGCGACGAGTGCGAGAGCGAGTAGGCTTCTTGCCATGGGCTGCAAGACGCACGTTTGGCTCACCCAGAGTGTGGACACCATAGAGCGTGCCCTCATCCTGGTGAAGCTGGTGAGGCAGGTCACCGCAGGCTTCTGTTCGATGTCAGGGAAGATCGGTGTGTGGACGCACTCAGGTGGACTCACTGTCGGTGTAATGCATCTTTCTTGATGATGTCTGTGGGTAAAGAGTGTCTGTGCTTGCAGTTAGATGTTGAATTGCAAAGTCAAAGAGTGATGAAAGGTTGGTTGGCTGAAGAGTCTGGTGTTGGGAGAAAAGGAGGTTGAAGGGTGGATGGGGACCAGGTTGAAGGAGAGATGGAGAGGAAGAGGGAAAGGACGAAGAAGGTGATCCGAGTGATTCAGTGGGAAGAAAAACAAGGATGCCTGATATCACAAGCTGGGATGGAGAAAATCGAAGGCGCGAAAAGGGGGAAAGTCAGGAGGCCAGAAGTGAATCGATGCCTCCAGTCACGTGTTTGAACGTCAACACAGCAAGACCGGTCCTGACAGCTGTGCAAAGACTGAGGCAACCGTGGAGAGGACAGAAATTCTGCGATGTAAACAGCAGAGGGTTTTGGTGTTGGTGTTGTGATGAAAAGGGGCTTCAGACGCGTCGCGCAGGCGGAGATTCCCGCACATCTTGTTTCCGATGCCAGATAAAAATGATTACTTACTCGAGGCTCTAACAAAGGGAGCTTTGTTGACAGAGAGGAAAATGACTTTTGCGCACTGTTGAATGGTAACCAGAGTTGCCGAAGTGAAGGTGTGTGAGGAAAAAGGAGAGTGGATGGGAGGTGGTGGAAGAGAGAAGGGGGTAAAGGGCAAGCTGATGCGGCAGAGTCATCAAGATAGGGCATCACGCTTGGGACCAACCTGAGGCTATAGGTTCTACGGCAGGTGCATATGCGTCATCAGATGTTGGCCTTTCGCCTGATAATCAGGGGACCACGGACTTTGACGGCAGGCGTGGCATAACGAAAGTCACTGGCGCACGTAACTACGACAGCCGGCCCATGAATACTACAAGGTCAACACAGAATACAGATGCAACACAAGACTGACCTCTTCCATGACTTGCTTTGCCTGTACCGCATTAGTTATGCTTGGAATCGTGGTCTGTCGACTGATGGTCAAGCTTGCGGTCGTCTCAGGGGTCAAGCTCTCCCCTGACTGGCTCTTCCGGCGTAAAGTGGGGCCATCATGACGATGGGCTTCAGCTCGCTGAACGACCTCCTCATTCTCATCCCTTGCCATCACGAGTTACTCGATACGAACCATTGCAACCTTAAGAGGACTATCCTTCCCCGGCGCTAGATAGTGGACTGCAGTTTCTGTCTTGTACTGCTAGAATCTGCCCTTGACGCTCACCCGCCAGCTTGCCAATTCCCCGCCAGACACATCACAATGCCTCCACCTCCAGACCTGTCCTCATACATCCTCTCCCCGGAAACCTCCAAAGAGATCTTCGACACCGAGATCCTTCCGGCCGAGTTCACAGACCTACAGCCCTCGCCCCTGACGACATCATCCCCAGACACCGCCGCCCGCCCGCCCCTCGCCGTGCTCATCGTCGGCCAGACCGGCGCCGGCAAAACCCGCCTCGCCCCCGCCGTCCTCGAGGCCCTCACCACCCTCCGCCGTGCCCCTCCCGCCCACTTCATCGCCGACACCTACAAGACCTACCACCCCTCCTACCACACCCTCGCCTCCGGCCCGGACCCCGCCCACGCCTCGCCCGCCACCGGTCCCGACGCCCGCCGCTGGCTCCTCATGGCCGCCCACCACGCCGCCTCCCTCCGCCTCGACGTCCTCCTCGAGAGCGCCTGCCGCCACCCGGACGACTTCGCCCAGCTCGCCGCCGCCTTCCACGCCGCCTCCTACCGCACCGAGGTCCTCGTCCTCGCCGTCCCCGCGCCCCTCAGCAGGCTCGGCATCCTCACCCGCTTCCACGAGCGCCTCCCCGAGGCCGGGAGCCGCGGCCTGCCCGTGCGTCTGACGCCCGCCAAGGTCCACGACGACTCGTACGCCGGCCTCTTGCAGGCTGCCCAGTGGATCGACCGCAACGGCGACAAGGTCGACCAGGTCCTCGTCGTGCGCAGGGGGAACCTGGTCGCCTTCTCCGACGGCAAGGTTGCTGAGGGGGACGCCTTGACGGGACAGGTGGCCGAGGCCATCGCGCGGGAGAGGGAGCGGCCCCTGACGGACGTGGAGAGGCAGACTGCCCAGGAGGACCTTAAGAGGCTTGCGGCCAAGGACCCCGGAAAGGCTGAGGAGATGAGGGGTTTGTTGGATCAATTGTCGAGTACCGAGTTGGGTACTACACAGTATCCAGATCTCAGGCCTTTAGAGTTCCCGAAAGTTGGTGGAGCACGAGGGGTCGCAATGTTGATGTTGGGTCTGATAGATATATAGCAATCAAAACATGATCACTTGTAGTTTATGATTTTCCCTCCAAAATCAACCCCAGATCTCGTGTCAGGCTACCTTTCTCCGTACCAAATTATGCCCCAGACTCGGGCGATTCTTGAACGCCCCCCCTCTCATGCACCCTTGCCCGAGGAACCACGCGTTCTCCTTTTCCTCTTCAGAGACACAGGCGACACAAGATCCAGAGGCTCGACCCCGGCTTGGTGTCCCTTCGCGTCGCCCAATCGTGGAAAAGGTAAGGCCGGCCACTTGAGCTTCCCTCCGGCATGGGGTGTGTCTTCCTCCCTAGGCAATGGCTCTTCGATCCCTACACTGAAGCTCTTGTCGACCGTGTCGCTGGCTGACTGCTCTGTGTCGAGATGCTCAATCCGGGGAGTCTTGAACTGGTGGTTGGGGCTGCCAAAATTGATATCACCGAAGTACTTGGATGCCGTCAATCCCCCTGGACTCGCCGATGGAGGAATCAATAGGGGCTGCGGTTCGACGTGTGTTGCTATTCCCATCGTTCCGAAGTCGGCCAGCCTCTCAGTACCCGGTAGTACCTTCTTCGTTGCGTTCCACGACAGCCGAATCGACTCCCGCAGAGTATCGAGACGAGCTTTGTGTCTGCTTTGGTCAAACCAGGTGTCTACTTTCGCCTGTTGTGCTGTAGGCCGTGACTTCCAATCAACCGTGAGACAAGCGCGAGCGAGATCCTTGACGATTTGACTGACATCCATGCGGGACGAGGCAGAGATATCCTGAATGACCTGCTCGACCATCTCCTGGGTCAGACTGCAGAGATCTGCAGCGAGTGCCGTCATTTCCTGGCTGTTGATGAGAAACAGCATGATGGTGCCGATACCCCACACATCCACCGGACGTTCGTGCTCCTGGTGGTTCTTGTACATCTCACTGGAAAGTCAGATCAATTACTCTGGGAGCAAGCTGGGGTTCACGTACGGTGACATGTACGGGCGGGTGCCCACCATGGACTTGAGTCGACGTCGAGTCAGACCCGAATGACCAAAGTCGCTGAGCACAACCCGATATTCTGGAGCCGGCCGTACCGCAAAGAGAACGTTTTCGGGCTTCAGGTCGCGATGGACCACCCCGTGCTCGTGAAGATAGGCCACTCCGCTGATGATTTGCTACATGATCAGCTTCATGTCTCCTTCCCGCATCCCTTTACCATACATCTCCCGATGAGAGACAAAGGAGAACAGGTCCCCTCCCGCTGCCAGCTCGGTGAAGCAGTATCTGAAATTATCAGCATTGACATACTGTGACTGCATGGCCAGACTCACAGGGTATGGGGGCTTTCAAAGGCGTGGACAAATTCGACGATGTTGGGCTGTCAAGGTCAGCTTGTGATAATTCAGCAGAAACAGTGGCGCGAACATGATGAAGCTGTCGAAGTATATCTACCTCCTGCCGACAACGACTCGCCGTTTTCTCAGAGTTATCCCGCTGGGGCAAGGTCTCAAGGTCCATGAATTTGCAGACGACCTGCTTCTTCATACCATCCCGGATGTCGAAAGCGAGATGAACTCGGGCGTTCGCACCTTCGCCAATGACACGATCTGTCAGCAAGAACTGGTCGGAGAAAGCCTGCATGCGGTCAATCCAATGTTTCTGCAGTCCGTCGAAGCTGAGCGGTTACCATTGTCTCCAAACGTTGTGTTTCAGTCCATGCCGGTGGTTTTCCAATCTGAGAGCTCTGCCGGAAGTGAAATGTCAAGCAAGGCTCGAAAGCTCGTGGATCTCTCACTGGCGTCCCAGGGATGTCGATTCGGTCACCATCTTGGAGAAGATACCCGGGAGTGAGTCGATCAGGGTAGCCGACGTGTTGACCGTTTACCCGAAATCCGTTGGTTGACTGGCGATCCCGGACGTAGCACATAGGCCTGGTGCTTGCATCAAAGTTCACGACGTAGAACTCGAAGTGGTCTCTCGAAAAGCTGGCCTCGTCTGCAGAATTGGCAGATCTTCATGATGGTCAGTCTGGGGGAGTATGGACTGGGGCAGCAGGTTCATTACGAGTCTCGGCCATATCGCAGCCGACTGCTGAGGAAGAGAGGAATGATCTCTGATTCGGTCAGTTCAGTTTTACTAGGCGAGATTGGAGAGCTCACCTGAGCTGCTCTGCCCACGACGATGCACCTCGAGAAGTGCGACTTGAGGATCTTGAGTATCGGACAACTCCTTCGCCACCGTCGCTGACTTCGCTCCAGTCTGTCCGCTTTTGGCCGTCATCAATTCCTTGGAGGCCATGTCTGCCCGTCACAAAGGAACGGTCTTGAAGATGCACGGGTCGGAAAAGCACAGCAACGCGAAATGGCGGGCATCAAGGAAGCGTGAAGACTGGCTCAATTGAGTATATAAATGGCCTGGGAAAAATGTCTATCTAGGTCAGATTGTTTCTGCAACTTCCATTTCGCCCAAGAGGCACCACCACACAGGAGGCGCGTAAAGGAAAGCACCTCCCATCGCTACTTTCTCTTTTCCTGACGACATCCAGGGGAGGAGCATCGCGGGGTGACAGTGCGCTGTACAGTGCCAAGTGACGCACAGCACCTTAGTGCGGGGCAAGTGTCAAAAATCAGTCACGTGGGGCTGAAGGGTTGCCTGCCCTACTTGGTCAGTCTATCTTAGCTTTCGGCAGCTGCAGCTCCTCTGAGATCTTTCACACCATCAACACTTCTCATCAAGACAAGCCAGTAAGTTCAGCCCCAGCAACAGGTAGCCCGAGCACGCGATTTGAGCTCGGGAATCGAGCAATTGGACTGTACATCATCCAATTGTTAGATTTCCCGGCGCTCTGTTTGCGCGCGCGGCGCTGGCCAACGCACAATTCCCAACCGACGTCATCAGGGCAGCTTCACTAACACCTCCCAGAGCAAGTCAAGATGAGAGCTAAGTGGAGGAAGAAGCGTGTTCGCCGCCTCAAGCGCAAGAGAAGAAAGATGAGGGCTCGTTCGTAAGTTCTCGCCTGCTCGCTCCAAGTTGTCCACGTTCCGTCTGCTGTGCGGAGATTCTTTGATCTTCGCACCGACGTCATGGGTCACGCTACACACAACCTTCCGAGTCAAGCTTGGCTAACACCCCTCACAGCAAGTAAACACCTCGCCCATCACCTCGACCATGACCCCTCATCAGAGATGCACTACACCACCATGACTCGCGTCTGAGGGACTCGTGAGGAGCTTTCATCACCCACCGCCATTCACCTCGCTCAATTGCCAACGGCCCGAGCCAAGTCAAGCGCCATCTTCTACGCACGAGATGGACGACTTTCGATCTTGAAGGGTCTCAGAGACAGCGGAACAAGAATGGATGTAGGGATGGATTGTGTCTTCGCAAGCCCCGAGCTAGTCGGGTGGGATCATCGCTGTGTGCGGGGAAAGACAAGACCGTGCGGCACGGTCGGGCTGAGACCAAGACGATCGTCATGACCACAACGAGTTACGGATGCTCATGACGAGACGATGTGTTTTACGGATCAGAGAACCAACCAAGAAGCCAACGAGCTTATGCTGCTGATTGACCCGCGAAATCTTCCGGGGATTTTGGACCGGATCGGCAGTCAAAGACAATGAAAGCTGTTCGCTTCCGTACCTGGTGTTCCACATTGTGATGAGTTGCTGTGAAGTAAATATTGTGTGCGCCCACTTGAGTATGATGTCAATCTACCGAAGAACTGATGTGCCAATTCTGACCCAACGCGGGCCCAGTTAGGTATGTCTATTCGATCGAAGCTTGCCGAGGGTCACTGAGTGGCAATTACAAGACAAGACTACGGCAGGCACAACTCCTTTCTGCTCAAGAGGACAATTTAACGAATTGACATCAGTACTCCTCTCACTCTCACTCGCCCGCATCATATGAATGCCATGGTATCTCGATTTTGTACTAATCAACGCCGTACCCCGTCTCTCCGGGCCATCCAAGCACTCTGCGTGAGCAGCCCCGCGTAGAAGAGTAATAAAAATGATGAAAAATGCAAGAAAACGCCAGCCCTCACGACGCCCATCTAAAGCAACCCCGCCTCCCCTTGGGATGTCGCTACGCAGCAGCCTTGGGCGGCGGCGCGGCCTTGGCCGCCCTCTGTTTCCAGTTGTTCTTGATCGCCGTGGCGGCTTCCGTGAGGTCCCTCTCCGTGACGCGGTCCTCGATGCTCTCGAGGACGCTGTTGAGCGTGGAGATGTGGTTGGCCTCGGACTTGTCGTCGCGGAAGCGCAGGATGCGCCAGGCGCCGGCCTCGTCCTTGTGGCACTCGACGATGCGGTCGTCGAGCGGGTCGCCCAGAGACTTAAGCGTCTCCCACTCGTCGCCCGTGATGGCCACGTCGGCGAAGTACTGGTAGCGCGCGTCGCCGTGGTAGCTCCAGATCTCGGCGCGCGGGACGCTGTCGTAGTCGACGAGGGGCTCGGCGCCGAGGCCGGCGGCCACCTCGGCGTCGTCGGGCTGCACGGTCGGGAAGTGCAGGCGCAGCCGGCAGTCGACCGTGTTCTCCTCGGGCGGCTTCCACTTGAGTATGTGGTCGTCGGTGCCGTGCTGGTACTTTGAGTTGACGCACGTGAAGATGAGGCCGTCGTTGCCGTGCTTCAGGGCCGGCAGGATCACGTTGAAGATCATCGGGATGCCGTAGCTGAACTCCATCCGCTTCATCACCACGCCGAAGGGCTGGAACGCTCGCTCCGTCGGGTACTGCTGGAACAGCTTGTTGTACGGCTTGACGATGTTCTCCTGCACGTACCCTATACGCTTGTCGTAGCTGCGCTGCGTCAGGTTCAGGCCGTCCAGGACGAGGCAGTCGAAGATGAGGAAGCGCGGCACCTGTTTGCCGTCCTCGTGGTCGAAGACGAGCTCGCCGTCGATGATCGTGCGGTTGTGGTGGCGGAGGTGGTCCTGCGCTTGCGGGAAGTGCAGGTTCGCATTGCCAATGTGCCAAAAGTCGTTTTTGCGATCGATCAGGTACACCGTCTCCACGTTCTGTTGCTCCGTCGTCAGGTATAGGAGGTATCGGATGCCGTCGGACTTCTCGCAGACGAAGTAACTGGTGATCTCAACATCAGCTCCTTCCTGCCTCACAGCATAATCAATACCACGTACTCTTGATTCTTGAGCTCCTGCAAGTGCTTGCGCGCGAAGCTGACGGGTTGCGCACCGGGGAAACTGAGTTGATGTCGGCCGAGGAGGTCTGCGACCTCCCTGCGCAGGCCGGGCAGAGCTTCACGGTGCACCTTCATGCCCGGCTCTGCGATGGACTTGATGGGCCCATCACTCGGAGGCGTCAGGTCTTCTGGCCCTGCACCGTCCATCTTGTTGGGCTTAAATCTGCCAGGAGGATGAGGGCAGGTAACGATGAAGTTTCTCGGTTCTTTGTCGCAAACGCGCAATTGGAACAGGAGCGAGTTGCGCCCGGCTTTATCGATAACGCAGCGATAACCGATAAACCGAGCTCTGAAACTACACACCGCGGGGCAGCTCCAGCCACACGATCGAGTAGGTACGATCGCATATGAGAAAATCAACGATTGAAAAAACGTTCATGGGATTCACTGGTTCGATATATTAAAAGCTATGGGCAAGCAGGCTTGCAAGTCCCTTGAGCTCTGATCCGCCGAACCCCGCGGATGGAAGACCTCGCATGCAATCGGGCCTCTCTATTCTGAAGAACTCCTCCAAGGTACAAACCAGAGCCTCAGACAGTTCTTCGCTATGGATGTGACGAGTGCTTGTAGGCTTGCTAGTTTTCGTCGATCTTTGCCACCTCGGCCTTGGCCTCCTCCCATGTCTCCTTGCACTTCTTGGCCCACTCGATTTGTGCTTTGGCATATGCCAGCTAGGTCTGCGTTAGCCAGCGATACCAGAAATAATTCCAATTTGTCAAGACTCACCATGTAGCGGTTCACGTCACCCTCCTTCTCACCCTGGAATCGCTTCAGATCGTTCAGGATGCTGTGGCTCGCATCCTTGACATCTTTGTCAGATGCCACCTGGGCCTGCTGCAGATGCTCAATGCTCTCCCTGGTCTTGCCAATCATGTCGCGTCGAGTCCTCTCAGGATCAACGTCGGCAACACCCTGAACAGCATGGCGGATGGGCCCAAAGATCCGGTTGGTGATGAAGTTGCCGCTCTGAGCCTTTCTATGACCGGGAGTCGAATTGCTTCTTTGAGGAATGCCTTGGCCAGCCGAAGGTGCGGGCTCGCCGTGCGTGGGAGGGAAATCAGAGTCGATGGATGCAGTATCCTCTGTGTCTCGCTGCGGGTGTTGCGCTGATCCTGTCTCTCTAAGACTTGTCGAGCGCTTGGGAGGGGGTGCGATCTGCTGGCTGCCGCTGAGATATTGCTCAATGCGCTTAGCCTCGGCCTCGCTGCGCTCCAGATCCTCCAGGAGACTTCTCTTCTTCTGCAGCTCCTCCTGAGTCTGCTCCTGCTGAATTCGCTTCTGTACTCGGTATTTCAGGACGCTGCGGACGACGCCAGCGAATTGGGCACTCTCGCGCATCGGCTCGGCGAAGCTTGCCCCCAGCGAGCCTGCTAGCTCCTCCGTGGCAATGTAAGAGGAATCGGCGGCCTGTCCCACCCGCTCGATGGCGGGGCCCAGCGTAGGCGACGTCTCTGAAAGCGCAAAGGCGTTGAAGCGAGAGCCGAGATCACACAGATCCGATGCGAGGGACGAAAGATGGCTGACGGTGCGGCGGTTGACCTTCTCCATGGGCCCTGTCAACAGCGACTCGAGGTCTTTGATAGAGGCTTCGTATGCAATGAAGTAGGGGTCTAGTTCGTGCTCGCTAAGATGGTGGCTCTCCGGCGGGAAGCGGCCAAAGACCTGCGACCCTTGGCTGGTCATGGCCGTGTTGTCGATGTTACCGGCGCCGCTGGCCTTGAGCTTGGCGGAACTTGAAGGAATGGGGAGGTGATGGTGGGCAGCGGTCGGGTTGGCGGGATCCAGGGGAGGAGCCTTCAGCACCGACTTGGGAATCGAGGCGACAGGGTGAGAGTTGAGAACTTCGCTCTACGCATGTTTAGTACGTGTTCATCAAAGGACCGGCTACATCCTGACTTACCCAGCTGGCGTTGGGATCGAGGAACCTCCACCAGACACCATCGTTGCGAACTGCTTCCATTTGCCTGCACCTGTTCAGGAAGACGGCAAGCATGCGCTTGCGAAGGTCGATGATGGCCTGGTCCTGCTTCGCATTGGTGGGGTTCGCGGCGTAATCGGCCATGGAGTGCTTCTCAGGAATGGGGGGAATAATGAGAGTGGGGTGAAGGCGGACGAGGGCATCTCGAAGCGAGTGAAACTCGGAGTATCGTCTTCGAACCTCGAGGTTCTGCAAACAAGTCAGCACGGTAACACACACCGCCTGCCCGTGGGGGGAGGTTTCACATACACCAGTGCGGATGGTGTACACAATGTACTTGCCACCGCTCTCCGGGCTCTTGCCAGCGTCGGTGATCATGATGGCAAGCTTGGGATTCTCGTAGAGGGTCTGCTCAATACGGCTCTCGTAGCCGCCAGGCTTGCGTCGAGGCTCGGCCTCTTCAGGCTCGTCGTCGCGATCCTCGGTTGAGCTCGGGCCAGGCTCGTAGGAGAGGTCTTGGGGCGCATCCTCGCCAGTGGAAGAGGGCGTACTCGGCGCATCGAATCTCGTATCTAGAAGTTCCCATTCATTGTCAGAACTGTGTGGAGAAGGGGGATCATCCAGAGGCACATCCTCCAGATCACCAGTGTAGGAGATGGGCTGCATGGTGCTTGCTCCGGTTCGGGGACAGAAAAGAAGGGCAAGCAATTTTCAACTCACGGGTATTTGGTGAGGTTGGGTTGGCCGAGGAGGAGGTGAGGCTATCCCGCCGGTCAAAGCTGGTGCCGTATGGGTTGTTGTCCTCGTCGTTCCACATGGTTCCGGGGATGAAGCCGCAGTGGTGCGGCTGGTGAAAGTAATCTTCTTGGTCCGGA
Source organism: Furcasterigmium sp. R96-07A1 (assembly GCA_037042015.1). Taxonomy (NCBI): domain Eukaryota; kingdom Fungi; phylum Ascomycota; class Sordariomycetes; order Glomerellales; family Plectosphaerellaceae; genus Furcasterigmium; species Furcasterigmium sp. R96-07A1. The sequence goes on from JAXQJP010000067.1 coordinate 16,124, forward strand.
TGGTTCTATGAGCGGCTAGTGATCGCGAGTCTGCAGCGACATGCAGGTTCAATGGCCGGATGTTCGAGGGGGTGCGTAAAAGAGATGCGCGGTAGTTGTTCAGTACTATTTAGGCGGGGGAGGGGCGGATAGCTCTATTGTTCAAGGCCGGCTCGCGCGGAAAGGGTTCGAACCGATTGATGTGCGCGCAAGCTACAGTCCTTTCATCCTTTATGCGCGCAGTATCGCTGCAGGTTGAGGAGGAAGTGCGCTGTCGCGGTGATGTGAGCTTGGTCGTGGTGGTGGTTGGGAGGAGGCAAGGTCCATGTCCAACTGGGTCAAGCTCCAAGAGTTCAGGTAGGATGATGTCGGTGCTGGTCCCCCGACGGAAGGTGCCTGGCCTGGGTTTCCTGCCACTAGGATGGCTGAGCAAGGCCAATGACGAAGCACTCAAGGCACGGGCCACGGCACTACCGTGATGGTCCGTGCGGCCCGACACTCAATTCCGGGGTTGCCTTCGGAGATGGTCGCTCTTTCTCGTACATCCGCAAACATCATCCGGTGCCTGCTGCACCCATCTAGCGGGCCTGTCCGGTTCATCAGCAACTGCTCTTGATTCTTGGTTCTCATCATGGACGGCACTCCTGAGCTTATCATCATCATGAACTCTGGATACCTCTGAAGGCCTGACAACTTCAAGACCGTCTCGGAGGTAGCGCAAGCACTGCATGCTCTTGACATGGGCACAACATGACGAACAGCATGGCCTCATCTTTTGACTGAAAAACCTCGATGTATTAGCTCCTGACAAGCAGCATCTTTCTTGAGCTGTTGCCAGAGTTGACTTGTTCTCGCAGGAGATCTTTTATGCGCTTTCTATCATCGACTTTCATCCTAGTACTCAACCCGACCATGAACACTACAAATCATGATCAAATTGTAGGCAGTAATTATGCGACTACTGACACAACAGGATGGACTAGGTCTACATATTCGTCGCACCTACAGAGCGAGCGTGGCCTTGCGAATGCTCATCCACTCATGCATCGCATGGCACAACATACACACAACCCACCGCCCTAAGCACCCTCCGTCTTCTCGATCCACTCGCTCACGACGTCGGCAATCTCGTCGCTGTTCTTCTCCATGTGCAGGAAGTGGCCGTTGCCCTTGATGCCGACCTCGCTCAGCTTGATCCACTCGGGGCTGCCACCGACCTGCTCGAGGTAGTCGATGATGCAGTGATCATAGGTGATGTGGACGCTCGCCTCGCCCGTGACCATGAGGAACGGCACGCTGGCGATGTTGGGCAGCTGACGCGCGGGCTCCCTCTGACGCACGCAGCTGCGCAGCGCCAGCGTCTCGTTGCCGACCGTCACAGTCTCGAGCTCGCTCGGGTCCGACACCGGCGGGTCGTAGGTCAGCGGGGTGTTGGTGAAGCCCCAGGCGTTGGTCGGGGAGCCACCGGGTCCCATCTCGTTGAAGCGCCAGAAGGGGATCGTGGAGCCCTCGATGTTGATGTTGCCGGCGATGTACTCCGGGCAGTCGTTGGCCATGAGGATGGTGCCGCGCGAACCCATCGAGTGCGACACGAGGTACGACTTGTCGCCGATGAGGCGCAGGAGCTCGCAGCCCGAGGCGCGCATGGCGTTTTCGAACGTGACGAAGTTGTTGTTGATGGGGATGAAGGACTTTTGGAACAGGTCAAAGGTAGGGTCGCCGGCGCGCCCGGTGCCGGGCCACTGGGTGTGGTGCTGCGACTGCGGGTACGTGTTGTACACGGCGGGCGCGGTGAAGCCCATCTCGATGATCATCGAGGTCATGGCCGAGACCATCTGCACGTCGGCGAAGTTGTTGGCCGACGAGCGGCCGACGGCCGTGTAGTCGATGATGTACACGACGTGGCCCTTGCTCAGGAAGTTGGAGGCCCAGCCGGGACGGCCGTCGGGCGTGTTGAGCCACGAGACGCCCGACGTGCCGCCGCCGTGGATGAAGACGATGGGCTTGGCGTCCGGGTCGCGGGCGCCGGCCGCAGGCGTAAGCTTCTCGACGTACAGCTGGTCGACGATCATGACGCCCGGCGGCGATGGCACCTCCCTGCCGCCGACGTAGAAGTACTCGCGGTGGTGCGCGACCTCGCGGGGGCGGCACTTTGCGCTCACGGCGTTCTCGCCCTTGCAGGCGATGCACGGGTTGGCCGCGGCCGAGAGGCCCCAGAGGGCGAGGGAGACGATGCTCGACAGGCGGACCATGGCGACAGATGACGATGTTCCACAGGAAAAGAGAGAAAGCGAGGAAGAGAGAGAGACTGCAAAAGAATGGACCGATCCGAAAAGATCGAGAGCTACGGGCTGTTGGGCGCAAGGAGTCGGTGGCAACAGCTCGCAGAGCCAGAACCTCACCTACTTAATACAGACGCATGCCCTCGGTGCTCGGTGTTGCCCAGGCTTGGCGAGCGAGAGATGCGCACATGGAGAGCCTCGTGCAAGTCATGTTGGCCTTCGCTGTGCATCGCACATTGTGCCGTTTTCGCTCGGGGGCCGGGGTAGAACCCAGACGGCGATGGAGGTTGACCAGGAACCATGTGTTCCGGAGGTTCGCTGTTTTAAGCCTGAGCTCCCCCTGAGTGACTCGACTCCGAGTCCAGGTTAGTGGCGCAGCATACACAACTGAACTCAGCCACATGCTTCACACAAACCCGAACCGTCTTGGAGTCATCGACAATATTTTGCACATTGCCCAGTCACTGGATCGCTGCTTGAACATGCCATATATGTGGCATTTGTTTCTATAGTCTATATGAGCATATCTTCATTATGTCTTATGCCGGCGTTTAGGCGCCGAGCCCCGCGATGTCAGGTCGGAGGTTCCAGGAACCTGTGGATGATGGTGGCAATCAGCCTGTAGAGGCCGCGCCTCTCCTGTCGAACCGCGTCCAGCTCCTCGTTGGACAGGTTGTCACGTTCTTGAGATTCCAGGTTATCCGACACGACGTGCAGAAACCCAAAGTCCACGCCGAGCTCCTTCGCCTCGAGGGCCATGTGGGCCGTCTCGCAGTCGACCCAGTCACCTTTTGCCCTCCATTTGGAAAGCCACTCGGTCGTCTCGCAGAGCGGCGTCGAGACCGTCACGACAGCCCCCGTCGCGATGCGAACATCCGTCTCAACAGCCTGGATGGCGGCCGACAGCGGATTCTTCCATGAGAATGGTTCCGGCTCCGTCTGGGCTTCTGAGCGCGGCCCCGGTCTCTCCAGGAAAGCCGTGGCGCCCGTGACAATGGTCTCGTTGGGCGCGTAGCCCGCCGACAGAGCGCCAGCCTTGCCTACGTAGATGAAGCAGCGGGCCTTTGCGATGTCGACGAGGCTCCTCAAGACGGCTCCGGCTGCCTCGCCCCAGAGCCCTTCCCTGCAGCCCAGCAGCGTCACTCTCGTCCCGTCGCGGGCTCTGCATGTCGTCCACGCGAACAGATCATCCTCGGCAGAAGAGGCAGCGTGTGTCTCCCAGTCACCGAGCTTGTCCAGCGGCTCAACTTGCGACCCGGACCCCATGAGCTGGTGCACCTCGCCCATGATGACCACATCGGAGACGGGGCACTTGGACAGATTGGACTGCTGCAGGGTTCGATGCAGAGTCGGCATACATTGCGTGTCGATGGTGACGTTGGTTTCGTGGCCGCCGGGGTATTGCCATCTCAGGTACGTGACGATGAGGCTGGCGTAATGATGCACGAAGCTGGGTGAAGGGAAGCAGTGCAGCTCGATCGTGTCGCTGTCTGTGATCGTGGTCGTAGGTCGCCGGTAATTATAGGGCCCCTTGTGCCTGTCCCTCTCCCAGTTCGACAGGGTCGCACGAGGGGGCCTGAGGGGTGAGCCCCGGACGTGTATTGTCTTCCACGGCCGCCCGACGATGTCCTGATGCAGGCGCTGCTCGACATATTCCTTGATGGACGCACCCATTGTGTGGTTCCCATCGCTGATGCGAGGGATCTGGCGGTCTGCGTCTGCCAAATCGAGCGCCATGGTGGCTGGGGAGCAATGTGGTTGCTGGAGTTGCTGGAGGGGGTGAGAACACATCATCGCCCGGGTTTCCCGTGTCTTGGGCGCGGGCCTGCATCCAGATAATAAGTACGCACATGTACCTTCCATTTAATGACTATTTACTTACGGTGCTGCCTCCCCAGTTTTCTCGCATCCGGTGACTCCTTCCTCAGGGACGGACCTGCCTCAGCCTCTCAGCCTCTAAACTCAATAGCCTACTTCCATCACCAGGTTGGGTCATCACTTCATTCCTCATCAGGATACATCCATATGGCTGCCTCCAATCTTGCCGAATGAACAAAAGTACCCAACGGGAGGTGCGTGACTTTGTGCCACAACCAGGTCGCATTCCGCCCCCGAGTATTAGGCCAATCAAGAACCGCAGTGATGCGCAGCTCGCAGCACGATGCTCGCCCAAAAATTACAACGCCCAACCGCTGAGCCCTCCCGCCGCAGCCACCTCGGTCGGCTTACAAGTAATGCAGTGAGCTGCAGCGCCAGGGACCTTCATCTTGAGCGAGCGCACACGCGTGCAGGTTGTCGCTGTGACCCCTGGAAATACATCATGCACGTCCATCACTGGAGTCCTGTCCTCTGTCCGGGACTGATAAAAGATCAGGCTGTCCCCGTCAGACAACCTTGATAGATGCCTTGACATCCACCCTTTTTCAGTTTCCTCGTGCGGAGGCCTCTGCGGCGCCTTTTCGAACAAAGTCCTCCAATATCTCTGGCTGACTTCAAGGCACATGGCTGAGCAGTCTCGGGCGATGACTGCGCCTGGCGCTTCACCGCGACACTCCAGTCAGGCTGACCACCCGAGAGACCCATCGTTGCTACAGCTCCCGGGGAAGCCTAGGGTGCTTGAGTTTCTTTTTCTGCAGTAGGATCTAGCCACAGACTGCCCGCTTGGTCCAAATTCCAACGACAAACTGACTCGGCTTGTAGTCGAGATGGAAGGGTTCGAAATGGCGTTTTCGAAGAAGACCAGCTCGAGCATGTCACGGTATACGAAGCGTCCTCCTTTTCAACTCGCCAACTGCCTGGCTCACCTGACTCTTGTAGGAACGCTTCAGCGGTGGCCCTCTCGTAATGTAAGACCCATCATGAAAAGCAGCTGAGAGTCTACCCTGGCATGGATGCTGGTGGGCGCTGACATGGTCACACAAGTTTCATGGATCGCGTAATGGAGCTTGCTCCTGACCTGAGCCGGGACGAGACGACGGAATCTGAGCTGAAGAAGAAATCGCTACGAAAGAAGATCGAGAAGACTTTCCACATGGACGAGTTCTTCCTTACTGAGAGTGCCTACGAGTCTAATGGCTTCTTTCGATGCCATAGTCACGGCAAGGATGGTGAGTACCCCGTACGCGGCGGCGCTATTGTTCGGGCGTAATCAACTGATGTAGACGCTGACTGGATCTCGAATCCCAGCGTGGGCATGTCGTCTTCTCGTCAAAGAGCTGTCGAAAGCGCCCTACGCGAAGGAACTGAACGCCGCAAAAGTTGAACTCTTCAGGTGCATTGTCGGCGATGAGCTCGATGACGACACGCAGATATCGGACATTGCCGCCGTCGAATACCCCAGCGACCAGGAGATGGTGATCGAGAATTTCGTCAAGGACATACCCCCAGGATCTGTCGAGAGCGTCAAGAGGCTTCTAAGAAGCGCCATTATTGCGGAAGAGTGCGAAAGAAAGGACCTACTCGCAGCGTTCAAGCGGACGCAAATTAAGATACAGACGTGGAAAACACAAGAACCAGCCATCCTCGAGTCACTCAAGAAGGACAAGCGTCTCAAACTTTTTCATCTTCTCACCGAGTATGCACTCCAGGGCCTGCACCACAAAGACTGCCTTCTCGACCAGCCCAAATCCCTATCGGAGGACTTGAACAAGAAGACCGACGAACCGCCCAGCCACAATGACCGCCTGATGCCCCCTATGCCAGTTCGAGCTTCAACTATGGCTTTTCCTGGACAGCTAGAGCACCGACCAAGTCAACAACAACAAGGAGCCCTCATCGCGGACATGAGGAACTGGGGAAATCAGATGCAACTCCCGGGCAGCACCAAGCCAGGACTCAATGGTCATACCAGCAATGTATCGTTGGGACGACTACAGCCAAGTCGTACAGGGACTGCTGGCGTCGCCAAAGCCATCGATGAGGAGAGGGGCGGCCAAACACCAGGGCCTGGAAATGGCGGTGCGCCTCCGGATCCAGCAACAAACCAACAACGGCCGACGGCGAAGCTCGAGAAGCAACTGCAGGTCAACTATACTTATCACTGGCTGTTCTTATCCTTTTGGGCCGTGACACTTCATACCCACAACGCGACACTTCCTGTGCTCCTTTGCTTCGACGACACCCGTTGCATCCGCTTCAAGAACATGATTAGAGAAAAACTCGAGTCATCGGCCGTTTACTCAGGGAAGTCGACAATCATGCTCTCCATACTCCTTGAGGAAATCCTCCAGATTTTTGACGAGGCCCTCTGGGGCTTTAGAAAGCCAGTCCGAAACTTCGAGAAGGCAAGTGAATGACCGGGTGGTCGGATACCGTGGCATCCAGTCGGTTTATGTCTCCGAGATGACTAACTCGGGTGACTTCCCAGCGTCGCGAGGAGCATCTCAAAGATCAGCACGACGTGAAGAGCGGCTACCAGATCCATTTCGACATCCGCGAGCTCTCACGTCACCTGATCCACTCGCAGGAGACTCTCGGTGCCGCGCAGACCGTTATCGAATCAATTGCCTACATCATGTCGCCCGTAGACACACAGCTCAGCAGCACGCCAGACCTCGTTCGATTCTCCCTCACATTCGTCAAGAATCTGAAATTACGCGCTGGCGCCTTTGTCGACAGAATCAACAACGAAACAGCACTTGTGAGTACCTGGCGCAGTTGGAATCTCGGAATACGAGCTCTAAAGTAACGGGACGCTCGGCATATGAGCCCTAACGTAACCGGACACTCGATGTATGAGCGCTAACGGAACGGGGAAGGCCTACGATATCATGACCTTCAAGCAGCTTCTCAATACCCAGACGCTGTTGCAAGAGAGCAAGAACGATGGAAAGGAAATCAATAAGGCCCTGGCCCTGATTTCAATCTTCTTCTTGCCTGGCACGTACTTTTCAGTAAGCTCTTCCGGGCCGTGCCGACGTCTCCTGTCGAGTTAATTCAATCCTCTGACAGGCTTCGCAGGGCATATTCGGCATAGATTATTTCGACGGCAACAGCAACGTCATCTACATCTGGACGGGTCTCACGCTATTCACCACCACGATTTTGATGATAGCTCCGTTCTGGTGGCCGTACCTCAGGAAAATCCTCCCTTCTCGAGTCTTCTTCCTGGGAGAATTAATGGCATCCAAGTAACCACGAGGTCTTGGGCACAGTATGTCAAGTGAGCGGAAGAATAGTGGGCAGACCGAACAACGACCGCTCGAACAACTAGCAGCATGTGAGAACAGCTCGATACTGATCGGGGTCCTCATCAGAGATAGATACTTTTGAAGTGCATAGCTATTGAGTGAGGTGCCTATCAAATGACCTGGCCGTTCACCAACAGGTGATTTGAGTGGTATCCTACCTTAGTCTACCTAGTCAGTTGATATGACTGCCCTGTTTTCATCGGGCAGCGTGCATGTATCATATCGCCCCAAGTCGAGGTGTGGCTGAGCTACACTGGCCCGAGCCTGAGTAAAAGCGGCAAGCATGCTAAACCCATTGACCAGTAAAGATGACAACCATGCATTGCCAGGATGTCATGTGGGTGGTCTTTGTTGGCGGAAGGATGGTGAGAGGGGAGTGAGATGAGCCCAGGCCGTTTCTGCAAGGTCGGCTGGGATGCCGTAGAGGGAAAAGAGGCCTCGGTTGCATGCAGGAACAGGCCTGCAGGAATCCCTGCAGGGGAAAGATGTTGGACATCCCCGGGCTTTTTGCAGCGAATCCAGCCCCTGAGGAATACTGGAGAACATCGTGGGCCAGTGGACAAAAGTTCCAGTTGCTGACCTGGCGAGCCTTGTCGTATAAGTTACAAGCCAGCAAGAAAGCCCGCCAGATCATACGATTCACGCTCCCATGATACAAGCATCCCTTTCCGTGTTCATCCCAAAAAAGTGTCGAGCAGTGAAGAATGGCAGAAGCAGGCCGAGGAAATGTAGCGTCCATCTCTGACCACCAACATGTCATGCCAAGATCACATTGCGGGCTTCGGGCCTCCGGACTCGTCCCATCGTCCGACCACGACTGTTGGCAGAAGACAACGCCGCGCCGCCTTGACAGTGAGCACTTGCCTCTTCGGGTCGTCTTCATCATCCTTCACTGAGGAATTGTGGAGTGCACGAGATGAGAGAAACTCGCAGCCCAGACGCATTGCTGCACCTCCTCGACCCCTGTCGCTGTGCGCTGCTGGCCAAGACCACGCTGTGCGGGTGAACCATGTCTGTGGCGGCCTCGAGACTCTTGCTCGCGAGAAGGCGCGCGCAGAGGAAAGAGGGGGCTGGCTTGGCTGGCAGGCCAGGAAAGCTGGTGTCTTTCCTCTCTATAGGGACCTTCCCTGCGGGACATGAGGCCATGGATGAAGGATGATACCACGGTGCTTGTTGGTGCGCCATATCAACGGGCCACGCAACGCGGAGGGTACTTACTTACAGCGAATACCTCCCACGCCCTCGAGCCAGTCGCCTTTTCTTTTTCCTTCTGCTCGCTCTTCCATTGTCCTGCCCGCTTCCCCGGACAGAGATCTACAGCACCCACTTCCCACCGAGGCCGGCGCCCGCCCGCCTCCCCCCGACCTGCGACCATGGCCTCGGGAGCGCAGGGCTCGGCCTTGATCGGCATGCCCCCCAACAACGAGAGGGACCTGAACATCGTCCGTGGCTGGTACCGCCGCATGGGCATGTGGGAGATGCCGCCCGAGCCCGGCTTCGTGCTCTTCGCGAAGAAGCCGGAGGGCTACGAGATGGGGTCCGAGACAAAGCAGCCCGGGATCATCGCCGGCATGGTGGTGGTTATGCTGGCGATCATCGTACCCACCGTCGCCCGACTGATCGCCCGCGGCCGGGGTCAGCATACCCAGTTCGGCATGGACGACTGGGCCATCGCCGTCGCAGCGGTAGGTCATGACTCGAGAGACCGCGAAACACGACTTGAGAATTCTCTGTGCTGACGCCTTGATATAGACCGTCGCCCTCGTGTACCCGATTCTCCAGACCGTCGCCGTCATCGCCGGCGGCGGCGGCCGGCACACGTACGAGAACACGTACGAGAACTACCAGGTCTTCGCGTACCACCTCGCGGCGGCCAAGCACGTCTTCTACGTGGCCGTGGGCCTGATCAAGATCTCCATCGCGCTCTTCGTCCGGCGCCTCGCCGACCGCACGTCGCGCGTGTGGCGCGTGCTCGCCGACGTCTTCATCGCCAGCGTCGTCGCCTACATCGTGGCCGCCATCTTCTGGACCGTGTACCAGTGCGACCCGCCCCGCGTCGGCTGGGACATGCACTACGGCGGCACGCGCGCGGAGCGCTTCCGTTGCGGCGACAGCGTGCTCAGCACAAAGGTCCTCAGCACCGTGCACGTCGTCCAGGGCGGCCTGCTGCTGCTGGCACCCATCGTCATACTGTGGAAGGTCAAGATGGACCTGGCCAAGAAGCTGCGCCTCTTCTTCATCTGGGTCGCCGGCGGCGTCACTGTCACGGGCGGCCTGCTGCAGCACGTCGTCACCGTGGTTGTCACCGACGACCTCATGTACGAGTACTCGGGCATCCTGGTCTGGGCCTCGATCGAGCTGTGTCTGGGTATCCTGACGGCGTCGCTGCCCGTGCTCGACGCCGCCATCATGGGCTCCTGGCGCGTGGCCAAGTCAAAGCTGAGCAGCGCTGGCGGCCCCTCTCAGGGCCTGACGGAAGGCAGTGGCATGCAGCTCACGAGGGACTCGCAGACCAAGAGCGTTATACGCAGTACGTCGAAGAAGGAGTATTCCGAGTCGGTCGAGAACATTGTGGCAAAGGACGGCGGGATGGAGATGACCATCATCAGGACGGATGAGGTGCGTCTGGATTATGAGTCTTTGCATGAGCGGGATTCAGCCGCGGGCCAGTTCCATGCGAGATGAGCGTTCGGCTCAGGGGAAAGGCGTTTAGCGTGGTCGGAGCTGTGACTCGTATCAATTGATAGCGAAATCGTTCGGAGGAAGAAAGGAATTTGAAAGTTTACTGCTGAAGGCGGTATCTTGCGTCTTCGGCCTGGACATAAAGTGTCAACACGAGTCATCAATTCGGTATCGTAAGGGGCATGTTCTCATGACGAAGGAAGCCATCGATGAGTTGATATACAAGTGGAATCTGGAGCCCTAGGCACTTTTCCAGGACAGTCCAAGTTATCCCTTGCGCTCGCTCCCATCACCACTCTGTTCTGGCAAATCGGAACCGCGGCTTCGCCGAGAAGACTTGCGACTCAGCCTCTCCGGCTCGTACTCGCCACCCCCCTGATGCACAGCCTGCGGGGGTGCAGGCCCCTCATCGTCGTCGTCGGCAGGCCCTATTCGTCCACTGGTATCTGCATGAAGGGAGTGCCTGTCACCGTTAGCATCTGATCCAAGTCCTCTCACCCCAGTGGTGCTTCATACCTCCTCTCGTGATCCCTAGAGGACCTTCGACGTTGAGGACGAGGTCTACTTCGCGACCTCTCTGATGTGGGGTTTCCCGGCTTTTCTGGTTGTGCTGCTTTGTCGATGTGAGAGATGGCCGCTCCGAGCAATGCCGGAATTAACGTCTCGGCGAGTCCCGTCTTCTTCCGGCTCTTGCTGCTTCGACTCTTCTTGATGGGCGACTTCGAACTGGGTTGACGACTCTCGTAGCTGAAAGCTAGATTAGCGACAAGCTTTAGAGTCTGCAGCTGAGGATTTACCGAGGATCACCTCCCAAGGAACTCTCGTCGCTATCTGGCGACTGACCGCGACCCAAAGATTGTCTCGTAGGCATAGTCGAACCTGCAGTCTCATTCACACGGCGCCGGTGCGCATCTTCATTCTTTCCGCGCCGACCGCTGCCATCTTCTTCGTTCACATCTCGTCTTTTCGGCATGTTTGGTACATAGTCGTCGCTGTAAACAGTAGCGTGTTCCGACATGGGCGAGGGCGTCCTCGCATTCGTGACATCGACAGGGGAATGATCAACAGAAACGGGTGAAGGTTCTCGAGGTGAAGGCTCTCGAGGTGGAGGTCTGGCAGCTTGACCTTGAGATCCTGTGCCCCGTTTGCGAACTTGTTGCTTGGTTGCATGCTGAGGCTCGATCCTGGGAGACACATGATTCTTGCGCTTGAGGGATCTTCCTCGTGGCGCTTCCTCCTCCTCGAAATCCCCGCCTCTTGACGCTGGTCGCGAGCTGGCCACAGTCGATGCCCGCCCCGTCGGCATGCGGAAGGCTCGGAAAATGCGCTGGCCCAGTGTCGGAGGCCGGGGTGCTGCGTTGGCAGCCGGGTCAGAGTCGAACTGCTGTTGATGGTGAGCGGGCTGTTGGGGGAAAGACGGATGATGCATTGAGACATAAGGCGGTTGAGCTTGCTGGGGGTATTGCCCCGGCATCTGAGGGGGGTAGAAGGAAGGCACACCGCCTGCGAATGGCTGACCTTGAGGAACTGGTGCAGGCTGGCCGAACTGAGGCTGCGCCACTGCCATGAGAGCCGGTTGCTGGACAAGAGCAGGCCCAGGTGTAAGGAGAAGCTGAGGCTGGGCTCCGAGGAGCATAGGCTGAGCTTGATAGCCTGTCATGAAGACGTTCGAGGGTGGTTGAATACCCGGCAGGGTCGGTAGATTGTAGCTTGTGTATCGAGAGGTGATCGAACGAGGGGGTTTGTCCGTCGGTCTGCCTGGGCGAACCAGCACAAAGTCATCGTCATCCTCGGTCCATCCCTTCTTGCGAGACTAGCACCAGTAGAAGATGGCAGCAGCGAGGATGAGTACAAATACGACGATGCTGAAGATGATGCCGAATTGCTGTCCCTGGGTCAGACAGTGCCATCCGCTGGGGCAGTCGCCTTGCCCGTCTGGCTCTGGTGCATCGGGACCAGTTGGCTCTTCCACCTGTCGATCAGCGAATCTTTGCCAAGTCATTTCGTTTTTCAACTTGGAGTCAGTGAACACGTCTGGTAGGATCATGGAGTCGACGAACATGCCGAAGACACACGAGAGGGAGATCTTGGGGCTTCGTGACAGAACAAAACTTCAACTTCCGAGGTGTATGATGGTGAAAGTGGGAAGGTAGTGATGAATAAGCAGGGTCGTGGGCTGCATATGGAAAAGAGGTCATTCTCAGGCAGGAGCGCATCTTCGAATGTTTGAGCCAGCGACGAAATAGCCGTGAATCACGAGGACACCTACATTCGGCCCAACAATACCTTATGCGTCAGATTCCACACAGCGTATTCACCTGGAATACTCATGACTGCCAGGTGACTTGCACGAGGGCATCCTATTTCTACTGCATCACCGATTCGTCCTGATCTTCGGAGTTTTTTGGCTTGACCGACAACACATACAGACTGGCAGGAACACATGGCTGGGAGGCCCGGGGTCTAGTGCAGATGGAACTCGAGCTCAACCAAGACTGCACAAACGGAATAAACAGCGACACCATGCAGTGGCTGTGACCCAAGAGGTCGCAAGATGGAAGTTACTCCAATGGCCCTGTCACCCTTGGTTGCAAGTGAAGTCAGAGCTCAAGCACTTCTGAGGCGACTTGGGTGGAGTTGACCAATGCCAGGCAAACTGGACAGGTCCAAAACCCGAGTGACTAAGCGACCACGCTAGGCGAGTCCACCAATGCCACTTTGATCACGTGCATCAAATTCTAGGGCACAGGATTGCTCTCAGCCAATCGAAAATTCAGGTGTGAGCCCCCATATCCCCATCAAATTCTCTTCCCGGCATTCGTACTTGCAACGACGAACCATCGACAACCACCGACAACAAGGCATCACCACCAAGATTGCCCAGCATGTCGCTCGTTTCGGGGGAGAAGAGTGCGTGCAACACCTCAATCAACCGACGACTGATGGACGCGATGGGCTGACTTTCTTTCTGCAGCGAACTTCCAGTTCATTCTCCGTCTCCTGAGTATGTTCACTCCGATCGCGACACCCGCCATCCCCGACGAGGCATTCGACGACACGAAATCCATGGGACACTCTTTCTAACATTGCTCGCAGACACCAACGTTAGGGGTCAGGACAAGGTTATGTACGCCCTCACCAAGATTTCTGGTGTCGGTCGTCGCTACTCCAACATTGTTTGCAAGAAGGCCGATGGTACGCATCTCTCCCTCCCCGACCGATGAGGGCAGGACCACGAAGAGGGAACAACAGAACTAACGCAGCCGAACCTATAGTCGACCTGAACAAGCGCGCCGGTGAGCTCACCTCCGAGGAGCTTGAGCGCATCGTCACCATCATCCAGAACCCCAGCCAGTACAAGATCCCCGGCTGGTTCCTCAACCGTCAGCGCGACATCGTCGACGGCAAGGACTCCCAGGTTCTCGCCAACGGCGTCGCCTCCAAGCTCCGCGACGATCTCGAGCGCCTCAAGAAGATCCGCGCCCACCGTGGTCTCCGTCACTACTGGGGCCTCCGTGTCCGCGGTCAGCACACCAAGACCACCGGTCGCCGTGGCCGCACCGTTGGTGTCTCCAAGAAGAAGGGTGGTTAAGCGTATCGTTGTGGGTTGCGTGGAAGAAAGCAGGGATTCGGTTTGGGGAAAAGGCGCGACAAGGTCTCCTCTGGTTTTCTCTCCCGTCTTGATTCCTTGCATTACATCATTGGGGAATTTCTCCTCCGGCATATGCGATGAGAAACGGATGGACGGTAGTTCTCTAGGTTTCAGAGCCAAATCGGAACCAAAATACAAGAAATCAAAAACAGTCTGGGCCGATGAACAGTGTTGTGGATGTGGGGTGTCGTGGGATGAAACGAGGCATAAAGGCTGTGCGAGACCGACATGTCGAAGAACCCATGAGCCGGGCACGTCTTGTCGCGACGAACATATCCCACCGATAACATTCTTGACCGCTTGGGTTGTCATTCTGTCCTTGCCGCGTTTGCCTGGGAATGGTATGAAACGTTTGTTTGTAATCTGGATGCCGCGTCACCTTGAATCCGTATCACATCTCATGTTATCGCCGGAAGGGCATAATTTGTAAGAAAACATGCTTTTGACTATCTATGCTCGCTGCGTGGCCAACTCGTGATTCCCTGGGTATCTGCCCGAACCTCGACGCTCGGAATGGCGTTCCTTTAATCCTCATGCGTGACCGCCATGTCCAGGACCTCAACCCGGCCCTGGCCCTTGGTCTCGTTGCCGATGAAGTCTCCAAGGCCCTTGAAGGCACCCGGCTCCACGAACCCAACAACCTCCCACTCGGAGCCGACTACATCCTGACTCTCGACCTGCTCGATGAACCCGAGGATCCTGTCCTTGACCGTCCCCGGCGCCGCCTTCTGCCCGCCCTCCTCGCCGTCGTCCTTGCCCGCCGCCGCCGCAGCCTTGACGGCCTGCTTAAGCACACCCGTCGCACATGTCACGCGCAGCTTCATCCGGGCCCTCTGCACCGGGATCGGCTGCGCCGCGATCAGCGCCTTCATCGCCTCGAGCGCCTGGCTCTTGGCCGACTTGTTCGTCGACACGCCCGTCCACGTGTGCTCCCTCCTCGCCTTGCCCTCGCCCTCCTCCCCAGCGCCCGCCGGCGTCCCCGCGCCGCTCCCCGCCGCGCTGCCCCCGCCCTTGGCCTTCTCCTCCCTCTCCGTGTGCGCCGCCGAGCTCAGCATATCGAGCGCCTTCTCGATCATCCCGCGCGTGTACACGCGCTTCGTGCGCGGGTCCACGAGCCGCGACGCCACGATCGACACGACCTCGTTCTGCACCCTCTCCAGCTGCGCCGCGCGCTCCTTCTCGCCGACCTGCAGCTCGCCCTTCTTCAGGATCTCCAGCACGATCTCGTCCGTCTTCTTGCCCTTGCCGAACGCCTTCTCCAGGTCCTCCTTGGGCGCCGTCTGGCCCTTGCTCACGTTCAGGAACACGTTGGGGATCTGCAGCACGTTGTCCAGGTCCGTCTCGATGCCCGATCGGTACTCCAGCACCTTGTTCTTGTAGCACGCGATCTCGAACCGCTTCTTTCCCTTCTTCAGACGCACCAGCGACACGTTGGTCAGCTTGATCTGGTTCGACGGCTGGTTGATCGTGCGGCCCGACATGGTGGGCGGTGTCTGCGGCGAGCGGAGGCCGTGGAACTTTTTGGTGGTTGTGTGGGACTTTCTGGGCCGTTATTTGGTGACGTAGTTTGATCTGTATGATTTGGCGTCGGGAAAATGTATTGAAGCGCTGATGATGAGCTGTATGCTGCGTACAGCCTTTTTTTCTCGAGTTGGCGGGGGAGGGGCAGAAATAGTTCCAGTCTGACGTCGGTTCGGCGCGGGGCCTAACACAGCGGTGACTAATCCGGCCAGCATCCCCGCAGGTATCAACTCAAGTTCGTGTGATATTGTACTACGACTCGGAGGCTATTGCGATTTTCACGATGACATTGGAAGCAGCAACTTAGTTCATGACTGTTAATTGAAAACCTATGTATACCCAGAAATCACCATCCTCTCCGTCTCTCGATGCCAATCTGATCATATCCTTCATGCAATGCCGTACTAGTACAACCTGAACATGAAGCTCGAGAGCTTCAGTGGTCGCTTAGGCGAACCACTCACCGCCGAGCCAGCGGTTGAACCAGTCGGACGAGGCCTCGGGCTGGTCCATGGGGACCATGTGGCCGGCGCCGAAGATGCGCATGAAGGTGAAGTTGCCGCTGCTCTTGACCTTGCCGTAGTCGTCGGCCTTCTTGTCACCAGAGACCTTGAGACCCTCGAGCTCGGCCTTGTTGAAGTCCTTCTTGCCGGGCCACTCGAGAGCCTCGGTCCAGGCCTGGTTGCCGAGCCAGTTGCAGATGTAGTCGGCGTCACCGGCGTAGATGAGGACGGGGATCTTCTCGAGGAGCTTGGGCACGAGGCGGTGGAAGGGCTGGAACCAGTCACCGGCGAAGAGGAAGTTGCGGTTGATGTCAAAGTTGCAGCTCTCGTAGTTGGAGACCTCGGCACCGAGGGCAGAGATGACGTCCTCCTGGTTCAGGTAGTCGCTGATCCAGCCAAGGGCAGAGTAGCAGAGGTTGCTGCTGTCCTCGCACTTGCCGCGAATGTCGTAGACGTTCTGGCCAGTGCGCTGGTAGGGGCCGATGAGAGCGTTGTTGCAGTAGATGGAGGCAGGGACGCAAGACCAGACGCTGCCGGACTCGTAGCAGTTCTTGATCATGCTCTGGCAGCGGGGGAGAGCGTTGTCCATTGCCTGGCACTCGCTCTCGCTGAGGACGGCGGGGTAGCCACCCTCACCGCACGCCATGGGGCGGTACTCGCCGTACTGGGTGTAGCCGTCGGTGAGACCGTTGCCGACAAGGATGGACTTGAGGTTGATGTTGCGGTTCTCGTGGGAGAGAATCTCAGAAGCAAAGACGGGGATGTAGTGACCAGCGTACGACTCGCCAGCAATGTGGAAGTCCTGCTCAGCATACTCGGGGAACTGGTGGAAGAAGAGAGTGAGAAGCGCGTAAACGTCCTTGCCGGCAGCGACGGTGTTGGAGACGGCGGATCCAGAGTAGGAGTAGCCGACGTTGACGGGCTGGTCAAGGAAGATGACCGAGGCGTTGTTGTTCCACGACCACTCGTTGTTAACGATCTCGAGCTTCTTGTTGATGCTGGCGGGGCCGAGCTCCATGAAGAGACCGGTCAGGGAAGAGCAGCCAGGGCCGCCGTTGAGCCAGAGGACCACGGGGTCGTTCTTGGGGTCGTTGCGCGACTCAAAGAACCCTAATGACATGTCAGTAACGTATACGCAGGAGACGAGGGATTAGGGCCGGCGCTTACAGTAGAAGAGATGCTTGTCCTCCTCATCGTCATCAAGGTAGCCGCTGTACTGCTTGACCTTGTCGACGCCGAGCTTGGAAGGATCAACCTTCTTGGCGCGGAGGTTGTAGTTGTCGAGGCGGCCGCCGACCTGGCGGTGCTTCTCGCCATTGGTCTCGGTCCAGATGCTCTGAACGTCGGCGCCCTTGACGACATGATCCCAGTGGGTGTCGGGCCTGCGAGTGTGGGGCTTGGGCGGCGTGGGGAAGGCGTTCTTCTTGAAGGCCTCAACAGCATCGGGGGCGAGCAGAGTGAGCTCGTCCCAGACAGCCTTAGCCTCAGAGGTCATCTCGCTGAACTTCTCGCCGAACATGTCCATCCAGGACTCGCCAGCGACCTTGATGGACTCGAACCTGTCGCCACCGAGGACCTGCTGGTCCATGCCGGCGGCGATGGTTGATGCGCCGAGCACGAGCGCGGAGGTAGACAGCTTCATGATGGGTGTTATCGATGGGGGAAGATGTTGTGTAGGAAGGAAGGATGAATAGGAAGGGAGATGGAGGAGAGAAGATGGAGGAGGATGGAGGGAAGCTTGGATGACGACGCTGCGCGACTTGTGCCTTGGCTGGGATAAGCTCCGAGGGGCGCAGGTACGGGGAATATGACCGAGATCTGGTTGTTTCCGAGGTACCTCCCGGTCATGCTCCTCCCCCAACCAGGCAGATAGGGCGCCTAGGAGCTGCGACAGGATCCAGGCACCAAACGCATGCGGCCTCCAGAGTGTCGCATGACGCCCAGTTCCCCACTAAATGGCTGCTCCTACCAATCGGCGAGCCTTGCCGGGCGTTGCTGTGGAGTTGCCCGACCAGCGGGTCCAGGATCCGTCTCAACCCGCATCTTGGCAGGGCACCGATAAGCGATAACGCAAGATCAATGATAAGATGACTTGGCCGATTCGCCTGGGCACCTCAAGGAACAGCGACAATGATATCTGTAGCTTATTTGCTGTGTGATTGACACAACTCTGGGCTGGTGGGCATTGCTATGGCTTGGGAAGGAACTAACAGAGTGCCTGATTCATGCTGTTCGTGAGGAGCTTAACCGATCGGCCTAGGCGGCGCAAGCCCAAGTCGCACTGCGGAGGAGTATTTGAAGCCTGGCAAGTTGGCACTCAGCTCTAGCACACTGAAAAATGAAACTTTGGAAGGCTCTTGAAAGGCAGCACTTCATTTGCTTCAATTTTGTTCGGGCGAAGTACGACATGGCCACTCCAAGCAAACAAGATCAGGACGGGGAGCTTCTTCAGTGGGACGAGCTTGGAACTCCAATCGGCGCCGAGTGCCCCGCCTTCCACTTGCCGCACCCAAAGACAGCTTCAGCCACGGTGGCTTGACCTTTGACGACATCATCGCGAAAGCTGGCCAGACACGACTTTGAAGACCGACATTCGCCCCAAACAATAGCTGCGACACACTGCCGAGTTGTCTGCAACGGTACAGGACCAATAGACGACGCGAAAACGCACCCCAAATCATGGCCCGGCTCTCACACGCCCTTGGCGTAGCGCCATCCAACAACCCCGAGCGAGGCACGGCCGAGTTGACCCAGCTTCTGGCCCGGTTAGAACACACGATCCTACGAGCCGACCAAGATCGAGAGCGACGATTGAGATCCAGCGAATACGAGAGAGCACGCCTTAACAAGGTCTGTCCGCCAACCCGTCTAGCTACCAGGACGCGCCATCTGACTTGAGATGCAGAACCTCGAATATGCACGAAATCTTCTTACACGGCTGGAGCAGGAGGTGATGGGCATGAAGCTGCAGTCCCGGAAAGGGGAATACCAGACGGACCTGAACCGGAAGAGGGAGCTTCTTGAGCAGCTGTTTGACCGCATGCACGACCTTGGACAGGTACGCGACTAAAGAGCAACCCGCAAATAGCCCACCCACTGACAGGCGCAAAGCTTCATGACGACGACGATGATTCCTCCGACGGCGAAGACATTCTCAGCGAGATAATTCCCACTCCCAGTGAGAGCATGGACTCCTCGAGATCGACAGATGTTCCTACAGAATACACAGAAGACCCAGACGAGCCAGAGATGCCAGATATACCACCACCTCCTCCAGCACAAGCAGCAGAACCACCGGAAGCTCCTACCGCAGCACCCGACGTCGCCACCACACCGATCGCAGTACCCGCCACCCAGACGCTCAGGCAGCGAGGGAACAACCAGAGCCAGGAGGAGCAAGACACCGCTGTATCCACCGCACGCGCCGCCCTGTTTGCCTCCCGGCGCAGCAACACCGGCTCCACGGCGGTGACGGCCAAGACCGCCGCCACGACGCAGTCGTCCTCGGCCACGGCAGAGGCCATCCTCGACCACCAGCGCGCCGAGCAGGACGCCCTCTCCGACTCGATCCTCAAGATGGCCACGGCCCTCAAGACCTCGTCGCATCGCTTCTCGGCGACCCTCGACGAGGACAAGGCGCTCCTGGACCGGGCAGGCGAGGGCATGAATCGTACGGAAAAGGGGATGGATGCCGCCAGCCGGCGTATGGGCGCGCTCAAACGCATGACGGAGGGTAAGGGGTGGTGGGGCCGGATCATACTCTACGCCTGGGTGTATGGGCTCATGGTGGCCCTGATTCTTTTGGTGTTCGTGATGCCCAAGTTGAGGTTCTAGCTTTGGGCCTCATGTGGATGGGCTGGGAAAGGGGTTCATTGACAGTTTGTTCGCATAAGCGAGGACGGGGCGGCGTTTTATGATGATCAATGAATATTTGCCTTGTATCTTGGCTGACTCGAGGCTGTACCGACAGAAATGTCTCCTAACGGTGGGTCTTCCGGGAGGGAAAAACAATGCTGGAGAGCTGCCGCATCCCAGAACTCCTACTCCTCGTCGTCCTCATCGTCCTCTATGCATCCGTCCACTGGGGCTTCGTCATGATGGACGACCGCGCCCGGGATCATCTCCAGCTCCCGCGTCTCCGGGGCCGACATGCGCGTCACCTCGTTCCAGAACGACCCCTCGCGCGGCACGTCCCCGGCCGCCTCCCGTTCATACGTTTCCCGGCCAGTCCTGACCAGGTCTGCCAAGTCGTAGAATTCCTCAAGACCCCTCCGGGTGCTCAGCTTCTTGAGACAGAACCCGGCCTGCAGCCTTTCCACGCCGGGCTTCTCGCGATCGCGCTGCCGTCGGCCCGCCAGCGTATTTGCCCTGTAGCCATTGATGCGATTTCGGTCCGCCGCGCAGTTGGCGAGGGCCCTCTGGAAGATCACGCGGGCCTCTGCAATTTCGTGGCTGTTACCCTCGAGATTGTACAGCGTCAGCATCGCGCGGCGGAGGAAACGGTCGCGCGCGTACTCGATGGTGAGGTATTTGAACCAGCCGCTGTCGAAATCGGCGATTTCCTCGATTTCACGGGTCTCTGCCCGTGGCTTGATTGCCTGGAATGCGGCGCGGTAGATCTCGGCCTCCTTGAGGTCCCAGGCGCCCCTGATGAGCTCGCTCTCGGTGAGGACGCCTACTGTTCTGTCTGAGAGCGTGTCTTGTACTTTCTTCTTGTGCTGGGCCGGCAGCCGATTCAGAGCCAGCTCGATCTGACGAAGCAGATCGACGGGCTGCGGGGGAAGGAGCTCCTCGGCGTCGCTTTCCGTAGTCTGTCCGGGATCATCTGAGGGATCAGGAGCGTGTTGCGAGGGACCGGGATGGCGTTGCGTAAGGTCTTTGAGTTGGCGAGCAATAAGAGCAGCAACGTCCGCGTTACTGTCATTTTCGCCGTACTGTGGCAGCATGTCGATGTCCATAGGATCACAATTCGACAAAGCTTCCGGGGTTGGGCCTCCTGACAGACAGCGGACGGGATTGCCACGGTCGAGCTCATAGAGACTCAAATCAGCAGATTCAGGCCTTACAAGACCAGACTCCTCATTACCGCGCTCCTCGAGGCCCTGCAAGTGTATGCCCGGCTTGTCAAGATCCATGCCCTCGAGGTCCAGTTCTTCGAGACCCAGATCTTCAATGGCCATCATGCCGTTCCTTCTCTCGCTGGACCCCAGCTTGTCGAAGTTGAGATCGTCCAGATTCATTCCGTTAGTCTCATCTTCATCAAAGGAGGTGAAACTTCCGTAAGATGGCCATGGAGGCTCGTGGCCAGGATCGGGAATCGGCTGCGAGAAGATGAAGGCAGCATCTTCCTCTGACAGACGCTTTTGGCGGGCCGCAGGCGGCGAGATAGTGATCGGCTTTACCCAGACTTCGTCTTCGTTCGGAGGGATCATGCTGGGAACGGGAGCGTCGGAGAAGTCAAGCAGCTTTCTGATCTTCTTTTCGGCGCGGGCTCGCATCTTGGAACGCTGCCTTGGGGAGCAGGAGCTTGTAGACTCGCGAAGATTCTTCAGAATAGTGTAGGCCTCGACGTACTTCTCGAGGAGGTTGTTGACGATGAGGTCTCCTACCGTGGACTCATCGGTGGCGTCGCCGGTCCGCTCGCCGGGAAAGACACTGGATTGCTCTCGAACAGGCTCCTAGACCTCTCGAGCTGATGCTGGCAAGACCCCGAAAGGGAAGAACCCTCGAAAGTCGTCGATCTTGATTCTGAGCCTTCCTCCGTCGATCTTGTCGAGGTCTCCATCGACCTTGGCCATCTCGAGACGCATCCAGTACTTAGCCCTGTCACCGAACATCTTCTCAATCATGCGATGCAGCGCGTTCGGTCCTCCATAGGCAATGCGTTGAAGCAGACTAATGTTGAGTCTCCTGAGCCTGTGGAGCATGATGATCACCAGCGAGTTATTGAGGAAGTCCAGGTTGACGTGGAAGTCTGGGAGCTTGAAGTCGCCGGGCCGCCCGCCGAACTTGCGAAAGGGAGTGCGACACAGCCTTGAGCCGTCGTTCAGGCCTCTCTCGCTTTCGGCGCGGTACTTTTCATACTCGGTGGTGTCGACGTTTGTTCCCTCCAGGACGGCCTCATCGCCCGAGTCGAGATCGTCGCAGCAGTCCCATTCCTCTGGTTCCTGGTAGTGAGACCTATTGGTGGTGAAGTAGCTCGCATTGTCGACGGTGTAGCCGTCGCTGTCGCCGTTTTCGTCTTCACACATACTCGGGTGCAAAACGCCAGAGGCGTCAAGGTCGTGAACCATGGGCCTGTAAATGTTGTCCTGAGTGATGGGAGGCCACACGAAAGCTGCAAGTCTATCAGCATATCCGCATGCAGGAGATCACTGTCCAAAAGGTCGCCACCACGCATCAATACCCAAGATCATTGAGAGTCTGACGGCCGTATTGAGACTTATTGTCCAAAATAGCTATGAGCCAGGATCGATCTTCGAGATCTCACTTACCCTTGCGCTTGGGTTGGTATCTCTGTGGCTCCTCACCAGAGGATCCCTCATCCGTTGTCTCCTCATCAGCGTTGTCCCCCCCAACACTGACCTGTCCTTCACCATAGGGAACAACGTCCGACTGAACCACACTCAGGTCGGGGTCTTCGCCCCCGTCTTGGGAAATGATTGTCAAATCAATCATGATTGAGACGAACTCCTCAGCAACCTCCTCGGTAGCTAGAATAGCAAGTAGCTTCTCGCCAGGCTCGTCAGCGAAGAGATCGTACCAAAGACGGCGGGTCTCGAGGTTCCTGGCGAAGCACTCTTCGGCAGTCAGGCCGGGAGTCAAATTTCCGCCGACAGGCTTTCCCCGGGTCTAAAGTGAGATTGAGTCAGTCGGTGAGCTTCCAGGTGGAGGATCGGTGCTGTGGCATGCGTATGGTAAATGAAAGAAAGGACAAGACATGAACTTACAGGAGGAGTGTACTGGAAGAGAGACTTCTTGGTAAGACCAGCTTTGAGGATGCGGTCAGGCCAGTCGATGCCGGTATGCTTCAGGAAGTACTCCTTGAATTTGGTGAATTGAGGCTTGAAGATGCCGGCACATTCGCTGGGACGTTCGATTACAACTTGGCGCCAACTTCCGCTGTCCTTCTTCTTGTAGAACCTGGCGCCAAACCAGTAGAGGTAGGGTTTGGCGTAGGACTGGTGGAGCTAGAGAGCAGGGAGTAAAATAGTCAGCAGCGGAGAGCGAGAGGATGACCGAAGAGGCGACTATAAGGGTGAGAGGAGAAAGTGTGGAAGACAGGGCTGAGAAAAAGTGGAAGAGTGAAAAGCGTGGCAATGGTGAGTTAGGTGCCAAGCCCTGATAAGCCGCCGTATGATGCGGTTTGGTGTTTCCGGAACCGTGAACAGCAAGGGAAGCATGAGGGAAGTCATGATAGGGGTTGACAAGGGCTTACCTGTAGCACGAACTTTTCATGCAAGGCGCCGTGCTCGTCTTCAGAGGATCGCAGCAGCTCGACGTTGTACTCAAACTGGAACTTGTCGATGAAGACACGATAAAGACCTTGATGTTAAATAAGTATGAAGTAGACCATGAAGCGAGAGGAAGAATAATTGCTCACTGGGATTAATCCAATATTCACCCATTTCGTAGTTTTTGATAGCCTCTTCCTTGGCCTTCTCCTTGCGTCTCTTGGCCCATTCCTTTGCGAGGACCTTCTTGAAGGTGTAATCCCTGGCCGGCAGCCTTCTGCCTCTGACACAAGAGAAGTCGAACCAATCAAGATGAACGACCGTAGCTTTGCTTCTGTTGGAAAGGGCATCTTTGACTAAGTCACGTTGTAAGTCTTAGGCGTGCCTGAGTGTGTCTCGGCATACTCACTGCGTGGATTCTTACGGCGGGACTTGAATTGCTCGGTCGTGCACAATAAATGTGTGACGGAACCATTCATCTCCTTGCTGTAACGACCACTTCGAAGCTCAGTCCATATTTTGAGCTTTTCTGCAGTGAACTGGTCGGGCATTGGTCCTGCTGTGGCAATGACCAGGCCTTTGAATATCGCTGCAACCCTGGTCATTGTTGCTACTTTTGATGGTGCCTTTCAACGGAAAGGTGATATAGTTCGTGAACTTCGAGGTGACAGTCGAGATGAGTGAGATTGACTGACAACGTAATCTAGATCAAGTTTGTCTGATTTCGTCACGGGAAGCGTATTGTAAAAAGACCTTAGTGAAGGCAAGAGACTTGTCAGGTCCTTCCCCGTTAAAATCGTCACTTCCAGTTGGAAGTACCAAGTCGTCAGTAAGATATCTCAAGGGGCAAGCATGAAAATTGTCATATTGGGCAGTAAACTCTATGGAACTATGGGTGATACCTCTTCGTGAAGTTGAAGCTATCGAGTCGCCTCGATCCGAAGCGACACCGGGCAGACAAGAGAATCGAGTCATCGTCTGTGGCGGCCATTGTCCCAAGCGCCTGTCAAAGAAGGTATGAACGGCTGTATCTTACAAATAGTCAACATGTTACTCAAAAGTTACCGAGCATGAAGACGAATCTCACATTCTTTAGATGAGACCAAGGCAAAATTGACCCTGTTACCGACATGACGTGGTGCTGCTGCGAAGCTAGGTGACCCATACACAGGGTCGAGAAAAGTCGAGGCTCGTCCATGTTGATTTGAAAACATGGTGAGAATGCAGGATGACTTGCATGTCATTGACGTGCACCATTATAAAGAACCAAGGGACATGGTCCTTGTACACATGCATCTGAGTTTCATCTCGTGAGAGCTTCGTGTGTGTGAGAAGCTCGTGGGGTAAGCATGGAAGAGAATGTCACCACGAATCACTAGACATGCATTAAAGAGGATGCTTTTGTTCTTTTGTCTACTGTGAGCTCCTCTGTGTCTACCGGAAGCCCTTTGCTGCCTGGACAAAAGCTCTGATCTTCTCTAGGCTCTGCTTGCCATCCACCTCCACACCGCTGCTGACATCGACACCGACGACTCTCCTGGCAACACTACCGAGACCCTTAACAGAATCAACGACATTCGTAGGGTCCAGACCACCAGCGAGGAGAATCTGAAGTTCGGGGTCTTTCTCGAGACTTGTCTTGACGCTTGTAGTATCGAGCAGCTTGCCGGACCCGGCGCCCGAATCGAGAAGAGGAATGGTGTGGTATCCTCTCAGCCCAACGCCGGGCTGGCCAGGCTTGAAAGATCGGATCACCGGCACGGGGATGATGCTCGCCCACTCAATCGGCTCGCTCCCATGCAGCTGAACGATGTCCAGGTTGTAGCGTTTCTGCTTCTCGAGAACCTCGTCCAAAGGCTGATTCATGAACACGCCGACTACCAGAGGCCGCGATCCCGACAGTCGTGTCATCGTTGCTGTGTAGTAGTCTGTTGCGCCCGTGGCTGAGATGGGTGTCGGTTGCCGGGGTCGGGCCGGGTGAGCATGTACTGCCTCAGAGATCGCAACGGCAGTCTCATCAGAGACGCACCGCTTCGAACCGGGCACGAGGATCATGCCCACGAGGTCTGCCCCTGACTTGACAGCCTCTGTTGCTGCCTCAGCACTTCTTGTACCGCAGATCTTCACAAGAAGCGAAGGTGCAGGCTCCTCAGCAGGCTCAGAGTCCGTGCCTGAGCATAGCTGGCGGATGAATTTACTGGCGTCTGGTGCTCTTACGATAGACTCGCCAACGAGAACAGCGTTGATGCCATCCCTCTTGCACATGGCAACATCGTCGTGGGAGTTGATTCCGCTCAGAGCGCAGATGATAGTGCCTTCGGACACCATACTTCGAAGCCGACTGGTCGTCTCCATGTCCACCTCGAAGCTTTCCAGGTTCCTGTTGTTGACGCCAATCACCTTTGAGCCGAGCTTGATAGCCGTAGTCATTTCCTCGGCATTCTGTACCTCCACCAGCGGCTCCATGCCCAGAGACTGAGAGTAGTGGTAGAGTCTTGCCAGATCTTCGGTGCTGAGCATCTTGACAATCAGCAGCACAGTGTCGGCACCAGCAAGCCTGGCTTCCAGAATCTGGTACTCCTCGAAGATGAATTCCTTTCTCAGAATGGCGGGCCTGTTGGGCATGCCGTTCAAGACCTGCCTGACGGCCCGCAAGTCCTCGATGCTTCCCTTGAACCAGTCGGGTTCCGTAAGCACAGAGATGACGCTGGCACCAGCGAGCGCGTACTTCTTGGCCTGCGTAGGAGCGTTCATGCTGAGGTCGAAAACACCCTTGGAAGGCGAAGCACGCTTGATCTCAGCCATGAGTGCAACATCAAAGGGTGTCTGGCGCAGGCGAGCCACGAAATCAAGTTGAGGTGGAGCACCGTTCAAATCGTATGTGGCCTGTAGATCGGCCGGTCTTTGAGAGGGAATGAGCTTTTGAGCGGAGACAAGCTCCTTGCGACGAGCGTAGATCTGCTGCAGAAAGTTGTTCTTCTTGCTGGGAACTGGAGCGACCGGGGTGTTCTTGGCGGCTCCGTTTGATGCGGATGCCTTCTGGAGGCGGGCGTTCTCCTCCCAGGTGCCACCCTGCATCAGGAGGAAGTTCTTCAGCATGGTGCGACCCTCAGCGGTCAAGATACTCTCAGGATGAAACTGAACACCCTCGATGGTGTACTCCTTGTGGCGGACACCTTGGATGACCCCTGGCGAGCCATCACCCTTGGCAACCCAAGAAGTCACCTCAAGGCACCCGGGAAGGGTGACATGAGTTCCAGCCAGTGAGTGATAACGGGTTACGGGAAGGTCCTGGCTTAGGCCGGCGTAGACACCCTTGCCGTCGTGGGTCAGGGGCGACGTCTTGCCATGCAGCCACTCACCAGCAGAGCCGACATCGCCTCCATAAACATCGAAGATGCATTGCTGTCCCATGCATACACCGAAAATGGGGATCTTTCCCGCAAAGTGCTTGATTGCATCTCGGCTAACTCCAGAGTCGGTCTTGGGGTGGCCGGGGCCGGGGCTGATGATGAGCTGTGTCGGATTCTTGCTGATGATCTCGTGAAGAGTGATCTTGTCATTTCTGTAAACGGTGACATTTGCTCCCTCTAGAATGAGATACTGGTAGACATTCCAGGTAAAGGAGTCATAGTTGTCGATGAGAATGAGATTCGAGGCTGTTGGGATAGGTGGCGACGGGTCTGGATGACTCGGCGAGTGGTCGATGATATCGAGGGACGGCATCTTGCCGAAAGTCCAGCTGGGTTGCTAATGAGCCCGTTGAATTTCTCCTCTTTTGCCAGTGACCCAGCAGGATAGTTGCGATGGGGAAGTTCTCGTGTCGTGGTGTCCGTCGGGTGACTCAAGCCAACGAACGGCGACGGATAAAAAGAGACTCGTTGAATGAGACCGGCCGCTTTTCGCTGTACAGTAAATTCTGTAGTACACACAGTAATTTCTGGGTGCTGACTGCTGCTACATACAGTGCGAGACAGCAATATTCTTACTCAGCACATCGCGGAAGGTGCCACCCCTGTCTCCGAATCGGATCCGTTTCTGGCCCCATCGGAAGCTCAAGAATCGAAGTGGTCCAAGCTTGTCGGCAAAACACCGGATGGAGGCATGCAAAAAGTGGCAGGCAAGCTAGGTACCTTTGTACCGTTCCTCTGCAAGCTCAACTCCAGAAGCTCCATTCTCGCGACAAACCGCGTTTGCTAGGTCTTGTCTTCCAGTTTTTGGCCCAGCAACGGTGCCTCATGAAGCTCTGGACCGCATTGCGCGCTCGACCACCGTCGCAATGGCGCCAGTGTCTGATCGTACCTACTTTCCTTCCTTAGAAGATTGTCTAAAGGGCGATACCATACTGCTGTGCGTGCAATCACTTCGAAGTGCTTCCCAGCCTGAAGTCATCCCTAACCCTTTCACAGACCTTGGAAGCTTGTCGCGACAGCTTTGGCCCCCGAGGCTGGTACTCTTTCTAGGAGCCAATTACTCATTCAATTCCTTCAGGACGACTACGTTCGGACCCTGCTGCGGAACCCATCAACAGCGTTTACACCCCCGAACGATTCTACCAAAAGCGATTTCGAGACGAAGACCGCAGCCATCCACGTCACCCCGAACGCAGCCGGAGCCTACGACATTCAAACGATTAAGAGCGATGCAGCCTGGCTGAGCAAGGGGGCCAACATTAACCTGGTCGCAGCACTTCGCCTTGTGGTCCTCGAATTCCAAGCTCGGCCGGCCAGCCATCTGGCTGGGCCTCTGTCAACACAGGATGCCGTTAATCTGCAGGAGGCAGCGGGGGTCAACAATGGCTCGATTTCAAGCTTGTTGCCCTTGTCAGGAGTGACAATGGAGGCCGATGCTATTTGGAGGGAGTTCGAACAGGAAGGAGCACGGCGTCTCAGGATATTCCGGACATACCTCGCTGAACGACGCTATCTCGCCATGGCCGCAGATCTGGCCCAAGCAGAATCTCTGACCTTGCAAAGGAAGAAAATCACGGCTGGGGAAAACATATCCGATGCATTGTATCCAGTCCTTCCCGAGGAGGACAGCTCCAAAGCCGAAAGAGTCATCGACGCCAACCTAAAGCTTCTCGCGAAGACAGTGAAGGATCTTGCCGAAGGCTATGAGCGAGCGGTGGATGACAGCAGCCTGCGGTCCGAAGAACTGGAGCTCGACTGGCAGAGAACCCTCATCACGGAGATCGTCCACTCCCTGTCCCTGGTCTTCCACGCTTTGCACGCGCACGGAGAGTTCTTCGCGCCTCCGGAGACTGTCATGGAGTGGTTCACTCTTATGGAGGACTACATGTTCCTAGACGGCATCAACTCGGTACAGTCACAGCCTCTCATCGAACGATTTCAAACTAACACAGTTCAGGCACACGAATTCATCAACGTGCTCATCGCACCGCTCCAAACCCTTGTCTGCGCCATCTCCCTGAAGCTTCTCAACCCGACAAGATCCATGGCGTTTCTGGCGCAGGACCTTGAGCTCAATGGCGAAGAGAACAACCCCTACCTTACAGCAACGGACGTACTTGCCAAGGTCCACGAGGCCATCATGGTTGCGGCTGATGCAGGCTGTGAAAGTCAGATCCCGGTGATATTCGTCTGGACAGTCCTGGCCCACCGTATGACGGTGTCGCATAACGAACGATCAGAGAAGCGGGACACCCTACAGAACCAGCGAGCCCAAGAAACCTTCGAGTCGGGAGCGATGTTGCGTCCCACCACCGGCCGGCGCATGTCTGCGGGGAGCATCGTATCTCTGGACGGACTTCCCTTCGACGGCTTCCTTGCGATGTCGGGGCTCAAAGACGACATGCAGACTATCGAGCAACTTGCGCAAGTGGTGACTTCCCAGGGCAGGGTCTACGATGTCGTTTCTGGCATGATGAGTGCTACTGCGGCACCGGGGGAGTGCTCCTTTACCCCTCGCCTGACTACCCAGCTACGTCTCATCTTTGTCGACTTCCTGAAGGCCACTTTCCCCTTAGTGGGATATCAGTCCGACCCGGTCTCTGCCCTACTTTCCGTTCTGTCCACTGGAAGGGGTTACTGGGACCTGTCTGCCGTCGCCGTGGAGCCCTCCTTCGATATCGCGTCTCGGCTGGTGTCAGACCAAGAGGCGATGGGTTACTACTTCCATCAGGCCTTCAGCCGGTTCCCTTATGAGTTCTTGCCGCTCATCAACCTCTGCCGTTCTCTGATCAGTACCTCTGCAGTCGACGAAACGTCAGATGTCATTTTGGACATGCTTCGCAAGACACCTACCATCACTTTCGCTTTGCCAATAGACTTCCAGGAATACGAACTTGCCCAGGAAGAAGACAACACGAACACCTTCCGCATACTGGAAGACATTCCTCTTTTCACACCAGCATCCTCCTGGGCGCGACGGTCCCACGAGGACGATTCTCTGCAGATCCCAGCCGGCACATATGGTCGTTTCATATCAGACACTGGGCGTGTTGCATTGATGGAGCACCAGCACTCTTTGCTCGGCCTTCTCGGCAAGAGACTCGAGGTTCATCAATCTCCCGAAAGTTATCGAGGCGTATTAGAGAGCCTAGGCGCGGAGGACGTTGCCGAAGTTGTATCTTTGCTGGCGACGGTCCTTAGAGCGGAGACCCTGAAAGCCGAGCGTCGGGGCACGAGAGGCGACGAGTCGCTCAAGGTTGGTCTCGAAATCCTGGAGGAGACCAGCAAACACATATCTGGCAACGAGGACATCATCTCCGTGGTCACCAATCTGCTGGATGCCTACATGCAGGATGACCAGACAACGGCAGACGGACCTGGCATCATGGTCCTGAATGCATGCATACAATTTCTGCATGCTGTTTTGCCGCTTTGCCCTACTCGCGTCTGGTCATACATGGCCCGATGCGACCTTCTCAACTCCGACGCTCGAGCCGGTAAACTAACCCGGATCGTCGGCAACCTGGACCTCACGCCTGATCGATTTGACTTCCTGCTCTCGACAATCCGTCTCTTCTACAGCCTTGTCGACACCGTAATGAAGAGTGTGGTGCAGAGGAGAGCCAGCAACAAGCTCAACGGACGGCAAAAGTCATCCAGCAACGTCCGGGTGGGCGTTGCCGATAGAATCTTGTCCAGAGTCAGTGTTGCCATTGCCCAGGCACTTGTCGATGTCTTCGAGAGCTCCTCAACCTGGAGATTCCCTTCTTCATTCCAGCAGACCCTCTTGATTCGGCATCTGGTGCCTGTCATGGACAGCTTAGTCGAAGACGCATACAGCATCGGCGATGCGACAAGCCAGGATGCACTGACGGCGGCTCTACGACCTGCGGCAGACTACATCATTGAGTCTTTCCAGTCTGCATCGCAAGGCTCCCTGAGATTCCAAGCCTTGCTTAGTACATGGATCACTGCCCTTGATATCCCCGATTTGACTCTGTATCACGACAAGCTTGGTACTATGAGGCAACAGGTCGTCACCACGCTTGGCTTCGCCACCAATCTTCTGCGCGTGGCCTCTTTGCTATCACGCCCTGCTGCGGGCTTCGAATCCTACTTGTTTAAGGCGGCGTCACTGTTTGCCCGACTCAGCGCTGTCGATGAGCAATTCAAGCGACCAGCAATGTCTCTACTAGGAGCCCTTGTCGTCAGTGCCGCAGCAACACACGATGACCCACCATCGCTCCTAGGGTATCTGGGACCTTTGCCTTCCCGCTCCTTCCTGCACTTGCTTTCGCGACTGGGCAAGCCTTTGAATCAGCCTCTTGAGGTCGCAGCAACGTGGCAGTTCTTCTCAATCATCGTCCAGAACCGACAGCAATGGATGTCAAACTGCCTCTTGACTGGCAAGACGCCACGGGACGCGCTCAAAGAAGAGAAGAAGTCCCCCGAACTGCCAACGTCCGTACTGAACACTGCGTTTACCAAATTAAAGAAGATCAGCGAGCTCGATCCAACAGAGGCCCTGCGCATTCTGGAATTCGTCAACTCTGCCCAGAACCATTGGCCTTGGACCATCTTCACGATGCAGAAAGACTCGTCTTACGTCGACTCGTTGAAGGGATTTGTCAAGAACCTAAGGAGTGCGTCCGCCATGGCCCGATCGGATGCTGTAAAGGCGGCTATCGAAGCCAAGATGGCGGCCTATGTAGCCGAAGTCTTCGCCATGCAGCTGTATCACCAGCGGCAGATGGGTAACTCTGGCGAGCTAGCCAAGAGTCTCATCGGTAATCTGGATTACTACCTCCGGGATGGTGTTGAGATATCCAGCTACAACAACTCGCTCCACCGCAACTTTGACAAGAACTTCTCGGCCAAGTACCCCGGCCTGTCACCAGATAGTCTTAAGCGGACCTCACTGGAGCCGGGTGAACTGGGCAAGAATTTCTACTTTGCGTTGGACCGGGCCAATGAGATGTTTGAGTTCGACCCGGGCTGGCACGGCAAGCGAGACGATGGCTTCCGCAAGGAGATGGAGATCGCTAACGCCAACTTGTCTCTTGTCGATGCGCAAATTGTGAGTCAACCGAGAGCATTCATACTGGTTCCATCTGCTGACAATCATTATAGTCTCTATTCCGTGGATGGGAGCTCCTGCTGCTTGAACTGAGTAGCTCACTTGTCAAGGATGGCACGGTTCAGAGGCAAATGCTTCAGGTGGCACAGCAATGTCTGAGTGCAAACGAGTCCACTCAAGGCCCCGAAAAGATCTTCATCCGCATCGTTGAGCAAAGGGGCACGCTTGCACTCATGCTTCTTAGGAGACTAGTTGGCCAAACTCACACTGCCAACGACATCAACCAGTTGCTGGGTAGCCTGTTCAGCGTGCTGCACACCATCCGGGAGCCTTTCGGTGCAGAGACTATCGAGCGCTACAGGACCATTCTTCGAACCATCTATGTCTGTCTCCGGCTCTATGGGACCGGCGACAAGAAGGGTTTCGGAGAGTCCACGACCGGCACTGGCCTTTCTGCCACTACACTGACACAGACCATCCTCAATCTACTTGACGATGTGGTCGCCAAGGGATTCAGAACCATGGTGACGCTCATCCACGACTCTGAATCGGCCGTTGCGCCGGAGGACCTGGCGCTCCTGACCGCAATTCTGCAGGCGTGTCTCGGCATGCCCGGTATGGACCAGTGCCAGACACAGGTTCTGAACATCATGGGCGCGTATGACGCCATCCACGCAGCCACGTCCCTCTTCTCTTGGGCAGACAGGCTCACGGTCGACGGAGACCCGATTTACGGCGAGCTGAGCATCCTCTTCCTCCTGGAGCTCTCTACCCTGCCAAGAGTGGCCGAAGAAATGGCCACAAACGGCATCCTCAGCCAGCTGACGTCGGCCAACATCACGAATTTCATGCGCAAGCCGATCATTTCGCCGTTCTCGGACATTGCCGGCGCCCAGCGGTGCTACAGCATCTGGGCCAAGGGCATCCTGCCGCTACTTCTCAACCTGCTGACGGCCCTCAGCGGCACGGTCGCGCCCGAGATCGCCTACGTCCTCAACCAGTTCCCGCATCTCCTCAAGTCGAGCGTGGAAAGGTTCGAGGCGCCCGGGGCGAGCCGCACCGCGTCCCGCGACACACCGCATTACGTCACCCTCCTGGCTGTGTCCGAGGTGCACACGCTGTCGCTCCTCGTCAAGGTCATACAGGCGCTGCGCGTCAACAACACGCGGGACATACCCGAGGTTGCGTGGGACGCCGGCGCGCTCCTCGAGAACGTCGAGTTCTGGCTGTCGACGCGCCGCCTGCTCAAGGAGCGGCTGCTGCCTCTGGGCCAGCGCGAGGTGGAGTGGCGAGGGGCGGCCCTCGGCGCGTCAGGCGACGAAGGCGGGCCGGACAACGTGCTGGAAGCCAAGGTCGTCGCGCAGCTCGAGGCCGTGCGGGACATTCTGGGCGAGGATTTGGAATAGGTCTCTGCCAGGTAATCGAGGAGGCTGTGGGCTTTGGACACACCTGCGGAGGAAAAGAAAGCACCTTGGGCGTTGGGATGAATATGCGCTTGCGTTCGATGGAAGACGCGGGCGGGGGATGTGTTGCGATGTTTCGATAGAATTCAGGTACCGAGAAACCATCATGATACCCATTTTCAGGGATTCGACTCGAGCTCATGCCAGCACACGTGTAATCACAAGTGACAATGCGAATGTTTTCGTGTAAAAAGGTCATGGAGTGGAATTGGTCATCTCGCGACCGAGACGGCCAGTTCACCACGCAGTACGGCAGCAGCCGATCAGTGTCTGTCTATACATATCCCGCCCCCGGTTTTCCAATGGTGGTATACACGAGGAGACACGCCCTCCTCCGCTCATACAAGGGGGGGTTTCTTCGATTCGGTTTCATCTAATATACACGCAGCCAACGCTCTCCGTCCATGAGGTCGCGCGTGGCTGGTTTCCCGTTCCCCTGGGGCCGGGCGCTTATCGGCCGCCCTGCATGTTGGCGGTCATCTGGGCGTTGTTCTCCTGGAAGCGCTCGCTGAGGCGCTGCTGGGAGAACATCTGCTTCTGGACGCAGCGGGTGATGCAGCCGCCCTCGCCGGAGGAGAGCGACTTTGAGGTGAAGTCGGTGATGCACGAGGCGAAGCAGTGGTCGACGACGTTGCCGAAGATCTGGGAGGGAGGGGCGTTAGCTGGTGTCCGGAGGGGGTTGCGGCGCCGTCTGCTGTTCAGGGTGGCGCGGTGCGTGCTGCGAGGCAGTGGAGGGCCAGTCTTACGTTCATGAACTCCTTGACCTGGCGCTTCTGGAGGCGCTGCTGGAGCTGGGTCTCCTCGGCTTTTGTGAGGCTACGGGGCAGGAGTGTTAGCGTTCCGGGCTGGCTTGAGGGGGGGAGCGGGCGCCCGGTCGGCGTGGGCGTTGGGTTGCGACGTACCCGTCCATTGTGTCTGCTGGATATGTGATGGGAGGGAGTTGACGGGATGGAGTGGGTGAATGGTGAGCTGCCGGCGCGATGCGATGCGATGACGGAAATTTCTTAGGGAGCTCTGGACGATTGCTTGGACGTCGTCGAGATGCGGATCCGGGGTTGGCCAATGACGAGGGTCAGGGGACGCTGGGGAGAGCCGGACGATAAGATGGCTGATAAGATAAGCTCTGACGAAGCTCACCTGTTATCGGAGCTACCATCTCCTCACGAGGCCATGGACTCTCTTGGACTGAGTATTCTCTCCCGTCCCCAGTACTCAATTGAACATGGCTACTCTCGGAAGATCGATATCTCACGTGATCCCTACTTTGAATGACATCTTACGGCCTACGGGTCCCAATTGGGCCGGTCTCATGCAGAAGAGAGAAGCTCTCCGAAGGTGGTGTCAAATGTACTGTACACATTTCCTTCCTACATTATCATGCCAGACCCAACCAGCTATCAATGACAGCTTGAAGCCATCTAGGTATCCCAAATCTAGTCAAAACCAGTGATCCAACGCCCCCAGTACTCCAGAATCTTGCCACGAATTGCGTGCCATACTCAAAACGTCCGCGAGACCTACATGATGGAGCAGCAGTTCTTCTCCAGCTTGCGCACCAGCTTGGCCAGGAGATCCGCGCCATCATCCTGCTGGTTCTGCTGCTGCTGGTGTTGACCACCATGGTGCTGCTGCTGGTGCCCACCATGATGTTGCTGCTGCCCACCATGATGCTGCTGTTGATGCCCACCGTGATACTGCTGCTGGTGTCCGCCGTGCTGCTGCTGATGGCTGTTGTAGTCCTGCGGCCGCCCCGGCATGGTCCCGGGCGTGGGCATGACGGCCTCCCCGCCCTGCAGATTGATCAGGATGCGCCCCGTGTTCTCCTCGTCGGTGGCATAGTTGAGCCCGAGCTCACGGCACAGCTTCTCGACAGCGGGCTTGAGCTTCTGCACGCCGCGCGCGCTGTGGTGCCCCTTGCCGACGATGGCGTACAGGTGCGAGACGCCGGCCTGCTTGTCTGCGCGCACGCGGGCCTCGAGGATGCGCTCGGCCTCCTCGACGAACTGCCCGTGCAGGTCGATCTCGTCCGGGTCGATGTCGTCGCGCCCGTTGTTGGCCCGGAAGATGAAGTCGGACGCCTGCCGGTTGTAGTCGTCCATGCGCGCCGCGTGCGACTTGCCCTCGTTCGAGAGGGACTTGGCCGCCGCGCCATCGCCGTCGCGGTACGCGGCCTGCGACCGCTCGAAGCAGCTGTTGCGCTTGTCGGCCTCGGCGCGGGCGAGGTCGCGGAGGCGGTCGTACTCGCGCTCCGTCTCGTCGTCTTCGCTGTCGGCGCGGCTGAAGGCTGCGACACGGGACTACTCGTTAGTAAACAGGTCATCTACGGGTCTGCTTTGCCAGTGGTGGGTGTTGAGGCCCTGCATCGTGAGGATTGCAGTTGTTGATGCCCGGTGCTGCGAGCTCTGCCGGAGGGTGACATCATGGCCTGGGCATTGGGCCGGCAGTGGACAATCAGAAGGGGGAGAGCACGTACCGCGACCGCCAAGCCTGTGCATGGGAATGGCCATCTCGGAGACAATGGAGGGCGTGATGGAGGTGTAAGGTATGTTGGAAGCTCCGAGGAAGCAGACGGAGGAGCCGGCGAGTCTGCTAGAAGACAGTAGCAAGTTGCACCAAGCTCAATCAAGCTTGGAAGGTTGGGCTGGGTTGGCCATCTGGGTTGGCCAGCCAGCTTTCCCGAGTTACTGGCGATCACCTCGGCAGCCAATCACAGCTCATCATCGTGAACGGGTGCAGAGTCCGCTCGAACTGATCATGGTTGGACTTTCTTTTTCGAAGAAAAGCAATGCTGTGTGCGTTCGACGTCCTCTTTCGAGTTGGAACCATCGGTTGGACCAACAGCCAGTTGTTGCTTGGCAGTTCTGGTGTGGAAATGCATGGCCGTTGTCGGGATGGGGATTCCTCAAGAGATGCGGACAAGATGCATTGGTCTGCCGTTGAAATGGTTGCAATCAGCCATAGCCAGAGACGTGCCAGCCTAGAAAATGCCAAAAACGGGTGTAGCCATCACACCCGTCAGTCCCACGAAGCGCCCCTGATGGCGTTGGGACACTCAGTCCAGGGAACGACAAGGTCTGTCTTCAGGAAGAAGTCGCACATCGCATGACGAGTCATGCCTCCTGACACCCGCCGGCCACCGCTGTCAAACAGCACGTCAGGATGCGACCACTCCGCGCCCAGTCCGTTGGTATCACTGTATCAGGCTGCCACGTCCCCCTTTGGAGGGCCTGGTGCCCCGGGCCAAGCCAGCACTGTCCTTCTAGATGGTTTCTAGAAGCCTCGCCTTCCCGGCTCGCCCCGTGCACAGAGAGTTTCAGCAGTTCGGCCGTAGATCTGATCTCGGGGGCCAGTCCGTGTGTTGAAACAGGATCTGCTTTTGCCGTCTGATCTCGTGTCTTCCCCCTTCCGCGCGTCTGCCCCTCCAGCATGCAGACGGCGCCAGGTCGGAAGTGACAGACTGGCGAACTTGGGGCTCTGCGTCGCCCGGTCACCATCGCCGGCTTTCGGAGTAGGCACCGTTCTACCATGCAGTAGTACGTCCTGATATAGCTAAGACGGAGCCGACCGTCAATATTGACATGGACCATGTTGCATGCATGTCCTTGTCTGATGCCGGGGAGACTGAATAATCCCCTTCAGTCGACGCCACGCGCGGGCCGTTGGCAAGTTATTCCAAGCCAGTACCACTTGCCTGGCCGCCCAAGCCGCGAATGAGCCCGACGAACGCCAGGCTTCACGATGAAAGACATGGCGCCCGCCACTCCGAAATCCAGATACAGCCTGGCCCGGCCTTGTCGTCGGCTGCCCCGACATGCAGAACGAAAAGTCCTTCACCAGGCTCGTCGAGCTCGCCAACCTTGCGCAGCGGGATCCCTTAATTACACTGTAGCCTCACTTGAAGATCCAGGGTGCGCTCGACACGCCGAGGATCAAAAAAGGGGAAGTGGGGATCTAGACCATGTGGCACCCCTGGCGTCTTGCTGAATCGAGCGTGATGCCCTCGGGCCAAGAACCGGCAGAGGGCTAGCAGCTGCGTGAAATTGGTCTTATTTCCATGGCGAAATTTGCGCTCTCGAGGACAGCCACCGGGCGTGCTCTTGACATCGTACTGCTGACCGCCTCGAGCGGCTCGCTCTCCGAACCGGCTTGGTATCGCATGGCCTCCTGGAACGAGACCCATGGAAGCGACAACCGTCTGATGATCTTCCGCTGAAGAACGTCGATGCGACGCGGTGCTGGCAAGGTCGGCCAGGGCACGTATGACAGGGACTAGGGACCATGGCGGCCATGGCAAGATGGATCGCAAACTGTGGTGCGGGACTCCCTGGCCAAGTCTGCTGGGCCGATACATGGGCTGATCCATCTGGGCATCCCCTCTCCGTCTGCTGTGCTAATATGTACGTGTAAAATTGACGAGCGACCGTGCACAGCCGTGGTCTTGTCAGAAAGGTGTCAGATCAGCTGGTGTCCGTCAGCTTGATGAACGAACGACGATGATCGCCCAAGAGCACAACGGTCCGCACTCCCAGACAACGATCGTGTGATCATGTGGAGTGTTCAGAGAGCGCATTGAGGGTGGCGGGTATGGCCTCCCGTCGAGGTTTCAAGTGAGACGAAAAGAGACGAAGCGGCAGTATGCGCCGGCTTCTAGAAGACCGGCGGCGGCGAGATCTAACGGGCCCGGACCCAGAAACCGACCTGGCGGTTCCCTTTCAGCGAAGTGCCGGCCGTCCGCCACAGCTGAGAAGAGCGCGACCGTCTCGGAGGAACACACGCCAGGCCGAAAATCCCAAGCCAATGCCGCATGCGTCTGGTGCAGAACAGAATAATGTCTGATGAGAACCCCAGCGCCTCGTTTAGATCACCCGCGGCAGGTGATGTAGCGACGGTTTCCAAGCCGTTCCCTCCGGGCCGTCCAGTTCCTCAAAGCTTTCGGGGGCTGGGCGAGACAATACGACCAGCCCGACCAATCAACATGGTCATTATGTGAGACATGATCGCTGATGTCTCGCGGGCTTTGTGTGGCGACGGTCGCTTGGAGCGGGACGGAGCTGGTTTGCTTCTGTGCCCAGGCGCCCCCGGTGCTTCTGCTGAGGAATTGTCTGGCCTGGCCGGTGGAACTTGTTAGTGGTGACAATTGAGTCGACGGGACAAGCCGAGCCTAGGGACGATGTACCAAATGCTTCCTGCCTCTGGCGTATTGCTTTCCCAAACAGAGGCTGAATTAGGCTCGGTGCTTGTGCCGGCAAGAATTTACCATTTTACTCTGTTGTTGGTGGTCATCTCGTCCAAGCTGGTGCGCTGGCCAGCGAGAGGGCGACGAGGCGACTCGCCAGCCCACGGCAAGCTGCATAGCCCTGCAGAGGAACAAACAGGCCGGCCTGCAGCCAGAGCAAACAGATGGCATACCTATCGGGGAGGGCCATGCAGGAAGAATGGGATTGTGACGCCCTTCGTTGGCACCCGTATGCGATGTGCCGGGTCGAGGCAAGACCTGCTTGGTGGAGAGTTCGACAGCCCGCGCCGCCACCCGCGGGGCTTTTGTGACGAGATGGCATGTATGCTGACTTTGCGGGCGGCTGAAGCCGTCACGGCCCATGGTAGTGGCTATTAAAAGGCAGCCGATGGGCCAGACGCCCCAGACAGAACGCTGCCAGGAATGCAGGTGGCGTTTGACTGTCAGTACTCCGACGATCGTCAGTGTTGTCGCATGTCGATCTTCATTGTCTCGACAGACGCCCAGTACCAAGCCATCCGGCCTTGTCCGGAAACCATCTATACGGCGCGCGGATGGAGTTTGTCGCAGAGCTATGCGGGCAAATGTAGGTCTTCCCCTTCAATCGCCGTGGCCAACCAGCGGGGACACGTCGAACCCCGAAAGAGACGGTTCCCGGTAGACGTATGCCGGTCTTGGATGCAGGCGGGGGGGAGACAGGCGGCTGGAAGGATCTGGCCGGCAACCCTTGCAGCACATTAGCAGCGGCAGGTCATCTGCGGTGGTAGCAGAGGAACAGATGATACAGCATGTCATCTTTTGATCTTCCTTCAGGATTGTTCCACGTCGTCCACGAGGTCCGGATGATCGTGTATCGCAGGGTGACCCGCCCCCGGAGCGGCCGCGATATAGTAGCCACTTGCTAGCGGATGCTCTGATCGCCGACGACCTGAAAATGAGCCGCCGTAGTGCGGACAAGACCGCAAAGGAAATTTCACCTTTGCTTTTAGGAGTGGTGCTAGTGGCTTCTGGGGTGGTTGGACAAGGAGGAGGTCTTTGAATGAGGGATTCGGATGGCCCAAGACATCCTCGTCGTCGGAGCTAGGAGCATCAGCAGGCTTTGTCAGTGGCCGAAACGAAGGCTCGGGTGGATCGCTACCCCTTCCAGCTTCCCTGGCCCCGCCCGCAGGCCGAACTAATGGGCAGTTGAGCACTCGCACTGTACGCGATCGTGGCTCCTCAGCGCACTGAATCCGCCTGTCCGCCTGACGGACCCCCAGTCAGCAGCAGGCTCGTAGCGCGTCTTTAGTTGCCCGACACTGTATACCACTCCCGGTCCCCAAGAAAAGGCCCTGCAGCACTGTGGCTGTTGCACTACCCCTGGTCGCTCACCTGCCAATGCCGATGCGCGATTCGCCAGAGACGGTCGCCCAGACGCCTTGCACTCCCCCAGCTGCACCATCCTCCCCTGACCTCCTATCCTTTCCTCCCCACCCGCATTAAACTGTTCCTTCCGAAATCCCCTTCCCTGATTCCCTCTCCTCCCCCCCAATCTCCAAGCCAGTCGCCCAAAACACAATCCCCGGCCCATCCCATCCCATCCGTCCCTCCTCATCCGCCGTCCACGACTCCTCACTGGCGATCCGTTTGCGACTTTAATTCCTTTTTGATTCTTTCGTTTCCTCATCCCAAGACGACTTTGTCAAGTACATTTCGGCCGTTGCCCTTGCTGAGGAGGATTGGTAAGTCGTGCCGCTCCCTTTCATCGCCTGATGCGATACCCCTTGAACTCGCTTCCGACGCTGCTGTCTCGCCCTCTCCTGGATTCGGGTATCGGTCAACATGAGGAACAACGACTTGGCTCTTCGTCACTCGCGCCCATCCGGCATCTCCACTTGACGAAGGCCATCGAAAAGAGCATTGTCGAAGACGAGATGGATACAGTCGCGCCTCCCCCAGCCTTGACCTCTGACCAACGGGTTTCATCAGACAGCAGCCGACGGATGTTCGAACTTGTTCAACAGTCACTCGGCAGACTTTGCTAACTCGCAATCTCCCGTTAGCCATCGCGAATTCCTGGGAGCTTCCCCGACGAGATCATACCACCTTCGACTACATATTCACCTAATTCCGACTCGCTTCCGTCAAGCGACGAACCAACGCAACAATGGGCTGTGGCATGAGCACGGAGGAGAAGGAGGGCAAGGCCCGCAACGAGGAGATTGAGAACCAGCTCAAGAGGGACAAGATGATGCAGCGCAACGAAATCAAGATGCTTCTCCTGGGTAAGTAACCGAAACACCTCCTGCCGCCAATCGACGAAGCCCGAGAGACCCAACACTCGTCTGCCCAACAACACCTGGAAAAGCTCAATGGTTTCACGCGTGAAACACCTCGCTAACGGTCCCTACAGGTGCTGGTGAATCAGGAAAGTCGACTATTCTGAAGCAGATGAAGCTGATCCACGAGGGTGGCTACTCTCGCGACGAGCGGGAATCCTTCAAGGAAATCATCTTCAGCAACACCGTGCAGTCGATGCGCGTCATTCTCGAGGCCATGGAGTCTCTCGAGCTTCCTCTCGAGGACCAGCGCATGGAGTACCACGTTCAGACCATCTTCATGCAGCCTGCCCAGATCGAGGGCGACGTTCTGCCCCCGGAGGTCGGAAGCGCCATCGAGGCGCTGTGGAAGGACCGCGGTGTGCAGGACTGCTTCAAGCGTTCCAGGGAATACCAGCTTAACGACTCAGCCCGATAGTGAGTCTTCATGCTTGTACCCCTTATTGAGTTCGCAGCACTGACGCATCTTCAGCTACTTCGATAACATCGCTCGCATTGCGGCACCCGACTACATGCCTAACGACCAGGACGTTCTGCGCTCGCGTGTAAAGACGACCGGTATCACCGAGACGACTTTCATTATCGGCGATCTCACCTACAGAATGTTCGACGTCGGCGGCCAGCGTTCTGAGCGCAAGAAGTGGATTCACTGCTTCGAGAACGTCACCACCATCCTCTTCCTCGTCGCCATCTCCGAGTACGACCAGCTTCTCTTCGAAGACGAGACTGTCAACCGCATGCAGGAGGCCCTGACCCTGTTCGACTCGATCTGCAACTCGAGATGGTTCATTAAGACATCCATCATTCTCTTCCTGAACAAGATCGACAGGTTCAAGGAGAAGCTCCCCGTGAGCCCGATGAAGAACTACTTCCCGGATTACGAGGGCGGTGATGATTACGCTGCGGCCTGTAACTACATCCTGAACCGTTTCGTCAGCCTGAACCAGCACGAGACCAAGCAGATTTACACGCACTTCACCTGCGCAACAGACACGACACAAATCCGCTTCGTCATGGCCGCTGTGAATGGTAAGTCCCCATATCGCCCACGTGGGCAGGCAAGTCGGCTAACATGTCCCAGACATCATCATCCAAGAGAACCTGCGTCTCTGCGGCCTGATTTAATGTCTTTCTTTCTCGTTCACCAAAATACCCTTGACTTCGTAATGGCATGGCTCCGGCTAGATTCAGTCGCGGGAGTTGGTTCATGAACTCACTCGCCCCCGACGACGTAAACGGCACCCGACGGTTCCTCCGAAGAGGATTCTCCTTATCTTTTTTCAACTCAGCTGTTCGACTTTTTTCTACGCGACTGCGATGCCTTGGTTCTCGACGCCCCGGCACACTTGCACATCCTCCCTTCGACTATTCTCTCCTCCTTTCCTGCCGCTCTTATATCATCCATCGACAAACCCCACTACCGTCGTAGCAGCAGATCCTCGCGGACTTTGGGTTTTCTTTTTTTATCGTTTCCTGTGCTTGTTCGATTGATCAGGGTCATCTGGAGACGGAAGAGGCGGGCGGCACCTGTCTTGCATTGTCTTTCCGATGAAGAGGCAAGGGGCGGGGAGAGAACGCGTGTCCCGGATAGTGTACCAAAACGAAAGAAAATCAGCCGCGCCCGCTCCAGATTGCCGCGCCCGCTTCTTCGAGGCCGCTGCTTGGGAGGACGGCGCGCGAGCAGGGACGCGTGGATCGCGAGAGACGCCGGAAATGGATAGCAAGCAATGGCATTATGGACACAGATACCACACACACAGGTCGTGGGCAGAGGAGAGCCCGGGCCCTCGCCTCGCGATGCATACTGCTAGGTTTTGGCGTGAATGGATGGCGGGCCCCGGCCTCGCAAGCTGGGTATCTTTGGCCGGGGCGTGCCGGGCTGTACATATCCTTGTCTAATCATGAAAGTTCTCTCTCTGTATCTTAGGATGTGCATCGAATACGTACTCGTGAGGATGACAGCAACGTGTGATATTCTCACTGCAAAGCATGCAGCGGGTTGACAGACGTATTTCACCAAGCTCGTGGGCTGGCATTACTCTTAAAACATTCGATTTTTTCAGTTGGGATTTCTTCCGCCATGATACCCTAGCTGCTGCCAATTGTTTTCAGCAAGTGACATTGCATCGCGCCATGCCCACTGGCGTGCGAGCCATGCCGTCCCAGACCGATCCCGTTCCATCACGGAACTCTGATGTACTTTTATATACACATACTGCAACACCCGTCCCAGCCACGCGCGCCGGCGGGCCACTGGCGGGGTTTACCTTACCTCACTCACTCCATCATGACATTCTTCCTCTGGTCATCGCCGCCCTAGCCAGATCGCGTGCGTGGTCACGCCCCGTGCTGAGCGATACTCGGTTCAGCGATGCCTGGCTCGATTGCCCTTCCGAGTTCGTCGCGACGACGGGCAGCGGGCGGCGTAGGTCGAGGTCGGCGTGGGC
Organism: Furcasterigmium sp. R96-07A1; assembly: GCA_037042015.1. Classification (NCBI taxonomy): domain Eukaryota; kingdom Fungi; phylum Ascomycota; class Sordariomycetes; order Glomerellales; family Plectosphaerellaceae; genus Furcasterigmium; species Furcasterigmium sp. R96-07A1. The sequence goes on from JAXQJP010000067.1 coordinate 59,340, forward strand.
CGAGGTCGGCGAGGCAAACCCGCTAAGACTCGTCGTCGGCCTGGCCGTCGGGCCCGGCGCGCGGAACGGGAGGACCCGACGGCTCGCCCTCGGGGCCCGGGTCCTGCATGGCGAGGAAGTCGTTGTACTCTGCGATGGCGAGGGCGAGGGAGCGGGCGGCGGCCTCGATGCGGGCCTGGTAGCGGAGGTGGGGGTCGCCGGTGCGCATGTCGGCCATGGAGCGTTCGAGGATGCCGCGGGCCCAGTGGTCGAGGGAGCCGCCGCCGGAGCTGAAGGCGGCGAGGGAGGAGGAGGGGCCCGCGGCGGCGGAGGGGGGCGCGAGGGAGGGGGGGATGGCGCCGAGGGCCGCCGGGGGCATGGGAGGCGGGATGAAGCTCGCGGAGGGAGGGACGGGGTTCTGCACCACGGCCGGGACGTGTTGCTGGGTCTGGGGGAGGTTCGTCTCTGCGGGAGGGAGGCGTTAGCACGAGGTCTCCGCGGTGGCATGTGGTGGTGCATAGGGGGAACGTACCGTGGAAAGAGCAGCGGGAGCCGCTGGCGTTGAACCAGCAGTTTGCGCAGCTGCCGCACATGAGGCCGCTGACGACGATGCAGCCGTTCCAGGGGCCGTAGCCCTTGTGGCAGCTCTTGCACGGGCTGTGGGCCTCCTGGCCGGAGACGTGGGCGAGGAGGGCCTCGACGTTGCTGCGGCGCTTGAGGTTCAAGACCTGGTCCTGGCGGCGCTGGACGGCGAGACGGGCGCCCTCGGCGTCGGACAGTCGCTTAGACAGGGCGCTGTCGATGACGAGGTCGTGGTAGCCGCTCTCCTTGGCCACCTCGGTGGCGGTCCGCGGGCCGTCGGCGTGCATGGGGGCTTCCATGGCGAAGGCCTGCTGTGCCTGCTGCTGTTGCTGCTGGGCCTGTTCGGCGGCGTTATGAGGTACGAGCCCGTGGAGGGCGGGATGTATGTCGGAGTCGCCTGGGGGCCCGCCGGGGCCGTTGTTCATGAGGCTGTGGGCGGCTGCGGAGGCCGAGGCGGCTGCGTAGTCGAACTGACGCTGGTCGTGATCCGAGGCGTCGATGTCGTGGTCGTTCTGGTCGTCGTCGTCTTTTGTCACGGATGACTGCCGGCTGTCCGTGTCTTGCTGCTCGTGGTCGGCCTTTACGCTGGCCAGGTGAGCTTCGAGGTGCTCGACGGGGATGCTCGACTGGCGGTTTCCGGCGCGCCCAGCTCCGGTGGAGGGAGGTTTCGTGACCTTGTTGGGACGACCGCGTGGCCGACCGGCGGCGGCAACGGCAGCAGGAACGCCTCTGCCGGCCATGAGACAGGCGCCGGGAAAAGGGGGGGAGACGAAGAGAAAAAAGACGTGACCCCCTCCGTGATAGAGCTCAATGGGATGCAAGAAGTTGCCGTCGTGGGGAGCAGGATGCAAAAGGGCAGCTGTCGTCAGCTGGGGAATGGTTCCAGGTGTTGACGGTCCGACGTGTGGTTTTGGTGGTGAGGAAGATTTGGTCGCGCTGGTTCGTTTCAAGACGTGGGAGAATGGCGCGAGCACGGACCATGTCTGCACCTGGAGCCAACGCCGCTTTATCATCCGGCACCAACCCCTGAATAGCATCAATACCAGATGCCATGTCGTGTCAACTTGTCTTATTCCAACGGTCATTTACTTGTTCGGATCTGGAAAATGGTCTTCTCTCCATTCAAGACAATGCTGCCGGTTACAATCTATGTGTGAGCGAAGGTCAGATATATCTAGCCATGCGATTTAGCCAATGCGTTTAACCCAAATTACGACCAGGGTCAAGTCTGGTAAGATTTCGGCACTGGGGTCTCCTTTTCCCCGTGAGATCTCCATCCACCCGCTTATACACCACAAGCTGCGGTGATGAAGCTCTCACTTAACCTCGCTGCCCTTATATGGGTTGGCACACTTGCCCTCACGGCGGCGGAACAGTGCGCTTCGCCAGGCCTGAAGCGCATCGTCGGATACTACGAAGGCCAGTCCATGCGTCGGTCATGCGACGTGTTCAGCCCCGAGAGAATCATAGACGGTGTGATTACTCACGTCATCTTCGCGCATGCCGACATAGACCCGGAGACCTTCGAAGTCCGTCCTGCTCATGATTACGATCCGCCGCTGTACCGCCGCCTGTCCCTGCTGAAGTTCAGGACCCCGGGCATGAGGATGTACATCGGACTCGGCGGGTCGACCCTCAATGGGCCGCAAAATACAGCCTTCTCCGACATTGCAAGGAGTTCTGAGAACCAGGCCAAGTTCGTTCGGTCACTGATCAGTTTCATGGAAACTCACGGCTTTGACGGGGTCGACATTGACTGGGAGAGGCCTGGTGATGGCAGTTACGGTGGACGCGAGGAAGACCGCGAGAACTACCCGACTTGGCTGCGTAACCTTCGGAAACACCTTGCCGTGACTGGTCGTGGGCTGAGCATTGCCGCTTCGGTGTCTCCCCGTAAGTAAGGAGTCAAGTGTGTTGGACCTTGTTAACATGGAACCTAGACCGCTCACGGAATTTTGACTTCCGACGCCTGTCGGACAATGTCGACTTCATTAACCTGTGAGTTCGAGGCATTGCGTGGATTAATTTTGGTCATCAAGGTGGTCGTTTCTAACAGGAGTTCAGTAAATCATACGATCTCCAAAGTGTCGTGGACTTCCCCGAGCACTGGGATGGTTCCTCAATGAGTGCGCACACCAACCTTACCGAAATCAAGTCTGCCGTGGATCTTATCCTGAGAGATGATGTCCCCAGCAGCAAGCTCGTCCTGGGGCTGGCGTTGTATGGTCGGGGGTACATACCCGCAAGCACCAGGTGCTTGGAACCCGGCTGCGAGTACGCATCCGTCCTGCCCTTTAATCGGTGTACCCAGGAAACAGGAGAGGTTCTCTTCTTCGGGGAGATCAACAAGACGCTTGATTTGGTGCAAGGGGATCCAGGTACCAGGATCGTCCACCACGAAGATGACGCTGTCAAAATCCTCAGCTGGGGCGAGGAGAGCAAACAGTGGCTTGCCTACGATGACCAGGAGACGCTTCTCGCCAAGGCAAAGTACGCCCACGACAAGTGTCTCAGTGGCGTTGGTCTCTGGGCACTTACACGCGACACGTTGGAGTCAGACCTTGCAGAGGCTCTTCGGGGCGTCTCCCCTATCTTGGTGCGTCCTGACATGCCACCGATGGAAGAGATGAGAAAAGATGGTGAGATCCGCGACAAATATGAAGCCAACCTTGCGCTATACAAAAGCCAAGTCCGTGAATACATGGACAACATTGTCCCTGCACGCCCTGAGGACATGGATATGGACGGCATGGAATGTCTTTCTGAAAAGATGCACACAGTTCAGGCTGGCGAAAGCTGCGATACTCTCGCCTCAGAGCACTCTTTCGCTTCGGCAGATCTCGTTCGTCGCAACTCCCACGTCATCAGTCGCTGCGATGATCTCAAGCCGGGTTTGGAGCTCTGCCTGCCTCAGAGCTGCGAGCATGTCCACGTCGTCAAGAAAGAAGACACATGCCACTCGATCCCCGTTCCTCGCCGAGCCGGGGGCGTCACGTTTGGTACCGTGCAGCTGCTCAACAACTGGATCGACTTTGAGTGCGAGAACCTGGTGAGCGCCAGTGACGAGAAGTTCGGGCATGTCATCTGCCTCTCCCCTCGGGGCGGTGAGACGAAAGTCAAGGCCGGAAGATCCGTGGAGAAGCAGCGTGGCGTGGCATATGTCCCGCCGCCGCAGGATGCACCCATCGCGCCGGGAACACCCCCCCGATGTGCGGGATGGCACATTGCTGAAAAGGGAGAAACGTGTCCCATGCTGACGCTATACCATGGCATCACCATAGACCAGCTGTTTGAGGTGAATCCGTCGCTCGGGGAGACATTTGACGGGTGCACGGAGAAGATTGTGGAGGGATACGGGTATTGTGTGCTCCCACTCTGGGGATGGAAGATGCAGATGGAGAGGATGCGAGAGAACGATGAACTGTAATGTTCCAAGGTTCTGAAAGATAGGAAAATGACAGCCTGAGGGGAATTTCCACGAGGCAAGTGCTGCCTGCGCTCCTACCTCGAGCCTGTCACTGCGCCTTCCTCGTTCCGAGTGATCCCGTCAGTCAGTGTCCCGTCATGATTTGCCCCGCAACTTCTTCCCTGCCACCATTCAACTTAATAGACTTCTCCTGACCTCCTCTGTCGGGCGACCCTTCACCAGCCAGAACATCCCTGCCCTGCTGCTCATTTGCCATCGGGTCAAGATCAAGAAGGCTGCGCCGCCCGCGTGATCTCAGCTATCATGGCAATCCATTTGCTGGTCTGCGGCGCGTGGGGTTGCATCCGATTGGGTGCAGCGAGGCCGCGTCCTGGTCAAGCAAGTCAACCTCAGCTTTCCCTCTCAGTCATGCGTTAATTACAGAGAACCTTCCAGGGTCCGCTGCTGGATCAGTGCCCGTCACTTCCAGTCTTCAGCGTCACCAAGCGACACAAGTCCCGCGGACATCATGCGCCTTCTTAACGTCGAGTCGAGGCAGCTCGAGGAGTACTTCGCCGGCATACCGCCATATGCCATTCTATCTCACACCTGGGAGGACGAGGAGGTGACATTCCAAGATCTCGCGGACCCGAGTCACGTGCGGAAGAAAGGATACGACAAGATCGATATGACCTGTCGCCTTGCCGGGATGCAGGGCCTCAAGTACGCCTGGATAGACACTTGCTGCATAGACAAGTCCAGCAGCGCTGAGCTCTCCGAGGCCATCAACTCCATGTTCCGATGGTACCACAATTCGGTCATCTGCTATGCCTACTTGTCAGATGTGAACTTTTCTTCGGACCAGAAGGAAGCCATCGAGACAAACTCGTCTTTTCGGCGCAGTAGGTGGTTCACCCGGGGCTGGACGCTTCAAGAGCTGCTCGCTCCACGTGAGGTGCTCTTTTACGACTGCTTATGGAACGAGCTGGGGAAACGCAACGACATGCGCGATCTTATCAGTGACATCACGGCCATCCCGGAGACTTGCCTGGGAGGCTACCATCCAGAGACCGAGATCGCACTAGACTACAATCTGGCTCAGCGAATGGCCTGGGCATCGGGGAGGTACACCACAAGAGTCGAGGACGCCGCGTATTGCCTGCTCGGCATTTTCAACGTCCACATGCCATTGCTGTACGGCGAAGGTGAAGAGGCCTTTCTTCGGTTGCAGCGCCAGATATTGACGGTTCACGCTGATGAATCCATCCTGGCTTGGAACCTGGACGTTGGCCTAAACGCAGATCAGCTCTACCAACAAGTGGCAGCAACACCCCAGAGAGTACACAAGCCTCGGCCGGCTTTCGCCCTGAGCCCCCAAGAGTTCGCCCCTTGGCAGATGCTTCAGAAGCATCGCTTCTCTCTTTACCCGAGCCAGCTATGGAGCCCCGGCAATGCTCTCCAGTTGACGAACCGCGGTCTTCGTATGACACTGCCGATCACCGGAGTACATGGTATGGTGTTTGCCGTTCTCAATTGCTCGCTAAATAGGATGGTGGACAGCATGCTGGTGATCCCACTCATCTCAGTCGGGCCCCCGGACACCCCCAACGTGTACCAGAGGTGCGCTGCGCTTCCTGCCATGATCGGCACATACTCGATTCTCTCCCTGACTGAGATCACGACGATCTTCATGCAAGTAAATGTTCGTGCATTTGAAGCCAAGCGCAGCATACTAGCCGGGAGGCCGCAACTGAAAGACGGTGCCGTTGTCGTCGTCATCGATGCCGATACGCCAGTCGTTCTCGCTTCCGTGAGGAATGCGACATGGGATGGTGGCCAGGTTGTCCACCTGCCTAGGTCGGTCTGCACATCTGTCTTGCACTTCAAGGTCACCCATCCCAAAGGTGGATCATTCCTCGTCGACAGGCGGGTTTCATCGACGGGCGGTTGGGCCGAGCTGGACCACACGTTTGGCCTGCAAGGCGACGAAGAAGAGAACTCTCAGTGGCATAGACTGGTCGATTGTGTTCGCAAGAGACTAGTCGTGAAGGGCATCACATATTCCGTGGCTATCAAGGAGCAAAGGTTTCTGGGGTTTCTTGTCACCGTTGTCAATATCTTGGCGGACGATCCGGCCTTGGTCTCCTAGGAGAATAGGAGCTGGCGGGCACACTGTTCACCGACATGTGTGCTCGCAATAGTCGACTAATACTCCATTTTGCAGTACCTCCTCTCCCCATAGCAGACCCAGAACTACTCTTGTAATACCATTTCCCACTCAATACGTCGCCGTCAGCCTCTGCACCAAATAGTCGCCGCTGTTGATGCCCTCGTACTTTTTGTCCTTTTCGGTGGCGTAGGTGCCCGGCAGCGCCTCGATGTGGCTCTCGTAGTTGGGGTTGCAGAAGTAGGCGATGCTGTAGCGAGCCGGGTACTCCGCGCCGGGTGCCTCCTTCCTGGGTGGCTCGACGACGCGATGGACGGTGCTCTTGATGGTGTCGTTGGACCAGCGGGCGAGGAGGTCGCCGGCGTTGACGACGACGGTGCCCTCGATGGGCGTGGCGTCGACGAAGACGCCCGAGGGCCCGCGGACCTGGAGGCCGCCGCGGGCGTCCTGGAAGAGGAGCGTGATGGAGCCGTAGTCGCTGTGCTCGCCGGCGCGGACCTGGCCGGGGTTGACGGCGAAGACCTTCGGGTCGACGGCCGGGTAGTGGAGGAGGCGGAGGGTGTTGTCGCCGACGTCGGTGAAGGAGTCGAAGAAGGCCGGGTCGAGGCCCATGCCGACGGCGATGGCGCGCATGACCTCGGTGTGCATGGCCTTGCAGCGGTCGTGGAAGTCGAGCATGGTGGGGCGGAAGCCCGGGGCGTCGGCGTCGCGGGGCGGCCACTGGTTCGGGTGGTCGGGGACGCCCTCGCGGCCGATCTCGAAGGTCTCCTTGAGGTCTGGGGCGGCGGCGCGGATTGCCTCGATCTGGGTGACGTCGGTGAGCTGGGTGACCTTCTCGCGGCCCGGGGCGGAGTAGCCGCGATTCGCCTGGGGCGTGGTCCAGCCGAGGGCGAGCTTGGCGTCGGTGGGCTGGGCGAAGAAGGAGGCCGAGGTGGCGAAGGTGTGGGCGAGGGTGGCGGCGTCGATCCCGTGGTTCTGGAGGTAGACGAAGCCGGCGGTCTGGAAGCCGTGGAGGATCTGGCGGGCCGTCTCCTTGCGCTGGGCTTCGTCGCCGTGGAGGAAGGCGGAGAAGTCGATGAGCTGGGCGAGGGTTAGTGTTGTGTGTAAAGTGATGGGTGGTCGGTGATTCTCACTGGGATGACGAGGCCTTCCCGGCTCACTGCGGCTGTGGCCATGATGTCGGTGATGTATCGGACCTGCGTTGTGTCGCACTCTTGAAGGTGATGTGGTCGCGATGTGGCTTACACGGGGATGGGCGGGACCTGGTGCCGATGCCTGCTCACGAGACCTCTCAACCGAGTATGTACTGGTGCATGAGAAGAGTAAGATGCAAGAAAAGATGCGAATGGCTTCAATTCAACATCACCCAGGCCGGATGCGCTCTTCAGCCGCGCGAGGGTGCACCTCGACGTCGTCGGGTCGCATCGCGCAGAGTTGACCCCGCCCCCAACTGATAAGGAACGTTGCACCTCCTCCGAGAGAGGCAAACCCTCCGTCCGGAAAGGGCCGCCATTGCAGACTGGACAGTGAGATAACGGCGGGGTAAGTTCAACTTGGGAGTGAGCGCGGGGAATTGATCCCGCCACTCAAAGCCCCGTGTCCCTTCTGTGCTGGCATGCGATCACCTTCCCGGAGGGAGGAGTGGTGATTCTTGGGTGGATGAGTTGACCCCTCTGCCCTGTGAAGTTGCCCCTTTTCTCTTTCGGGGACGGACTCTACGGGCCACTCAGTGCAGACCAAAGCTGAATGATGGGCAGTGCTCGTGAGACTTATCCCAAATGTGTGCTTCTGTCTTGATCTCTCACTTCTTCCGTCGCTTGTCTGAAGCAACACATGCATCCCACGTCGACGGATGGGACCGAAATAGAGCCCCCGCCGGATAATCCACTCTTCCACGGAGAAGTTATCCCCCAGCGGAACGGAGTCGGCCGAAGAAGCAGCTGTTGATCGTTGCGAGAGGAGACCGAAATCTTGCAGCTGCTTAGTTGGGTTAGGGAGGTGCAGATAAGATAGATGCAAGCTGGGAGATAATGGCGGGGTAGCTTCGTTGACCCTGCATCTTGGTGGTGATCCTGACCCCGATCTTGACCCCTCGTTCAATGTGACCTTGGCACAATGCTGCCACTCTGTTCCTCCATTCTGTTGCTGTCAGTATTGTGACATTTGTTGGAGCAGTACCTGCCATCAGCTTGTCACCTCGCAGTGGATTGGCCTCGTTCTTACACATCACGCATACCACGACAACACCAAGATGGCATCCCCCAAATCAAGAGTCGTGGACATCCACACTCACATGTACCCCCCCTCCTACGTCGACATCCTCAAGGCCCGCACCAAGCTCCCCATCGTGAGGAGCTTCCCCCAGGCCTCCGACCCGCGCCTCATCCTCCTCGAGGCCGAGCAGCAGGCCCTGGACGAGGCGACCGCAGACCCCGAGGCGAAGCCCCCCGGCCGGCCCCTGACCAGTCACTACGCCTCCATCGCGCAGAAGATGCACTTCATGGACACCCACGCCATCGACATCTCCGTCATCAGCCTGGCGAACCCGTGGCTGGACTTTGTCGACCCCGCCGACGCCGGCGCCCTCGCGAGGCAGGTCAACGACGAGTTCGAGGCCATGTGCGCCGCGCACCCGGGCCGCCTCTTCTTCTTCGCCACGCTCCCGCTCACGGCGCCCGCAGACGAGATCCTGCGCGCCATCACCCACGTCAGCGCCCTGCCGCACTGCCGCGGCGCCATCCTCGGCACCTCCGGCCTCGGCCGCGGCCTCGACGACCCGGCCCTCCTCCCCGTCCTCGAGGCCGCCGCCGCCGCCGGCCTCACCATCTTCCTGCACCCGCACTACGGCCTGCCCAACGACGTCTGGGGCCCGCGCGCCAGCGCAGAGTACGGCCACGTCCTGCCGCTCGCCCTCGGCTTCCCCATGGAGACGACCATCGCCGTCGCGCGCATGTACCTCGCCGGCGTCTTCGACGCCGTCCCCGCGCTGCGCATGCTGCTCGCGCACAGCGGCGGCACGCTGCCGTTCCTCGCCGGCAGGATCGAGAGCTGCATCGTGCACGACGGGCAGCTCGTGCGCGAAGGCCGCGCGGGCAAGGGGCGGAGGACCATATGGGACGTGCTAAGGGAGCAGGTCTACCTGGACGCCGTCATCTACTCAGAGGTCGGCCTCAAGGCGGCCATCGACGCCGCGGGGGGCGCAGACAGGCTCATGTTCGGGACAGACCATCCCTTCTTCCCGCCGCTGGAGACGGACGAGCAGGGCGCCTGGGAAAGCGTGGGCCTCAATGCCGAGGCTGTCGACAAGGCCGTTGGCAAGGGCTCGACGCAGGCGGCGGGCATCATGGGCGAGAACGCCATCCGTGTGTTGCGGTTGGATGCATGATGGAAGGGGCAGGCTTGGAACACCCCAGACTACTTCAGAAAAATAGACAAGAATATGAAATGACCAGGTTGGTGATCAAAGTCAAGAACTCGACTTCAAGCAGAGAAATCATGGTGATGACCCACTTTCCGGATTGACCAATGAAACCACATCTCTGAAAAAAGGTACGTACCTTCTCAACCACAATGGAGCCTTCTGAAGGGACTTCACTGAGATCCATCACACTTACATCCCCGTCATCTTTCCAATTTACACTCAGAATTTCAGTTCATTCGTCTCGTTTGAGCTTGTTCAAGTCATTGGAATAAATTTGGGAGATACGACATACTGAGGATATCCTCACGGCGTTCTCGCCGCAACCAACAATGGCCACCACCAATAGGCCGGCCCCTGGAGGTCGCGAGGAGAAGACCATGGGCATCACCGAGCGGATCGCGCCGCCCATGCGTGGATGGACGGGCGAGCTTCGCGTCAGGTATGTGTCGTATTTGAGATTATGTGGGCCATGGCTAACTCGGCCCAGATACACAGACTTTCAGGTCAATGAGATCAGCAAGGATGGAACTGTCGTGCACCTCCAGGACGCCAGGTTGCCGTCTGCAGACCGCGCAACACCTGGCGCATTGACGGGCGAGGCCCCGGCACCCAGAGAAGCCAACGGCCCATCAAGGTCAGATGCCGCGTCTCGCAAGGACGAGGCCAACGAGGAGACCGAGAAGGAGCCCGAAAAACCGATACCTCCTCCAGAGGTGTCGGAGGAGAACATCAAAATTCTCACAGACCTCACCAACGAGGCTTTCACCAAGGAGATGATCGCCATCTACCAGGCAGCCGCTACGAACCAGCCCATACCCGAGCCTGCCAGGTCACCCAATATCGACGACAAGGACAAGCGCAGCGAGATCCACCAGCAAGTCCGCCGCATCTTCCGCTCAGCCATCGACACGACAACAGACCAGTCCGATGCCGGCTCCGTCATCGTCGCTGCGGGCCGACCACCCCGCCCAAACAAGGCGTACAACAAGCAGAACCGCCCCAAGGGCAACCGCCGCGGCCAGAAGACGGGCAAGCTCGAGGTCTCGGGTGAGGGCGAGTACCTCCACTTCACCGTCTACAAGGAGAACCGCGACACCATGGACGCCGCGAACCAGCTCGCCCGCGCCGTTCGCGTCAAGCCGCAGAACTTTACCTTCGCCGGCAACAAGGACCGCCGCGCGGCCACGGCGCAGCGCTTCGCCGTCCGGGGCCTCAAGGCCGAGGCGGTGCTCGGTGCCAACCCGCGCATGCACGGCGTCGTCACGGGCGACTACCGCTACGAGACCGGGCCCCTCTACTTGGGCGCCCTCCAGGGCAACGAGTTCGTCATCACCCTCAAGCAGTGCCAGCTCAACGACGCGTCCGACGACATGACGCCCGAGGACCGCGAGGCGGCGATCCGCTCGTGCGCCGAGACGGCACTCGAGAGCATGGTGTCCCGCGGCTGGCTCAACTACTACGGCCACCAGCGCTTCGGCACGCACGCCATCGGCACGCATGACGTCGGCCGCCTCATCCTCCAGGGCGACTACGAGGCCGCCGTCAACTCCATCCTCGCCTACGACGCCGACATCGCGCGCCGAGCCGAGGAGGGCGACGTGCCCCGCGAGCCGCACCAGCGCGACGAGAACAACCGCCATCTCGCCTGCAAGATCTTCCGCGACGGCGGCTCCGCCGACGACGCCCTCAAGCTCCTCCCCCGCCGCTTCGCCGCCGAGGGCGCCATCATCCGGCACCTCGGCCGCGAGGCCTCCACAGGCGTCAACGACCTCTCCATCCGGCGCAACTTCCAAGGCGCCCTCCTCGCCATCCCCCGCACCCTCCGCAAGATCTACCTGCACGCCTACCAGTCCCACGTCTGGAACCACGCCGCCAGCCACCGCTGGTCCCTCCACGGCTCCACCGTCGTCGAAGGCGACCTCGTCCTCGACGACACCGCCGCCGCCGCCGCGGACGCCGCAGACGACAACAACGACGACGACGAGCCCCCCACCACCGCCCGCCCCCTCACCGCCGCCGAGGCCGCCTCGGGCACCTACACGATCCACGACGTCGTCCTCCCCACGCCCGGCCACAGCGTCGCCTACCCCGCCAACGAGACCGGCGCCTTCTACGCCTCCTTCATGGCCGCCGCCGCCAACGGCACCCTCGACCCGCACGACATGGCCCGCGCCCAGCGCGAGTTCAGCCTGCCGGGGAACTACCGCACCCTCACGGCGCGCTTCGTCGGCGCCGCGCCCCCGCGCGTCGTCGTCAGGCGGTACGCGCGCGACGACGAGCAGATGCACCCCACGGACCTGGACAAGGTGCGCGCCGCGCTGCGCGAGGCCCGCAGCCTCGCGGGGAAGAGGAAGAGGGAGGACGGGGACGGGGAGGCTGAGGGCGAGGGCGGGAAGAAGGTGAAGACGGAGGCTGCCGAGGGCGAAGCTGCCAAGGGCGAAGCCGCCGATGGAGGTGAAAAGACAGACGCACCCGCCGAGGCCGCGGAGCCCGCTGCGACGGAGACGCCCGCAGAAAAGACGGAGGACGTCAAGCCCGCGGCGCAGGAACAGGTGCCGGAAGAGGCCAAGGACAAGGTGGCCGTCATCGTCCACTTCCAGCTCGGCAAGAGCGCCTACGCCACGGTGGCCCTCCGGGAGCTCATGGGCACACCGGCCGATGAAGGCCAGGACGCCCCGGCAGCATAGATGAGACATGCAAATCCACATGGAACACGCAGAAATACCCAGGTATCAAACCTCAAAATGGCTGGCCATCACATCACACCTGACTTGCATGTATAATTCTTGGTGTTTCTCAGTAGATATGTTCGCTTGTTACGGGAATCATGCCATCCCCGCCACTTTCGCTCCGCTCCGAGAAGACCTCAATGCCATAGAAACTCCCGCGTATGAAGATCCTGCAATAGCCAACCTCATCGCTGGCGACGAGAAAGGGGGCACCCGTCATGAATCCAGAGGCGCGCGCAAACTTTCCAGAAGGGTGACTTTCCAGAGCCCAGCCTGCCAGAATGCCTGCTTTGAGCAACACAAAATATGAGTTCCCTCCACAGGAGGATGAAAACCGGTACCTCGGAGCAGGTACATATGTAAGGTGACACGCCACGTGTATATCCCGGACCCTGCAATGCCGTGGCCGAGAATGGCAGGTATCACGAGTGTACTGACTCAACGCAGCTTGACGGCTGACAGCACTCCGTTCAAGCCTTGCTCTTGTCGTCCCAGCCCCAGACCTGCGCGAGGTACTTGGGCATGTTTACGCGCTTCGTCTTCATCTCGACCATCCAAGGGTGCTCGAGCATGCGCCAGGGGCTTGCCCTGCGAGAGGGCTCCTTTTCCAGACTGGGTAGCATGTTAGTTTATACACGGAGAGGCGGAATGGTCAGGTACACATACCAGCATTCGATGAAGTACTTGAAGTTGTCACTCCAGAGGATGTTCGCGTCGGGCTCATCCTTGAGCTTGGGAATCGGTTGCCGCACAATGTATGTCAGGAGGTCGATCAGGCCAGCGCGGGGCTGCATCTCCGTGCCATCGGCAGGGAAGGGGAAGCGGTGCTGGGCCACCTCCAGCAGGGTGACGCCGGTAGACCAGACGTCCGAGGTGATGGTGTAGCTCTGGCCGGTAATGCGCTCGGGCGCCATGTAATAACTGGTGCCGATGAACGTGTTTGCTTCGCCCTTGGTGCCGAAATCGCCTGATACGCCAAAGTCGCACAACTTGACCTCGCCTGTCCTGCACAGGAGGATGTTCGAAGGCTTGATGTCGCGGTGGATGATTCGTCGCCCGTGAAGGTATGTCAACCCCTGGAGAACGCCCTCGGAGATCTTTCCGAGCACCTTTTCACCCGTCCGGCCCCCAAGCTTCTTCACCTCCTTATAAATACTATCGAGCGAGCCACCTTCGCAGAACTCCATGGCGATGGAGATGGTCGACGTCGAAGCGTCAACAAAGGCACCGTAGTAGCGGCAAATATGTTCCGATGCGCAGTCCTTGTTGAAATTGAGCTCTCGTACGATCTGCTTCTTGACATCGGGGTCGGGGTTTGTCGTGATGATCTGAGCAAGTCAGCTGCTGCTATCAGTCTGCATCGAGTTCATGTTCACATACTTTCAGTGCAAACACAGTCTTGCCACCCTTCAACTTCGCCTTGGTCACGGCACCTCCCGCACCCTCACCGAGGCTGCCCAACTCGACTATTCTCGACTCCAAGCTGGCTATCCTCCAGCCTTCGTCATCAAGATCTTCAACATCAAGGTTGCGCGCCTTCTCCAGGCTGAGCTTGTCGAAACTCTCGAGACCTTGCAGGCTGCCGTCTCGATCCATGCCGAGACCACCCTCGCTGCCGGAGTAGAGCGAGCCGACAGCTGACGAGGGATCCGGCGTGCCCTGTGGCCGACCACCACCAATGCCATATTGCGAGGCGAAGGAGAGCGAGGAGTATTGAGAACCAGCAGAGGTAGGGTTGCTTGCACGTCCATCCAGTGGCCCAAAGCTCCCTGATCGAGAGTGTGCGGCGCTGCTCTCACTGCCACCGCTCGCGGACTGGCCCTGCAGTCCCGTGTTCAGCCTGGAGGGTTGCTCCTGTGGCGTCGACTGGTTACCCATGGGTGTAGCGAGTTGCAGCGTGGGTAGAGCGGGTCGAGAGTGTGTCTGTTGAGGCGGCTGGTTGCCCACTGGTTTTGCGTTCGGGGAAGGGGGTATGGAAAGGCCTAATCTAGGTGTCCGGGCACCGCCGCCGCTTCTGGGGCCGCCGCCCAGGGCAGGTCGGAGGAGAGGGCCTGGGGCGTTCATCGTGGGGATGTTCCCGTGAGGAGAGGGTGACGACAGTGTAGGGACCTGTAAAGCCCGGGTTAGTTGATGAGAGACAGAGGACGCATCAGGGGTTGTCATACTTGTGGTGCCGAGTCCATGGCCGGCGGTTGTGAAGGCCTCTGATCAGCCATGGTGGTCCAATCGAAAGGGTAAAATCCTCGGCAGCTGGTATCAAAGAGACGACACTCTCGCAATCAATGCTTGATTGCGTCAGGACAAGCAGTGCCGAGGGCACAGTCCAACAAAGGACCCAGCGGCAGGATGGGTGCCACGAGAGGATATCACAGAGGTCAGACCGATGGTCGTGTCTGGGCTGAGTCAACGAGTATGGGCGTGCTTCTGCCTGGCCTCAATGAGGTAATTTACTACGACTTCGAGTCGGTGGTGGCACGAGGCAAGTCGTATCGTCGGGTAAGGTACACTCGAGGTGTTTGCGTCGGCTGGCAAAGGGTTTTGCTTTGGATGGGCGGGTCAAAGCGAGAGTGGTGCGAGTCGCGATGCGGCAATATGCAGGCAAAGGAAGGGTCGTCCTCGTCGAAAGACTCGCGGAATGCCGTGACGCTGACCTGGGCTGAAGCGAGCGGAAGCAGGGTTAACAGCTTTGGGATGGAAGCTCGAAGGAGCAAGTCGGGGCGTCTGAGGGTGTTCGAGGTGTCTTGTGTGTGCAGAGTGTCAAACGGGAAAGGAGGAGCTCGATAGGGGAGGGGCCCCAAAGGGGGGTCAGTCGGCGGGGCCAAGAGGCGGGCAAGGCGGG
The DNA here is from genome assembly GCA_037042015.1 of Furcasterigmium sp. R96-07A1. NCBI lineage: Eukaryota > Fungi > Ascomycota > Sordariomycetes > Glomerellales > Plectosphaerellaceae > Furcasterigmium > Furcasterigmium sp. R96-07A1. The sequence goes on from JAXQJP010000067.1 coordinate 74,463, forward strand.
GGAGGAGAGGCCAAGTCCCCGCCGGGACACTCCTTCCCGCGCCCTGAGTCGCCCTCCACCGGGCTTGGCCGATCCAACGACAGCGGGCAGCCAGGTGCCCAACCTTGCTATGGGCGCTAAACGCTGGCACCTAACACCTTGACACCGGGCTACCTCGAGCACAGGCTGTAGGTACAATCCGAGCCTGGAAGGCTCGCCCGATTGACGGGTGTCGTGTGAGGATTATGCATCATGCTCAGGCTGTTCACATCCATGACTATCACCACCACCACTGTTCATCCCCACCCGGGTCCGCCGGCAGTCTTCCAAGACGGACGGGGACGCGTCCCTGCCGTGCCACTGGTGGACAGGGACATGATCAGGCACATGCGGCATTAGCTGCCCAGAACCTCGGAAGTGCACACTCGACCCAAGCATGGGATGGCCCCCAAACGAGGCCAGATGGTGTGTACGGCCGATCTTTGGACGGATCCTCTCGTCAAAGAACCAGTCACTGCCTGCCACGACGGGCTCGAGCAGCCCCCAAACACGACCAGCCCTACGGCACTTCTCTCGGTCCCTCGGCAGGCTGAGGTCAGAGTCGACCGCGGATGCAATGCACACGGTCGTCATGATGAGAAGGGCATCTGACTTTGTACAGTCAGGCTGACGACTCTGGTGTGACGACAAGTGAAAGGTCGTTGCCTCTCGCATGTCTTGGCCATGTCCTGGGCCCGCGCGGGTTCTCATTGGAGGGCTCAACACCGAAACCTGGTCTTGTCTGGCTGTCAAAGAGACAGACGGAAGCCCGAAGCTTTCCCAAGCGCGCGTTTGCTCTTTGAGGAAGGACGTGTGACAGGAGCCGAGAACCGGCTTGATTGGCCAGATTCAACCTACAACCCACTTGGTCCCCGAAATGGACCCTTGCAGGGTGCTAGTGCGCCATTGGTCAGAACCCGGGTCAAATCGCTGCTCTTATCGTTATCGGATCTTTGGAAATTTTTGGAGCTCTCGAAAAATACACGACGAGCAGGGCCGAGATTCGACTGATATCATCTCGAAAAGGGAACTGACTGTCTTGCAAGTTATACGTCATTCGCCCGGTCAGTCATGGCACCTCAGAACCGGTCTCGCCAATTTTCCTCGGAGGAGGAGGATAACATCCCTCCCTCCTCGATGCCCTCCTCCCCAGCATCCGCATCTGCATCAGCCGACGATTCTTCAGATGCCGAATCAGACTACCTCGACGATGCCGGATCCCGCAAGAGGCGGCGGACTTCTCCTCCGACTGAACTTGCCCTTGCAGATGACGACGACGTTGACGAGGAGGAAGAACTGAAGGCTGTTCTTTCGACCATTCAAGCTCCCTCCCGTATCAAGCGTAAGGCTGCTGATGCGACTCCGGCTCCCAAACCGCAAGCACCACCAACTCAACTCCCCGCGGAAACTCCTGTCACGGCACCCGTAGACCCGAACACGTCATTCTCATCGATCAATGTACGACCATGGCTCGTCCAGTCTCTCGCGAGTATGGCCATTCGCAGGCCCACCGGCATTCAGAAGGGCTGCATACCGGAGATTCTCAAAGGGCGGGACTGCATTGGTGGTAGTAGGACAGGTTCCGGAAAGACGGTGGCGTTCGCCGTGCCGATCCTCCAGAAGTGGGCGGAAGACCCGTCCGCCATCTACGGCATCGTCCTGACGCCGACCCGCGAGCTGGCGCTGCAGATCTTCGAGCAGTTCAAGGCCATCGGCTCCCCGCAGGGCCTCAAGGTGATCCTGGTGACGGGAGGCGTGGACATGCGCCAGCAGGCTATCGAGCTCGGCGCGAGACCTCACGTCGTCATTGCCACGCCGGGGCGGCTGGCGGATCACATCAGGACATCGGGCGAGGACACCATCTGTGGCCTCCGGCGGGTGCGCTTCGTCGTGCTCGACGAGGCCGACCGACTCCTCGACGCCACCGGCACGGGCAGCATGCTCCCGGCCGTGGAGGAGTGCATCTCCGTGCTGCCACCCTCGTCGCAGCGGCAGACGCTCCTCTTCACCGCGACCATCACCCCCGAGGTCCGCGCGCTCAAGGACATGCCGCCCAAGCCCGGCAAGGAGCCCGTCTTCGTGTGCGAGGTGGACACGCAGATGCTCGCCATCCCCGCGACCCTCACGCAGAAGCACATCCAGGTGCCCGTGACGCACCGCGAGCACTACCTGCACGGCTTCCTCGTGACGGCGGCCAACGTGGACAAGACGGTCATCATCTTCTGCAACCGCACCTCGACGGCGCAGTTCCTGCACCACCTGCTCCGCCTGCTCGACCACCGCGTCACGAGCCTGCACTCGCGCCTGCCGCAGCGCCAGCGCACCGACAACCTCGCGCGCTTCCGCGCCGCGGCGGCGCGCATCCTCGTCGCGACGGACGTGGCGTCCAGGGGTCTCGACATCCCCGAGGTCGCGCAGGTCATCAACTACGACATACCGCGCGACCCGGACGACTACATCCACAGGGTCGGTCGTACGGCGCGTGCCGGGCGCAAGGGCGAGGCCATTACGTTTGTCGGGCAGCGGGACGTCGAGCTCGTGCTGGCCATCGAGGAGCGCGTCGGGCGGCAGATGGAGGCGTGGGAGGAGGAGGGCGTCAACCTCGAGACGAGGGTGGTGCGCGACTACCTCAAGGTCGTGGGCGAGAAGAAGCGCGAGGCGCTGCTGGAGGTCGAGGAGGGCAGGGAGGTGGGCGGCAAGAGGAAGAGGATGAAGCTGAAGCTCCGGGCGGAGTAGGCTGTGGGAGGATGAGGGATGATACCCGGTGGTGTGGTGTAAAACATAAAAGCGGAATTTCCATGATTCTATATGTCCTGTCGAAAGTGATGCATGCTTCGTGAGCCCCGAATGATGTTCTCATTCTCCAACCTCTGGGGTCACGCAGCCACCGTGGAGCTATTGTTGAGACAGAGCATTTTACTGTGAGATCTCTCAATCATCATCTATTGTTGTCCACGTACGTACTACTAGAGTGTCGCGCAAGCCACGAGGATTCGTTCCGAGTCCATGACTCCAGAAGTACGGCCTCCAGCATCTGGCGATGACTTCGACACCGCATCGACCAGCGTACTACAAGTAAGTAGCCTCAGGCTGATCACACGCACGGCATCTCTCCTCCGGCCCGTCGGACGAACTGTAAGGCAATCAGCCCTGCCAACCTCGGCGACGGTGTCCCTTCGGCCGGGGAACGGCGCCTCGGCATACGCCCTCCTACGCCGACCCGCGTGCACAGCAAGCCTTTCGTCCAGCGTGGATCATCCCCACCCCGAGCCCACGACCTTGATCTCTGTCGGCTCCGAAGTCCTCGCCCGTGGTCTAGACTCTGGCCCACCGTGGACGAAAAACGTCAAAACCAGATTCTCGCACGATCTGCAGGTTTTCTCTTCTGGTCCCACCGGTGGGGGCAGGGCGTGTCCGAATCATTGCCGAGCCCCGGCCGGCCGCCCTACGTTGATGACTCCGTCCAAGTTGATGACTGAGAGCCGTCGGCGCCGGTACAACATGCTGCAAGTTATGGGCTGACTGCTGCACCAGTGGGCGCCAGAAACGTTCCATACGGCCTTCTGCGCCAGGGCGTGGCAGACAGGCTGAGAAGTCTCCGAGGGAATCTCAACGGCCGGCGTCCTTCCGCTAACGCCGAAATATGGTGAGTGAGCAGCATGGTGGATGAGCGAGCCACCCGATGGCCTACTAGTAGTAAACCCGCCAAGCTCGACGATGGCGGCATGCAAGTTCCAGCCCTTCGTCTGCCATGGAGATTCCCCTGCAGGGGCGTGCACATCATCTTCTTGCTTGTCGATCATACACCCCTCCCCTCTCACAGGGCACTCCCAGCTTCTATGGAGCTTCGCTGCTTTTACAATGGACTGCACCTGACCGCCTCTAAGGTCAAATGGGCCATCACGCCTCAGCCGACCCAGTTCAAGTTGAGCCAGAGACTCGTCAGTGCGGCAATGTCCCTGTTCGTGGCCGCTGTCATGATGTTGTGAACGGGAAGAGAAATAATTCAAAATATGTCGCGGTCAGGCATGGGTACTACTATGGACGGGACCTACAGGCGTCCAGCCAATACCGAGCCAGGTCACCGCCTCACTGCACTTCTAATCTCTGTGACAACAGTCCCCAACCCACCTCCCGAACCCTACAGGCTACAACTGAACAGAGCTACTCACGAAACCTTGCCATGCCATGCCGACGCGCTGTCAAAAATGCGCCGCGCTGACTCTCGAGGGCCTCGTGGATCTTGCGAAGAAGGAGTTTGGGGGCGGCTATTTCCCGCGGCGCTGGTACTACAAACACCACAATTCTTTCGCCGAGCTCGAAGCCGCGGCTCGAGCCGGATGCGACCTGTGCTCCCTCATCGCCGAAAGCGTCAGAGGTTCTTTCAACCATGATGGCGAAACTTATCCGCACTGGAGGCTCCAGTTCAATCACTGGGACGCAGCACCGCCCCCTGATGCGTCGACCATGTACCACGAGGTCTTCCTCTCGGAGAGAACGAACGTAAAGCTTTGTGTCAGCTCGACGCATCCCTGGACCGATACGCGAGATGTAGGCGTACAGCCGCTGGACGTTGTTGTGGTGCACATCGGCCCGGTGGCCAAGGACTCGGACATGGAGAGTATTTCGGCCTCGTCGGAGACGTCGCAGACACAGGACGTTGTCAGTGATCTGAGTCTCATCTTGACAGTGAGGGATGGTGAGTCAACAACCGCGTCTGGTTAATCAAGCCGGTCGCACTGCAGGTAAAGACTTCGCAGCTATTAATGTGTCGCCATCCAGGCTCGCTTCCCGCGATCAGGGGAAATCCCATCGGCCGCGTGAGGATAGACGAGGATCTTGGCTCGAGCTCCAATCTCAACACGATCAGGACTTGGTTTTCCGAGTGCCAGCAAAGTCATCCGGTCTGCTGGCCAAACGACAACCCCAAAATGCCAACTCGCGTCGTGGACGTCGGTTCCGGGGATGCGTCGCCAGACACGGTCCGCGTCGTCTCAACTTCGGGGCTGAGGCAGAGATATGCCGCCCTGAGCCACTGCTGGGGCGGGAAGATCCAGCACGTGCTGCAAGAGAGCAACCTGGACGAGTTCCAGACTGCCGTTCCCTGCTCGATCCTGGCACGAAACTTCCGCGACGCCATCACGATCACAAGGAGCCTCGGCCTGAGATACCTCTGGATCGACTCGCTGTGCATCATTCAGGACTCGGTGGCAGACTGGGAGCGAGAGTCACAGAAGATGACCTTTGTGTACCGAGACGCGGCCGTGACCATATACGCGGCCGAGTCCAAAGGCAGCACGGAGGGGATACTGATTCGAAGCCCCGAATTTCCCGGCCCTCAGCCCGTCGCGCTCAAGGTTCTTGCCGACTCGGCAGATGACGCCAAAATTACTGTATCGAGAATGGACGAATCGTCGTTGGAAAACCTGTTTTCACTGACGAACTTCAGCCATCTAGCCAAGAGAGGCTGGTGCCTGCAAGAGGAGATGTTGTCGCCAAGACGCCTCACCTTCGGCAAGTTCGGGGCCTATTGGCAATGCCCTCACACTTTCCGCGCCACCAACGGGCTTCCTCCAGGAGGCGTGAATCAATACCCGGAAAGGCTCCCGTCTCTTAGCTCTGTGCTCCATTCTCCCGCCCTGCCGACGCCGCGAGACAGGGAAGACACACTAGGTGTGGATAGTTTTACCCTTCTACGGGAGTATTACGGAATGGTGTCCTCGTACTGCGGGCGTCGCCTCACCGTCCCGTCAGACAAGCTCCCGGCACTTGCAGGCGTCGTGGCTGCACTCGCCGGCGTCCTCGGGAAAACAGGCGACGAAGCCTTGTACCTGGCCGGCGTATGGCGCCAAACCATGGTGATGGGTCTCCTGTGGCGGTTTGATGGCCCTGCTTTGCTCCGCGCGCCGGTCTATCGGGCGCCCTCGTGGTCATGGGCATCTGTGGACGGGGAGCTTATTTTCGACCTCGCGGATGACGAGAAGCCCTACGTGGCGAACGAATGGGACCTGGAGATCGTCGATGTCAGCATCACGTTGAAGAACCGGTTGTACCGATTCGGTGAGGTCGCTGCCGGCTTTCTTGACGTTCGGGGATTCACTCTGCCTCTCATTCACAGCACGCACGTCGTCGATCAAGCCGCATGCCGTCCCTTTACTCTCGGGTACTGTAGCTTTGACTGGCACCCCGACGGCCACGGCACGTACAGCTTATTCAAGGTCATTGGCGAAAAGGGCGTCTGGCTCGCCTCCATCAGGACGCACTTCGTCTACCCAGAGTCGGAACCGTCCACCGACGTTCTCGACGAGGCCCTCGGGGAGGAGCACTGCGTTTCCAGAGAGTACAAGGCCATCATTCTCAAAGTCGAGGATGATATGACGGGCTCGAAATATGGCTGTGGCCTGGTATTGCTTCGGCAGGAAGACTCGTGCAACTACGAACGGGTTGGATGTATCGAGAAGGTCGAGTTTTCCGACAACTGGACGGACGAGTGGGACTACGAGGAGCTGAGGATGATCTGATAACGGAACCTGGCATTCCCACACAACGGGGACCATGCGGCTCATGCCTCTGTTCCAGACAAAGGAAATTTAAGCGAGGACTAGGTAAACGACGATACATCGTGGCTTTTACCCTTCCAGCCGGTGATCGTACGGTTCCGCGTGGAGCGGGAGGACCCTGGTCACTGTTCGGTCCACTGGGCTGAGGCCATGGACGTCACTAGCGATATCGGACCCTGATGGCTCTCTACCGTCCAAGCTGTCTGAGCCCGACTGCATGCGCCGCGAGGTGCTCGGGTCGGATTTATCAGATCGACGTCCGCGAGATCTGATAAGAACAAGTCTCACTCGTGAGCCAAAACAGGACCATGGCTTCGTACTCCAAGTGCCGTCTGAACCTGGCCATATCTCACTATTAGTAGGTACCCCAGCAATGCCTTCTCACCTCGACCAAGACGCGAAACCCAGGGCCCTCATCGTCGGAGCAGGCATCGCCGGCCTCTCGGCGGCCTGGTGGCTCGACAAGGCCGGCTGGACATCGACCCTCGTCGAACAGGCCCCCGCCATCCGGGACGGGGGCTACATCGTGGGGCTGTCGGGTTCCTGCATCAGCACCATCGAGCACATGGGCCTCCGACAGCAGCTCGAAGCCATATCGTACAGGTTTGACGAGAACGTCATCAAGGACGCTCGGGGTCGGGAGCTGCTGCGGCTCAGGTACGAGGACGTCCACGGCAAGCTGGGCAACCACGCCGTCTGCCGGGACGACATCGCGCGCGCCCTCTACGACGCGCTCCCTGAAACAGCAACGGTTCGCTTCTCCGAGACGCTGGACGCGGCCGTTGACGAGGGCGATAAAGTCAGGGCTACCCTGCAAAGCGGCGAGATGATCGAGGCCGATCTCCTGATTGGCGCTGACGGCATCCGGTCATCTGTCCGCAACATGTTCTGGAAAGACGAGGATTGCCTGGAGGACCTCGGCTACTCATACGCCGTGTACGACGTGGAGCAGAGAGATCTCGAGGCCCAGTGCGTCTCGTTCAACAGCCCGGGACACCTCGACATCCTCTACTCCCTGCGCGGCAACCGGCTCGCCGCGCTCCACATCTGGCGAGACGACCACGCGCAGATCCCGGACCGCACAGCGCGCTTCGATGCCCTGCGAAAAGTCACGTCCGGGGGAGCACAGCTCGTGACACGAGTCATCGACGCGGCGCAAAAGACCAACGCCTCGCCCCTGATCGACAGCCTGACCATGGTCAACCTGAAGCGCTGGTTCAAGGGCCGCGTCCTCCTGCTGGGCGACGCGGCGCACTGCCTGACACTCATGTCGGGCCAGGGCGCGGGCATGGCCATCGCGTCAGCCGAGCTGCTGGGCACGGAACTGCTGGACGCCGGGGACGTGACGCAGGCACTGGAGAACCACGAGCGGAAGCTCCGCCCGGCGATCGAGAGCCTGCAGCTCCGGAGCCGCAAGATGGCGGCCATGTATATCCCGAAGAACAGGTTCTGGTACTGGTTGAGGAACGTCATGGTGCGGATCATGCCGCATGCGTGGATCGTGTCGTACCATGTCAGCGGCGCCCGGGCGGAGACCGAGTTCACGGAGAGGTAGTTGCGACATGCATGAGTTGTTGGAGCATTCTGGGTCGTCAGCGGTGTCTCGCTTTGCTTCGCTTTGCTGTTGTCGCAACGCTACCACCGCCATGTCGTCCGTAGAGATTTTTAGGAACATGCCCGTTGCTTGATAGTAAACGGCCTCGGTTTCGCTTTTAAAGTCGTCGACTAGTCCTACTATTGATTGATAAGAAGTCGACCCGAACCGCACGCGATGCCTGAGATCTTCGCGGTAGCTTCCGGGATGCTTGTTGCCTACTTTACCCCAGACTAGCCAGTGATGTACCTCTTCACCAGAAGCTTCGCTACGACATGGTCGAGGCAGATCTGAAAGCTGGTCTGTTGAGTCGGTCGTCTCTATTGGCCCTTTCGGGTAAGCATGGGGTGATGGACAAGACGCTCGATGCCGTGAAGGGGCGGAGGGCAGTCACAGCAAGAGACGTGCAGTCAGTGGGTACAGCGTTCCAAGGGTTGGGTCTGGACACTTCCTGCCAAAGTAGGTGCCGGATGAGGTAAGCACGCCATTACAAGACCCCTTTGTTGCGATTGCGAAGTCCTGCGGATGATGATGTGCTCAAGAGACCGGAGACGCGATGCAACAGATATGCTCCTTGAATAGTGCTATCTGATATGTCAACTATTATAACCTCGCAGCGCTGTAGTTCAACACTTTGCATACCCCGTCCATTATCATTCATCGACATTCTCCAGACCGAGCGAGACCGGCAAGTAGTTGCCCCGATTCGTCCATCACCCATCACATCCAGAACCTGCCATCCGCTTCCGCGCGAGCCCATCACCATCTGCAGCCCCACCGATGGAAAGCCGCTAGAAGGGCGGGAGAAATAAAAGGTGGAACGTCTTGGCCCCGCTAGAAAAGAAAAATTCCAAACGCAGAAAAACCCTGTCGACGCCAAGATGACGCCAGGGGTGTGCGTGTCACAAAAGATCATGCCACACCCCTGCAGACTGGACCAATGGGCACGGGCCAGTGCTAAAGACCGAGGGTGCGCGGGCGGACGGCGTGTCGGAGTTTGTCAGCTCGCAACCTCCGTCCCCCCCCAGCACGAAGTCTCGGTCTCGGGTCGGCTGACGAATCTGCCAGATCCCGTCACCGAAACGGAGGTCTGGCTTGTTAATCCAAATCTCGGAGGGTTTTGGAGGGATGACTCTTCGTCGTCTGACTGTGCACGGGCGGAGGGAGAGAGATGGAATTGTATTCAATTATCGCATTTCGAACGTGCCGCATCTTGAGATTCAAGGGATCGCATGCTACAGGGATGGAAATGACAGGACTTGTCAATGTGAGGGCATCGACAGATCCCGGAGACAAGGCGCTGGGAATTGTCGGGAATGAAGCATGGCCCCACACTCCCGAGTTGTGTCCGGAGAGTGACAGCCACGAGTGGATGACGACTTGTGAAATCTCGTAGATCATCGAGCACGGCGTTAACTCTAGGAGCCCCGTTGTTTGCCGGTGCTGACTGGACGAACACCCTCCGTTGCGGAGAGAGAATGTGCCCGTAGGGCAGTGTGCCGAACCGCCATGTCGGTGCTCACAAATGCCGTTTTGGGGCGTCTCACGGGTCCACGTGCAATAGAGTTCGAAAACCGTCCGGGACGAACAAATGCGCACACGGCAGCTTACGGGCTGACTGTATCCAACGTATGCTGCCATGGCGTTGCTGGTATGTGGAATGCTAGTAGTCATTGAGGCGCATGTGGCTTCGATACTTGCGGCGCTACTAGTACTTCTACGAGATGCTGCATCTATCGTACCAGGCGGTACGAGGCGTCCTCCTGCAGGGCAGGCAGCGAAATGAGGCCATCGTGAGCCGTGTCCCGTACTCCTGGACCAGGGTCGGAGTCTCGGGTGTGTCTGGCTTTGGGGCACTCGGCCAGGCACGGAGGGTTCCTGTCGGCGGTTGACGGGCCCTCAGGGTGAAGCCGGGACCGGGGCAGTGGACCAACCCGGAGGGATCTGGTGACCACGCACAGTTCCGCCAGGCCCGGTCCCATCGCGAATTGAGGGCACGCCAGTGTCAGGGCCGCAGCGCGAGAGCAATCCACGACGTGCATGCACTGCCCGTGGAAAGGCCCGTTGCGTCGCTCGGTGACGAGGCAGGTGCCGCTGCTGCGGTAACGACCACGGCGACCGGCGACGTGTACAAACGCCAGATTTCCAGGCACCGGTCGCAAAAGCGAGATGCGAGTGCGATTGGGCGCCAAGTGCGAGCTGTTTACGCTGCCTGCCTTGTTGGCGGGACGGGGGTGGTGCTTGTCAGGGGGGCGTGGTGATGCGTGCAAGTACCGACGCTGCCCTGGATGGATCGCTGCCTAGTCGTTGACGCACACCCGGACACAGAAGAAGCCGACTGGCCGTGGGCGCGCTGGGCACCTCGCATTGGTCGGTTTGCGACGAGGCCCAGACCGCAGGGAGACGAGACGTCCCGTCCCAGTCGGAGCCGAAAGGTGTCCGACTGCGAGTGAGAATGCGAAAGATACGAGGGGCGGAGCATTGCAGTGCAGTGCAGTGTATGTATTTCCATCTGCGTCTGTTGCTCGATTGAGATGAACAGCAGACGGGTACCCCGAGTTTCTCACGGGCGGATTGATTTGCGTACGATCAGCGAGGCAGTGTTTTCGCGTGCTGACCACCGCCCATTGAACGGTGCCATTGTCTAGCCCATGATCATCGTGACTCTCGCGACCGGAGGCTTCATCAGCATGCCGACAAATGCGGTCCGGAGCTAGGAGGACGGTCGGAGCTCGAATGGGTGATGTCAAGGTCAATGGGACGGGGACGGCGCGGCACCAGGAATGCCGATTTGTGAGCAAGAAGCAGGCAGAAGAGTCATCACTAGAAAGGGACCGGTCGGAAATGGATTGATTTGTGATGGGAGATGGGTTAAGGCCGAGCAGGGCATAACGCCCAAGGGTGATTAGCAAGAGAGCGGAGTTTACGGCGACAGGCTGCAGCCACGCGAGAGCGAGAGAGCGAGCAGAGGTACCTCGTCGACGCTGGACGGAGGCGGAGCTGACAAGGCGGCCGTGGCAGGCGGAGGTACCTCGTCGCTCTCGCATCCCGCGGAAGAGTGGCCGGGAGGAAGGAGTCACCGGAAGGGGCATTCTTGGTGTGTCAGCAGGCTGCTTTTTCATCAACTGGTACATCCACACACCCCAGGCCCCCACACCAGCGGCAGGGGTCCAGCAGGTACCTGTGGCCCCTGTGAGCCATGGGCCCGAAGCCCAAAATCCGAGGTGTCTGTAGGTACACACCGCTCCCGGCCGCAACCTAAAGCCCGCCGCCCGGTTGCTGCGGGACGCCTTCTTTGCTTTCTCGAGGGCACGAGGTTAAAAGTATCCCGAGTCCCCCGTCTCACCAAACATCACGATCCCTTCTCTCACCATCCAAACAACAAAGGCTTCAACAAGAATAAAGGACCACTTCACTCTCCAAGAACACTACACACCTTGATGAGCACCACCCCGCCTCGTCTCACATCTTCAGCAACGACTCGTTTTATCAGTCACCAACCATCGCCCGGCCATACGCTAGTCTACACCGACAACCCTGGCCCCCCTTCCGATTACCGGCTCCATTCGCCTTGACTCACAGTTGCAACATATTACACCATCCTGGTCCAGCACGGCTTCGTCCAGGCACATACATAACAAAATGTCTTCCTTGACAACACCATCCTACTCCTCTCCCCTCTCCCAATCCACCACCAACACCACCACCACAGCAACCAAGACTCCCTTCGTGCGCCCTGCGCCCCAGAAGAAGAGGAACATGTCTCTCACACAGACCTACTACCTCGCCCACAAGGCGAGGGCCAAGCTCTCCCACGAGGCTGCCCGCTCCGACCACGATCTCCGCCTCCTCGTCGGCCACGCCAACCTCCTCGACTCCCTGATGCTCGAGCTCGCCGACGCCGAGCGTGAGCAGGAGAGTTGGTTCAACCAGTCCGTCCGCGGCGCCACCCACCACGAGGAGAAGGCCGAGAAGAAGCAGCAGCACATCCAGTGGGCCGACGCCATCGTCGAGGAGGCCGAGGAGGACTCGTACTCGTCCGACGACTCGTCCGACTCGGACGAGTACGACAGCGACGACGACGACACGGACATGGCCGACATGGTCTCGCTCCGCCGCCTCCCCTCCTCCGCCGCGGCCCCCAAGCCCCTCCTCTCCGTCGAGGAGGACGAGTTCGATGATGATGGCATGGAGGAGGACGACCTCGAGGAGGACTACGCACAGCTCGAGCTCGTCCGCACCACATCGCACTCCAACTCGCCGCCCGAGCTCGTCGAGCACGACGTGCACGACTCGGACTCGTCAGACGACGACTCCATGCCCCCCTCGCCGCCAAACACCATCCTCACATTCTCCGAGAAGGAGGCCAAGACCACGACGCAGCAGGCATCGCAACAACAAAAGATGTTCGGCGGCGGCTTCTTCCCCAAGCAGAGCCCGCCCAGCCTCGTCTCGGCCATCTCCGTCTACTAGATGGCGCAGCCTGACTGCGGTCTCCCTTCTCGGTTTTACATGAGCGATAGCGTGTTTTTCTTTATACGGCATACACCGGCGGCGCAACATTTGATTGATACAAAAAGATACCCACCTCTTGGCTTTTCTACCTGGGATGAAAGAGCCAACGATCTGGATGCGAGCGAGAGACAGTGTCACCACTCTGGACAGGCGTTTTACGGGAGAGCAGCGACTCTCATGGATACATATTTTCATTGTTACATATTTTTTACCAGGCACCGGGCTCCCCGCTCCCTACGGGTAGAGTGGGAGAAGACCTCGAGTTGCTTGAGGATGATGGGTTTTACAGTACAGACATGTTAGCAATACCGGCCGCTCGGGACACAGGACCCAGCGGCGGCGGGAAATCTCAACTTCTACAGTTTCAAAAAAATGAACATCACAAGAAACTTCATTCACATGCACCCCCCATTCCTCCATGCCAAGGTGACGTGAAAAACTCAATTACTCATAATCATACCAGGGGAAAAAAAAAACACGACTCCACAGGCGGCGGGGACTGTGTCACGGCTTTCACGATATTTTCCATCGGGCTTCATTTTTTTTCATCTTCACCGTTCAAACGGACGAGTCAGAGCGCGGCCTACCCGAGTCAACATCCACCCTTGTGGCCGGGCCTTGCTTTTTTTTTCCCCTTCCATGACTGCCTCACCGCGGGGGGCTCGGCATACGCGCCCAAGTTCGCCGGGCCCCTCTCACTCTCTTCCCACTTCGGCGTGTCGGTCCATTCGGTATGACTCCTCTCCCCGAGAGCGGGAGCCACAAATATCCGCCGGGGCCCACGCCCTTGTGTCGTCTGGCCTCGTCGCCCTATTCTATCGACACGCCCCCCTTGCTCCCTTGTCGTCCAGGGCGCGCCCGCTGCTGACGAGACGGGGGAGCTGATGAATCAAGGAGCGGATGACAAAGAAGGGGAGTTCAGTTTGAAAGGGCGTGGCATCGCGGCTTTGTCAACCCTCCGGTCGGGGGAGATTGGATCATCGTGGAAGGTTTCGTCAGCCCGCTCAGCCGCCCTTCCATCTCTGATGCCGTTCAATAGGGGGGGCGCCCTTGGGATTGCCATTCCGATCAGTCACAATTCCACTTCATGCCATGATGCCACGCGGGCCGTCAATCGCGACCGCAGGGCGTCGTAATTGCGAATGTTACGACCTCGCGCCAATCGCGGCGCCGGAACAAGGGGGTGCACCTTCAGTTTCGCTCGCTTCCCCGGCCCATATCCAGCCATGCTAACGATTTCGCTGGCTGCGGATCTCCCATTCTCTCTCTCTCTCTCTCGCGGGTGCCTTGCGTCTCGGCGCCCCGTTCGCCTGTTACCAGCAAGGCCCCCCTTGCTCTGAGACAGGGCCTGGAACCAAGGCCGGTGAACGGATGCGTCGTGGCAGCTCGCTGCTGGCTGGCCTCTTGCTTATTCCGCACCGGGGGGCTGTTTCTTGCTGGTTCTGTCCATTCGAGCGGTGACAATCTCTCAGCTCCGTGCTGGGAGCGGCGGCGCTATTGCTGATGAGCTGGCCCGGGGGGCGCTGGATGAGGTGAGACGAGCGGCGCCCAATGAGCCCGTTGGTGATCGGGGTGTGAGATGTGAATCCGTCGGGGCTGCGCAACGGCGCTGGGCGAACGGGGGCCGGCGCTCGCTCACATCATCCTGAAGTAGGGTAGGTATCGCGCTATCTACGATGATGTCGATCCCTTCGACTCGAATCGGAGGCATTCATCAAGGGGGCAATTGCGGGCGATGCTCCGATCGACGTGATCCTGGATCCTCCGCTTGACGTAAGGTCCGCGGCAGGCAGATCGGCCGCCCACCCGCAACACAGCACGGGGGTGCGCTGTTCGGTCTTCGTAGAGCTGGTGCGCGGGGCCCGGGGTGGATGGCGTCAACCGCGGAGAGGATGAGGAATTGCCTTTTCGGGTAATCCTATCGAACGGCGGTGCTCGAGTCGCTGATCTGATTGAGTTTGGACCCCGACGAGGGCTCGGCATCGCGCCCAGGTCGGGAGGCGAATGGCTGACCTCATGGTGGCAGTTGGGGATGTGCTGGCGCCGTGCTACAGCGGCCGGCTGTAGGGGGGATGATGTTTTCAGGGTCCTCTGCCCTCTGCCAGTAGGCTGTCACTGAACGTCTGAGGTGCTCGATGCCTCTGCCCTCACTATAGCACGCCGTGGATCCAGTTGACGTCGAAGCGCGGCGTTCGAGACCCGAAGGCTCCGTCGACAAGGCTCAGCCGGGGGCTGGCCGTTTTACCTGCGACCGGACGAACATGTGCGATTCGAGACAGGGGGTTCACTGTAGCGGATTGAACGGCTTGTCTCAACCTCGAGCGTCTCTGGCGGGTGTCACTGGTCACATGTGCAATCCGGGGCGTTTCGTGTCCCGAGTCATCCCGCCCGGTAGAAGGCATCGAGGGATCGGCGGCCACGACCAACATGCTTATCTGAGAGGCCATGGCCTGTGTGGCCCCGAGTCGGGAGAAGGCGCAATGCGCCGCGGTCACGAGGCGGCTACCGTTGATATGCTTCTCGCTGCATACTGGTAGGCGATGTTGGGGCTGCTGCATTGTTGAGCTTGTCTCATGGACGACACCATCTATGACGGCGGTGAAGGGCACCGCTACTGCAGGTTCAGGTGACACTCGCGAGACCGACATGAGTGAGTCCTCGACGGGCGTGTGCATAACCAAGGCAGCGACCAAAGACACTTTGGCGTCTTGGAATACGCAGAAATGCATCCTCTGGCCGTTACGGGCGCTTCGGAGTGTGGGTTCTGGCCGCCGGGCACGTGGAGCTCTCCGTGATGCCGACCGAGCGTGCTCAACCGAACGAGCCGGCAGGAAGTAGGAATCAACCACGCAACGTAGAGGCTGAGTGATGAGTACCTGATGACGAGGCCCTCAGCTTCACGAACTCCAATATCACTTTCCAACGGTACTCTGGAGTCGCGCGTGTGATGCAACCAACACTCCTTCCGCTGGGCGCGGGATCATGCCACCCATCTACCGCCAAGCCTCCTCCGCAATGTGGCATCTCGGGGCCGCCCTTGCAGTGGTGCTCCCGCTGGTCCTTCCAGGTTGATCTGGAGCTGTCACTTGATTCGACGGGGCAGCCTCATGACAAGCACCCGTCATGAGGTCCAGCCTCCGGACCCGACGGCCGTCCTTCGCTTGCAAACGGGAGCGTGGGGGTCTCCCTTTCGGTGACGCTTCCACTAGGTAGTCCGCGTAGTCAATCCAGGGTCTCGTGGTGATGCCGTCTGGTACATCGTCCAATGTCCGCATCGGTTTGCGGAGTTGCCAGGTACCCGTCCAAAGTCAAGGGATCATCATCATGGAGAGTGACCGCGGGGTTCGGTGACGGACTTAAAGAATCCCGACGCCGAGCTGAAGACTCCACACCAAAGTGCACAGACCATACCTTATTCCACGCCCCTGCCAAACCGTATTACATCAGCGGCTTTTGGCCCGGCCCTGAGCTTTCCTCCCAGTCCGTTCAAGCTTGACCCGGAGCTGTCACGGCCCCCAACTCTCGGACTCCGAAGCTGACTACACCCCCCCGATCTGCCGCTCCGGGCTTCTTCAACCTGCCGATACCTGCCAGACAGGATCACACACCAACAGCCACCATGCGTTCAACGACACGGCCCCTAGCCACAGCAGGCCGCCGCCTGCCCGGCGCTGCCCTCCGTTCTTGCTGTCGTGCTTCGACCTCCCGCTCGTTCTCGACATCCCAACCCTCCCGTTCCGCCGTCGCCAGGCCCCCGGCGCCTCCCCCGGCAGGCTACGCCGCGCTCTCCTCGCGCCGCCTCATATCCGTCTCCGGCCCCGACTCGGCCAAGTTCCTCCAGGGCGTCATCACCGCCAGCATCACCACGCCCGACGCCCAGCCCCGCGACAAGGGCTTTTACACGGCCTTCCTGACCGCCCAGGGCCGCATCCTCTACGACGTCTTCATCTACCCCGACGCCCTCCGCCTCGGCAAGTCCCCCGACCACGGCACCAGCTTCCTCATCGAGGTCGACGCCACCCAGGCCTCCACCCTCGCCAAACACATCAAGCGCTACAAGCTGCGCGCCAAGTTCGACGTCCGCCTCCTCGACCCCGAGGAAGCCACCGTCTGGCACCTCTGGAACGACCCGGCCGCCGGCGCCCTCCCGCCCACCTCGGGCGCCTCCCTCGCCGCAGACCCCGGCGTCGCCCTCACCCTCGACCCCCGCGCCCCGGGCATCGGCCACCGCCTCCTCGCCCCCGACACCGCCGCCCCGCCCCTCGACCTGCCCCCGAGCACCGAGGCCTCCTACACCGTGCGCCGCTACCTCCACGGCGTCGCCGAGGGCCAGGCCGAGATGCTGCGCGAGCAGGCCCTGCCGCAGGAGAGCAACATGGACTACATGAACGGCCTCGAGTACCACAAGGGCTGCTACGTCGGCCAGGAACTCACCATTCGCACCAAGCACCGCGGCGTCGTGCGCAAGCGCATCCTGCCCTGCGTCGTCTACGGCGCCGACGGGCCCGCGCCCGCGGAACTCGCGTACGACCCCTCGTCAACTGTCGATGCCGGCTCTATACCCGCCGAGGCCAAGATCGAGGCCGTCGGCAAGCGTGCTAGGAACCCGGGGAAGTGGCTCGCGGGTGTGGGGAACGTTGGGCTCGCGCTGTGCAGGCTCGAGACCATGACGGACGTCGCTGGGCCGCTGCCGACGGGCGGGTTCAAGGATGATGACGAGTTCAGGGTGGAGCTGGGCGAGGGGGCGCGGGAGGACTTGAGAGTCAGGGCCTTCGTGCCGCCGTGGCTGAGGAAGGCGTTGGAGGAGAATGCCCCTGCCCAGGCGCAGAGGGAGACGTAGAATTGGGGGGCGTACATGATGTACTATATGTATAATACGTGTTAGGCGGGGAAAATAAACCCAGCACCTGGCAAAAGAAGTCATGTCCACATCTTGTAAAAAACTGTATTTGTATCCGTACTCGTCGTGTGACGTTCAAGTCTAAGGGGTATCACTGTTTGTCCATGGTCTCATCGCCCTGATGCTCTTCGTCGCGCCAAACGCACCGCTTCATGCTTCCGTGCCTTGCTCCGCAGGTCTCGTGGGCTGCTCTCCATCGGCCTGCTGCAGTTTCTCTGCCTCGGCCTGCTGCTTTGCCAGCTTCGCGGCATCCCTCTTCCGCTGCATGGCGATCATCCGTGCCTTGAGATCTTCCCAGACAGGTGGTGGCGGCGTACCCTCCCGCTTCGGCACCCCAGCAGTGTCGCTACCGCTCTCTGCCCTCTTCGTCTGCGACAAGGGCTCCTCGGGCTCGGGACTCGGCACCTCCCTCCCCTCCTTCCTCGCCTTCCTGGCCGCCTTCTTCGCCGCTCTCCGCCTCTTGTTCTCGTCGAGTCTTCGCTGCAGCTCCGCCTCCCTCGCATCCAGCTCATCCTCTTCCTGGTCCTCCTTCCGCGCCTGCTTCTCAAGATGCTCTCTCCGGAACCTCTCGTTCTCCTCCGCGATGCGCCGCTCTCCCTCCTCGCGCAGCCGCGCCTTCTCCCTCTCCAGCTCTTGCCGCTTCTCCTCTTGCTCGACGCGCCTGCGCTTCGCCTCCAGCTCCGCCGCCTCCAGCTCGTCGATGAAGCGCTTCTGCGTGCCCTGGACCTTGGCCCGCTCCGCCGCGCGCCGCGACTGTGCCGCCCGCGCGTTGTCGTATGCTGCGCGCGCCGCTGGCTCGAGCAGGATGTCGCGCGCGTGCTCGAGGAGTTCCCACTTGTCCTTGTCGAAGGAGTCGCCCGTTTTGTCGGGGTGGTGCTTGACCGACGTCTTGCGCCACGAGCGGTGGATCGACTTGGGGTCTTGGTGAGTAGAGGGGTCGCCCTCGAGGCCCACGAGGGTATAGAGGTCGATATGCTTGGCATATTCGAGCGCTCGGGCGACGAGCTCCTTGGTGTCTTTTGCCTCGCTCATATTGAGGCTTGTCGGGTGACGAGGTCGTTTGGGGGGGGGTGTTCGGGATAGTTTGAAGGTCTGCTGGGGGAGCAGCTCGTGTTACTTAGAAGAATAAATACTACAGTTGGCTTATGTAATCACAGCTCATGCAAAGTGCCCAGTCAGGCAACAAGATGGACGAAGGTTAATGTTTCTCTACGCCTCTTTTTCAGTCATATTCATGACATTGGGGAGGAACAAATGAACATGATGACAGTAAGAGGTGCGTGAGTCTATGTGTATCTCACGAGCTGATTTCATCAGATGATTCTATATTTTGGAGTCCTTTCTCTACCGTTGAGCCATATCCTACACCCCAGCCTGTACCGCTCTCCACGTCCGGCGTCCTAGTCGTCTCCCTCCTCATCCGCGTTCATGAACATTTGTCGCAGCGCCGGTAAGAAGGCCTCCGCGTGCCTGAACTCCCCCAGCTTGACCCTCATCTGGTCAAGAGCGAACAGCACGACCTGGTCCTTGACCGCCTCGCCTGAGTCATCCCCGGAGACCACCCGCTTGCCGAGCAGGGGGATCTTGGAGTACCGCTGCGAGAAGTGCGTCAGCATGACGCGCCGCGCGCGCATCTTGGACGCGATGTCCAGCGCCTCCGGCATGGTGCAGTGCTTCTTCGCCTGGGCGTCCTGGGCCTTGTCCTCGTCGAAGGTGCTCTCGTGGATCAGGAGCGTCGCGTTCCGGCCCGCCGCCGCGAAGGCCGGGCTCGGCCGGCAGTCGCCCGAGTAGGCGATCTTGAGGCCCGACGGCCACGTGAGGACGCCCGCATACGCGTTGTAGCAGTGGTGGACGCGCACGGCGTGGATGCTCTCGAGGCCGCAGCGGGCCAGGTCCTCCGGCGAGGTCTTGTCAGGCGTCGCGTTCTGGCTCTCGATAAACTGGATCCGCGGGCGGCCAATGACCTCCACATTGCTGTATTCTTGAATCCACTTCTTCATCTCCGGAGGGCCGCAGACCGTGATCCGACTGTCGGTGTCTTCTGTCAGCCTGTACCAGTGGGACAGGACACCTGCAATGCCGAGGTGGTGATCGGCGTGCATGTGGCTGATGAAGATGGCCTTCAGGTCTTTAATTGTGCGCTCGTATTCGTCCTTGTCGTAGATGCGGCGCATCTGCCCAGTTGTGTTCTCACCGCAGTCCAGCAGGTAGTTGCCGACGCCGGGGATGCGGATCAGAGTTGCCGATACGTTGCGGTATTTCGAGGGCAACGCGGAGCCGGTACCGAGGGTGATAATCTCCGCGTCGCGGTTGGGGATGTCTTTCTCGTCGGCCTCGACTTCTGCTTGGAACGCGGGTTGCGAAATCTTGGTTCGGGCATCCTCGGCAAGCTTTCGGACACGCGGCGACGGGTTCCAGCGCCCGTTCTGAAGATCAGGGAAGGGGACGACATCGGCGTCGTCCAATGCAAAGTTAGGCAGGAGCGTGGCCTTCATCCCCGTGCGGCCAATGATGGCCGACTCACCGGCCGACGAGATATCCTTGTGGGTGTTGTCAAAGTTGAGGATCGGGAAGCGGTCAGGGTCAATACCGCCAAGCGCGGTGTATAAGCCCGCGAAGCTTTCGTAGGTGATCATGTTGGGAGAAATGTCCTGCCCCATCACGATGTGCTTGAGGGACGATTTGCTTCTCATGAACTCCTGGATCCGCTCGTCATCGAACACACCCTTGCCGAGGTTCCAGTAGACGACGTGCACACCATCCAAGAGCTCGGCGGATTTCCACTCGGGCCGCTCGATAAAACTCTGGATGTAGTCCTCGGAAGGAACGTCGGCAAAAGCGAAACC
This sequence comes from Furcasterigmium sp. R96-07A1, assembly GCA_037042015.1. NCBI lineage: Eukaryota > Fungi > Ascomycota > Sordariomycetes > Glomerellales > Plectosphaerellaceae > Furcasterigmium > Furcasterigmium sp. R96-07A1. The sequence goes on from JAXQJP010000067.1 coordinate 94,896, forward strand.
AACTCCCAGGATGCTTTCACCCATAACCATGTCGGGTGTCACGGTGGTGCCGTCTTTGCCCGGGACGGATTGGCCCGCAGTCAACTTCTTGTAATCCAAGACCGCGACACCGAGCGCCTTGGCAGCCTTGGGGTCGAACTTGCCTCGGCGCCCGCGGTTCTTCACGACGTAGCACGTCGACGTGACGCTGCGGTCGGTTGGGGGCAGACTGAGCGTCTGCACCGAAGGCCACGGCTCGCGCACGAACACCTTGGTGGCCGCAGCGGAGGGATCTTCTGACGGTAGCGGCCCCTTGTACTCTTCAAGTTTACCGGACTCGCGAACCCAGAGCTTCGCCGGCAGCTTGACCTCGCCCAGGGGGGTCTCGACCAGCCTGTCTCGGGACCAGTCCGACTTGAACATGGCGTCGACGACCGCCTGGCTTGTCTTCTTAGCGGACCTTCTCGTGCTTCTGGGCGAGGCTGGAGCTAGATTGCCGTCCGGTTCTGCTTCGCTCATAACGTCAAAACTGCGTTTCCTCGGCGACTTCAACCCCGCGCTCTGCGGCACGAGTGGCACGTGCCAGACACGCAGGAGCTGGTCCTCCCAATCCGGCTTGCTCCAATCGATCTTTGAGGCGTTCTTTCGCGGGTCCTCGTCGAAGTCCACCGTGTTGATGGGCAGCCCCTGGCGGAAGATGAAGTTCCTCGCCGTCGCAACGGCATATGTAAGGTTCTCCCCCCCGAAGACATCCAGATCATTGTCCGGGACGGCAAGCGCCGCCAGGTTCTTTTCTTTTCGTTGCACATTCTGCGCCACTATCTGTTGCTTGGCATTGTCCAGGCTGTCTGCGACGGTGAGCATCAAGCCGAGCAGACCACCCATGTTGTCCCACTTGATGGTCCCCGATATAAACATCCTCTCCAGCTTGGCAGCGGGAAGACCTCGTTGGACGTAGGCACGCTGAAGGCCCTGGCACAAGCTTCCGAAATGATATCGGCGTTGGTCGAAGTGCACCATCAGCGACGCCCCGGCCGTGTCGGCCGACGGCGTCGCGACGATGCGAACAAAGTTGGACATCTGCTGCTTGAGCCGTGCCCAGCTCTGGTCCACTGTGTCGTAATCCAGGGGTTTAGGGCCAGCAAAGCTCAGCACCGGATTCCGTAACGGCGCCCCTCTACTTATACGACGAAAGAAGGGCCTTGCGCCTGGGCTCAATGATTCGGACTTCGGGGGCGAATATTTTTTGACCTTCGCGGCGCCGTTTCTTCTCGTCGTGGAGTAAAACGTTCGGGGTTGGGTCGTCGGGCAGAATCGGGGGTTATGGCTGCCAGCGCCTCGTGTAACCAAGATCCTCGAGAGTTGGCCGCGGATCATGGAGAACGCGGCTTTTGGTGTGTAGGAAAAGAGCGCTGGTGGAGATCGTGAGGTGCAGAAAGTATGGTAGTCATTGCGATGCAGTCAGGTACACTAACAAAAGTTGGACCGGAGCTCGATGCAGATAAGATAAGGAATTTGTCGTTATGTAAGCAAACGCCGCGCTGCGCATGTATCCCAAAGCTTAAATCGTCGTCTAAGCCCCCGACGGGCACGGATGATGTCTCAAGAGTTCCTCTCCGCAAGCTGCCCCTCGGCGCATCAGCTTTGGGTCTCTCTCCTGGCTCTCGCTCTCGGCAGACGATACCGAGTTTTGCGAATCTCGTCTCTCCACACGAATCATGCTGGTCCATGCTTCTGAGGGCTGCATGTTGAACAAAGCCTTCCTCTCCGTTGCCCGGTCTGCCTTGCACCCAACAAATGGCATTGCACAGGCTCTTTCAGCGTCAAGGGCCCTCGATATGGTATTCTGTGAAAGTGGCTTGTTGTCTATGAGCTGATGAAATGAGTTGGAAGATGGAACCAGTATCGCTGTGCTGGCTGATGAATCGACGGTGGTCTGTGAAATGGCCGCGGAGGATGAGAGAAGCTGCGACGCGGCCGATGTAGAAATAATCAAGTTGATGATGCGATTTGTGAAAGTGCAAGTTCCCGGCGGGCGTAGTTTCTTATACTGGAGGAGCATTGATCCCGCGAATCGTTTCAGTTGGTTTCTCGCTGGGCATCGGGAGTGTCTGGCCATTTCTATATTTAGTGGACATGGGATGAAGTCGTTTCATTAACACTCTCAGCCATCCAGCGCCCATGGAAAGAGGCTCGATTAGAAGGTGCGCGTGTGGAAGTAGGTAGTCTCCTATTACCCACCACATTCAGAGAGAAGCTCAAGGGATATCTACATCAGCCCCTTCGTTGGGCAGGGCTGTTGGGCGGGCCATCATGGGTCGCTAGGAACGTTGAAGTATGCCCTTACCGGCCTCGGCACTGTGAAAGTTGCTTACACATTTTCTGTGATTTTAAATCAAATACTAGACCACGTGTAGGGCTATAAACTGTCTCACATCCAAGGGCAGGTTTACTATCTGAAATGCCTCCCTTTCTGGGTATAAATGCGCCTGGTCTGAGGTCACAGGCTGCATCAGAGCTACTTACACGTTGTTAGTTACTTAAATAAGCAAGAAAAGTCCATTTTCTAGCTGAATATGGCTTCGCCTGGTTAGCTTAGTGGTAGAGCGTTGCAGTACTTCTCCCTTGATCTCTAGATTACCCTGTTCCTTAACTAACACCTCCTAGCTTGTAATGCAAAGGTCGCTGGTTCAAACCCGGTGCTGGGCAATCTTTTTATAGCGCTAGTAGCTGTCTTTTTACCTCGTACGGGCTTTAATCTTAGTGTGGATCTAAGTAATTAGTGTACTAGTAGTCCCAGGAGCTAGTAATAGTGTTTTATGACCTCTAGATTGCCTTGTGATGCTGCTATGCTCTTAATTGAAGCGTGGTGTCTAATTTTTGAATGTTTGTGCACTGGTACTTACTTAAGGCATGTTCATCAAGGTTTAGCCATCTGCCAGTGGCTGCCCGTGGCTGTAAATCGGATTCGGTGGCGTTTGGTCGGAGTTTATAAACACAGACGCTGCTGCACATTGAGCAAGGAAAAGAACCAGACCTACCTACCGACTAGCAAACCAACCATTCCGTACCTTCACAATCTACAGCATGTCGTCAGACCTTCGCACCCTGCAACTCATCCAGTCGTCGCCTGCAGTCGCTGGCCTTTGCCCCTCCAAACGAGCGACACTCTTGCCTGTTATCCTGAGCGACTTGTCCAGCCATATTCTACAAGATGCTCTTGCTGTCATGCTGTTCCCACAGGAGCAGGACGCGGCAGCGATCGACAATCATCTGACAGCTTGGGCAGAACGAGCTCTACCCACCCCATTCGAGCAGGGAGATCAAGCCGGAGTCGACAGACTCCTCGCTTTCTGGGTCAACGTCGTCCAGTTGGTGGAGGATTACTTCGGTAAGGCTACCAGCTCCTACCCACCAAGAGCGTATCACTCCTTGCCCTTTTCAACAATGGATACTAGCACGGAGATGTTCGATCTCTGTAATCTGAGCCCTGCGGAAAGATCTCGGACCATGTGGGCGTTTTTACGATACGAACTTCTCACCAAAGTCTGTCATGCAGATTTCTACGACCCCTCATGGAAAGACACGGGGTGGGCTCCATTACGAGAGTACCAAGGTCGACATTATTCAGCTTTCGAGTTGGAGCTGCTGATTTGCGCACAGGAGTACTTCCGCTGTCTTCATGGAGCCATCTTTGCTCATCTGGCCGGCGCTTGGGTTCCTTGCCGACCAAACACCGTCGTCCCCCGCGGTCGAGGGGCGGGGTTGCTGTACCCAGATAACCTGACCTTCAACCCAGGATCTTACGCCCAAGACCTGGGCCTTAAGCGCCCGACGTGTTCAGGTATAGCGACCTACTTTGCGTCATACGGCATCGACCTGGCCGTCAACTTTGTGCGCGCAGCTTTATCCGGCTCTCTTTCCCCTTCCGAGCTGCGAAAGATTTCCAAGTTGACCAGTATGGAGAAGACCAAGAACTACTCCACAAGCGGGTGGCGGTACGATATCATGACGAATCTTTGCTGGCCGGCGTGGCCGAGATTCCCCTTGGAAAGTCAGTCCTGGATCGACGTGCCGGGGATGGCCAGCCTCCTCCACCCTAGACTCTATCGAAATCACTTCGACAAGAGCCAGCGCATGAAAGAGTCATGGTGCAGATCTGGGTTCGACTCCAGGCAGCATCAAATGTACAGGCAGCGGGCGTGGGTCTTCTTCGACGACTGGCGGCTCTACCCGCCAAGCTGGACAAATCACTTCCCCACCGTACGAGCGATTCGAACGTTGGAGATCCTGTCACTCGGCGCATGCGGCACGTATGCTTCCATCAGCCAGGCGAGGATCCTGCACCGCTCGGGAGCATGGAACCTCGATGGAGCGAGTGAGAAGGACGTGCTGTGGGCTGACCCAGCGGCGGCCGACGACGAGGAAAGCCCGGATGATTTGGAGGGGCTAAAGCCGCTTGATCTACTTCAACCGTGGTTGAAGCCCTGCTGGAACCTACCTTGATCCGGACAACACGCCGTGAAAGTGTCTACAGATGTGGTTGATCGCGGGAGAACAACGATTCGGCACAGGGGGCGAGCGTCAGCCAGAATACAGACCAGGGCCAACCGGATGGCTATGAGACGTAGGTCTGAATCAGATGGAGATTCTGCTGCTTTGGCATTCCCTTCCAGAAATTGACGAAGCCGATAGCATGGTCCCACGATGATCATATGGCAAGATTCCGAGGCTCTTTAACACTACTAGCATCCGAACCTTCCGAAGTACAAGACTGACACGGCCAGGGTAACAACATCAGCGGCGTGGTGCCGACCCCTCAGTAAGTATCAGTGGCGGCAGTGGTGGCAGAGCGAACTTGAAATGTCGCGAAATGTACACGATGACCTCAATTTGGCGAGGGAACCAAAATCAGACAGTTCAGAGTATCTATAGCACTAGCAGGCCGAGAATGCAACAAGGAAAGATCGTCTTTAGCTGCTGAAGCATCAAGCAGGGTACGTACTAGTAATGTTAGCACATGTAGCAGCCCCGTCGATGAAGCACAAGTTGGTAAGGTACGATGAGGGGCCCCTCAACCACAGAACTGCTCGACCCATGCCACTGGAGAACTGCCTGCCTGAGTCGTCGTGACTTGAGAGAAAATCTTGCCAATGATCCCGTGTAGATGACCTCAGTAGGTAAATAGTAAGCCTGGAAAGGACCACCGGGGTCACTTGCTACGCATGACCTAGCCCTCACCTTCCTTTCGTACTTGCACGGCAGGCAAACATACTACCAAGACGAGTGCTCCTATCCGCGAGGCAGAAAAACTACCAAGGCCCCAAGATACTCTTGACACCCAAGCCATAAGATAAGATGCCCTTGTTTACACCTTCCCCTTTCACTGAAGAGGAAAACGAAAGAAGGGCAGGTAGATAATTGGAATTAAAGGGATGGAACGGGTGGATCAGTAGGCCAGGGCCAGCTAGTTGAGGCCCCGGCGAGCAGCAGCAGGATTCTAAGCCTGCTATTTCTGACGGTCTGGCTGCGCTCCCCGAGGTGGCCGAAGAACACGCCATTATCGAGTAGCTCGAGCATTGCTGAATTTGGTGAGATCTCCTTGGTATGTTAATGTCACGCCCTCTCTACCCCGAGGTCGGTGCCAGGCCGACAGAAACATCGGTATTCTCAAGCTCCACGGGTTAGACATCACCAGCCTCTTCGACGACACTGGCGGCCTTCTTCGTGCGGCGACACCTGGCCTTGATTCTCTTGGCTGCCTTTTCTATTTCGGGCTGCAGGTTCATCTTTTCAAGGTCCTCGGCTTTTTCATCATCGCTATTGTCATACTTGATTTTGTACGCTGGCGTTTCTTGCCAGGCTTGACGAGGGACGGCTTGGGCGAAGGGCAACATGAAGATAAACCTATCCCACCCTGGCACAGCACCATTCTTTAACATACCTTAATCGATACAGTACCTCCATCACACCACCATCAATACCTATATCGATACATCGTCACCACCTCAACGTCGCCAGCATTCTTACCATTTTGAAGGGCTGAGAAGATGGCGGATGCACGACATCTTGCCACGATGGGCCTGCCCGTTCCAAGTCCGCTGCCCGCTGCTCTAATGCAGCAACAACCGTAAAGAGCTGGATTGACCCGATAGCTTCCTTTTCAGAGCACGCTCCTCAAGCCAGCCCGATATCAAATGACCAGCTCCTTGAGCAAGCCCGATTTCAAAGGACCGGCCCAATCATCCAGACAGTCGTTTCGAAAGGATCAGGTTCGTCGAGGACCAAGTGTCTCTCAAGTTGTAGTTCTCATTTGGCCTGTTCGGCTAACGTATCATTATCATCCATGTGGGTGTTGTCGGTTGCTCCGGTGTCCTGGATAACCTTGTGGGTTCGTTCTGGAGGTCCAGCTCCCAAGCCAGCCCGAGATTCTTTAGGATCAGCTCCTAAAGCTTACTGTCTTCCTGGAGGCAGGTGCTCGAGATAAGGTATGATGGCGTCCAACAGAACGCAATGAGGGTGCGTTGTGACCCAGGATCGTTTCAAGCCTGGGGGAGAACGGGTGGTGTTGGTGTGGTCCTGAGATCTGTAAATCTGTATTCTGCGTCTTTGGGACGAACAACAACGCTAAGACGCAGTTCGGTCGTCAACATATCTAGGATTTCTCGGAGACGTAGAACACATTGATGCTCATCAATGCACAAACTTCGCTTGCCTTGGAGCGAGAATGCTGGCAAACTCAGCTACTGCCAACCAATGCCAAATCTCCCTCTGCAGTCCCTTCCCTGCCGGCACCTATCTACCACGTAATCGAACCTTCCGACTCCTCATAGTCATCTTGATGATGCTCGACTCCGACCGACTCGCAAAGTTCCATCAGCTTGTGGCGGATATCCAGGGTCCAAAAGACGCAGGACCCGAATCCCTCCAGGGCGCCCAAGTCAATCGTGAATGACTTCAGGCATGGCGTGACACTCTGCCAGTTGCGCAGCCAGTTCTGAATGGCACTGTAAGTATTGAACCCGTTCATCTTGAAATCTCTGTCGAGATGCGCATGACAATGCCGACACTCCTCGATAATGAGATGCTCGAGACTCCGGGGCAGCACATCGGGCAGGCCCCATGGCGTTGATCTATCCTGGCCCATGAGCAGCAACCAGGACACTGTGAGTGTTCTGATGTTCGAGAACTCCCGCAAGCCTCTGAGGGAGCCATTAGGCTGAATTTCCGAATCAGTATACCCACAAGGCCTAATGGCTAGCGTGCTGAGTGTCAAGTCGTTTAAAGTCTTCGGCATCGCCGCCAATGTGACGATGATCGCATCACGATCGACGGCAGCAACTCGAGACCCCAGCCATTCTGTGAAACCATTGATTTCAACAGCCCATGTGAGTTTCCTCAGTTTAGAGCAGGTTGAAAGGATAGTGGCGAGTCTATCTTCTTTGTTCCCGTTGACTTCCAAAACCTCCAAGGTGCTTGGGTCTGGTAGGCCGCAGGACCAATTACCACTCCCATACAGCTCCTCATCGTCTCTGTCGACCAAGAGCGAGATCTCTTTGAGGCCTGGGAGGTAGAAGAACGAGAACGCAGACGCTGCCGGTGATGCAAAGCCCTCATCCGGCCGTGGGCACTGGCGACTGTAGCTGCCTCTCCTCAAGGATACTTTTGTGAGACTTTGAAACATGATGAGAGAGTCGTCGTGAATCTTGTAAAGCTTGATAGCTTCCAGTATTGCCCGCGAAAAGAACGGCGCTGCACTGAAGTAGGACGGATGTATGTCCAGAGACGCCAGATTGGGAAGCAGTGTCAGCAAGAGGGCCAAGACGCCCTGTGTATCTTCCCTCTTGATCCTATCAATCCACATGTCTTGAATTTCCAGACCAGTAAGGCGGATGATATTCTCGGCCTGCGAGATTTCGAAAAGACCGCCGGGGGCAGGAGGGGCGGGCGGGGTTTCGGGAGTGTATACAAAATCATTGATGTAATCAACTTCGTATGCAATGACGAGACCTTTGATGCGTTCACCAATCTGAGATTGACTCATCAAGGTTCGGAGAAGCCTATGTATTCGTGTGGCAGGCGTGATATCCGGACGCAACACAATGGTGTGGTACAGGGACGGAGTGGCGGCTGTGTTGAAGGCTGTGCTGACGAGAGCTGCATTTCGAAGATCGCGTGTCTCGAGTTCTTCCAGGATATGATACAGGATCTCAATTGGCAGGCAAGCCATTGAAGGGGGCATCTTGTCGAGATCTGGACCTTTTTGTCGTGGATTGGGGAAGCAGAATGGTGCCTGCCCTGTCTCAAAGACTTGCACCTCTGGGGCTGCCCTGGGGAAGGTACCTTACCTTGGTGATCTCAGAGCAAGAGCAATCCAGGGGACCTGCCCCAAGAAGGCAAGCGCGATCAGCCCTGTGGGGAGAATCTAGGCACCCGGAGCTGCCTGACGCCTTCCCCGCTGCACCGTCGACCAAGAGGCAGAACCCCCACCAAAATTTCAACGTGTAATCTTACCTTCAGGTTTGGAAGACCCAGCGTCAAAGCTCATGCTCCTCACCAACATCATCGCCTGATCCGACCACGATGGGGTCCTCCAGCGCCCAGCTTAAAAGCATGAGGCCCCGGCGTCGTTGGGTTGTTCCTTAGCTACCCAATTCGTTTTCTCTCCTTCCAAGTCTGCCTAAGAAACACATCATGAGACATACATTCGACAGGTCCGACAACGAGAGTGAGAGTGGCAACTCCGAGTCCTCCGACGATGGCAGTCAGCGGGACACCCCTGAGGTGAGCGACTCCGAGGACGAAAACAGTTCGCTCTGGACGTCACCAAGTGCCTACCGGAGCCTCCGCATTGTCAAGCGAGAGGACATTGAAGCGACCTACCCACTCATCGCCACCTACGTCCAAACCCCCAGGCTTGCGCAGACGGTCCGACAAGTCGCCGTCGACCCGGATGCCTGGCCGTCGCGCAGCACGACCTTCTGGGGTAAGAAAGACGAGGAGCTGGACGAGCGACCTTTGCCTGTTGACGAGGATGCCCACGCTGCCATTGAGGCGTACGTCGAGAGCCTCGAGCTCGACGGCACTACGACTGACGCTATGATCGAGATGCTACGGTGGAAGAAAGCGCATCTGCTGGGCCAGAGACCAGCGGTTCCTGGCGGCTTTGCGATGCACAATCAAGCGTATGCCTATACTGCGACAGCCATTCTGCTCTCCATCTGTCCCAACATCGAGACGCTTTACCTCGGCGACATGAGGAGAGAGACGACCCTCGAGGGCTATCTCCTCCACAACAACTACCGCACAATCCCGTCCTCGGGGTTGCAGAAACTAAAAGCCCTTCAGTATCTTTCCGCGGAACCTCGTGATGAGCGCACGTACAGCGAGCTTGATTTTCTAGCGCATCTCCGCTGCTTCCATCGTCTGCCGGCCCTCCGCACCATCTCCATGGACGCGGTAATGGAGTACCAAGGAATAACGAAATATGCATTTCCACCACGGACCGGAACCTTCAAAGCGCTGCACACCACCCACGTTGATATATCCGGGCTTATGATCGGCACCATGATACGCATCCCCAGGGCCCTGGAGGAATTCACCCTCTCGCTCGGTGGTCTCTGGTCCACCGATGGGGGTCACTCTTGCATCACGCTCAAGACCATCGGCAAGTGCTTGCTTGAGCACAAAGACACGTTGAGACGCCTGGATCTAGACGTCGGAAACATCGTATGGTATAATGAGCCTGAAGAGGAAGATGAACGAGAAGACGATACCGAGATGATGCTGTCTGACAACGGCCCTGATGACGAATACCTCGATGAATGGGATCGAATCGACGAAGAGGAGACCGCCGGGCCCCAATGGTCATTCGAATTGAAGGACACGAGAACATACGGGCTGGGTATTGGCTCCCTCCACGACTTCACAGCCCTGACGCACCTGAGCACCAGCGTCAACCACATCATCGGCTGGGACCAGGGCCCAGGGCATAACGATCCGCTCATAAAGCCCTGGTTCAAGGCCCCCTTTCGTCTGGTGGATGCCCTGCCACCCGGCCTCGAGGAGCTTCGCATCTACGGCTACGTGCGGGGAGACGATCCGATCGTGGATGACCACCTCGACGAGCTCGTGAAGAAGCAAGCACAGCGGCTGCCCAAGCTGAGGGCCATTATTGGCCTGGACTCGGAGATTGTCGTCATGCGGAAGCGGTCATCGGACGTTGACGAGGATGACCTCTATGTTCGGCCGAAGGTGCCGATTGCCTGGAGTAAGGTATGAACATCTTGCCTGGGGATGCAGGGCAAGGGAAGCCGTGGAAACTCGAGTTGGACGACCATGGCAAAAACATTCCGTTTTGAATGAATGCCCAGTGCATTTGGAGAAAGGCAGCATATTTCGAGACTCGAACATGACACGCCTTCCGAGGGCCACCGATGAGCGAATGCCGGCTATCGTCAAACAGTTTTTCATGCTTCAATTTGTTCTTGCGAAACTCAGAAACTGTTTATTTCCCATTATTCATCTCTCAAGAGCCTGATCCGCCCGCCTTCCTCCCCACTCCGCTCCGCGACCTACTCACGGCGACACAGTCTGCCGGTGCTGGTCTGCGCATCAGGTGAGACTGCAGTGGGCCCGTCTAGTCCACGATCAGTCTACCTCGGGCCAACACACTGGATGCGTATCGATGTCTCGCTTGATACGGATCCATCTCGCTGCGCACTTGCTGCGTCTTTCCTGATCACGGAGCCGTCCCTACGTAATGAGCCGTGGACCGTGCCAACTTCCCTCGACCATAGCGCGTGCCAAGACACCGCCGGCACGAAGCCTGACGTCGTCACCGGGCTAGCATGACAGAGAACCCAAGGAGGCCTGTTACCAAACATCAACTGAGCTCATTGAATCAATTCAGGGACCAGGCCGGGTGCGCCGGCTGAAGTCTCACCGTCTTCAAGTCTCTCGGGGCCTGGTATAAACCTCGACGTCACCCAGGAATCGCTCCGAGCTGTTGGCCCAGCACCATGGTGGGACTTACACAGTTGTTTATCGTTCCTCTACCTCCCAGCGACCCTCCTACCGTCCTCCTACCTGCCTGAGTTGCTCGCCTGCGCTCACGACTACAGCCTCCCCAACTTACACAAGCGTGGACACTCACCGCCCTTTCTCCGACCTTTCTCTGCCCTCCTCGAACCTCACTCAGCGCCCGGCCAGGCGACAGCACCATAGACATGGCCAAGATCTGGACACGGAGAGCATCCGGCCTCGAGCATGGCGCGAAGCCCAAGACTAGTCACGAGTCGGCACCGCACGGCCTATTCGAAGGCGAGTCCCGAAGGCCCAGCTCGGGTCACTTCGAGGGCCACACTGAGAAGGTTGCGCTCCCCGGCAATGTCTTCGAGCAGGGTGGCGTCAGTTACCGGACCATGAAGCGATGGGACACGTACCTCCTGATGACCACAAACCAGTTCGGCCTGGGGATTCTCTCGCTGCCGGCTGTGCTGGACGTCCTCGGCATCGTGCCATCCATCGTGGCCATCGTCGGCTTCGGGCTTCTGGCATGGTTCACCGGGAACCAGCTGCTTACCCTGTACCGGAAACACCCCCACGTCGTCAACATCGTCGAAGCGGCTCGGGTTGTTGGTGGACGCCCTTTTGCCGCCGTCGCCAGTTGTCTCATGATCCTCCTCCTCGCGTTCTACTGCGCATCGGCCGTCGTCACCCTCTCCATCAGCTTCAACACGATCAGCAACAGCGCGATTTGCACAATAGCCTTCATGGCGGTCGCCACCATCGCCTGCTACCTGATCAACCTACCCAGAACCATGAGATTCGTAGCTTGGAGCGGCTACCCAAATAACGTGAGTATCCTGGCCGCCGCGCTCGTTGTCATCATCAGCCTCGGCATCAGCAAGCCTAGCAACGCTCCCGAGGATTGGTCCCGTAACCTCAAGGTCGTAGGCACACCGAGCCTGCGAGATGCCGTCAATGCCTGCCTTCGCGTCATCTATTCCTACGCTGGCAACGTGAGCTTCCTGACCTATATCGCCGAGATGAAGACCCCTGAGAAGGACTTCGGCTACTGCCTCGCCGCTCTCGAGATCACCAGCATCACGCTGTACTGCGTCGTCGCCATTGCGGTGTATTGCCTTGCTGGCCAGTACACGCTTTCGCCTGCCCTGAGCACTGCGCCTACCACCCCCGCCAAGGTGGCGTACGGCCTGCTCATCGTCGCCCTGCTCGCCACGGGCCTCGCCAACGGCCACACGGCGAGCAAGCTCATCTACGTGACCGCCATGCGCAAGCTGGACGCCGTCGACAGGATGACGGACCGCAGCGTAAAGTCCTGGGGCGTCTGGATCGGCACCGTGACGGCCCTCTGGATTCTCGTCTTCGTCATCGCAAACGTGATCCCCATATTCGACTCAATTCTCGCCATCACAGCTGCCACCGCCGTTCCCTGGCTGACGTTCGGCTTCGCGAGCATCTTTTGGCTCTGCATCAACCGCGGGCGCTACACCGAGTCCGGAGCCAAGATGGCCTGCGCCGTCCTCAGCGCCGCCCTCGTCATCTTCTCCCTCTTCATGAACGGCATCGGCCTCTGGGCCTCCGTCACGGAACTGCTGGACATCTTCGACGACGGGACGAGCGAGGTGCGGGGCGTCTTCTCGTGCGGGAGCAACGCGTGAGAAGAGGGCGGGGCCGACCGGGGGACCCAAATTTCTGGTGTTTTCGTGATTCTCTCCTGGTTCCCCGCCTCCTGCCCGGTGTTCGAGGTCGAATTGTACCATGGTTTGTGAAGCGGGCGTGAATGCATACGGATGGGCATCGGGATGGCGTACGCTTGCATTTGTAGACCTAAGACAATGCTTACCAAGATGGTGATGTTACGTGTCTGGTCCCGTCATGTTCTTCGCTCGATCTGGCGTCTTGCCATTGCTACAGGGGTCCGCTGGGCCTGAGGCGCGTCGCAGCGGCGGCTTCTTCGCCAAGGGGCCCGTTGGGGGGACGTTGGAAAAGACGACCGCTCACTGGGCTTGACTCACAGTGACCGAATGAACGATGGGCGTCGATTTGGGCGAGCCCACCGACCACACCGACCCAGGTCGTATTTCAGCTGTCGGCACCCTGGCGGGCTCATTGGCGACTGGGAAGGACCCGCGGAAGCAGAAATTCTGGGGAGCGATCAACTCAAGACGCGTGTGGTGGTTTGAGTCGCGCATCCGCTTCACTCTCAGCCATGGCCAAGCACAGCGCCTTCTGCGATGCTCTGGCGGGTGTGTAGAGAAGATGTAGCTGGCACCCGTGACAAGAATCGGTTGTTGGTACGCTGGGCTGGGCTGACGTATTGGTCGCAGCACAGCCGTCTCTGCCAAGCCTGGGGCATTGTCGCATTCAGTCATCAACGGGTGGCAGATCAGTGTGAACTTCCTGGCGCAGCATTTGGAGCACCCAGGCAGGTTGGACAAGTTGTAACACAATCTCATTTTATCTTGACCTTTGGGCATGCGTGTTTCTTAAATACCTTTCTCATCACAGCCTGCTCTCTGGAGGATTCCACACGGTACAGGACTACAAACTGCCGTCTCTTCCAACGGCCGCCCCAGCACACTGTTGCGCACCAAATCCTCGCAACAACGAACACACCTGCGACATATCCGCATCGGGTCACCATACGCAGCCTACATCAGTATATCCGGCGCAGAATGTATATCCCCAACAGTGGCGCGACCCTCAGTATCCTGCTCCCTCGCCAGCGCGGCAATGCGCCGACCGGGCCCGCGGTCCCCTCTGGCGGCCGGAACCTCACCACGGGCGCCATCGTCGGCATCGTCCTCGGCTCTGTCATCGGCGCGCTGGCTTTAGCCGTCATCATCTGGGGTTACTGTTATCGCAAGAAACGGAACCGACAGGGCCCGCGGAAGCCGAAGCAGCGCAAGGAGCGCTCGGAAGATCCGCTGTATGCTGGAAACCGATAGCCAGATGCACTGGATTGGGATGTGAAGTGGTTGAGGGGGAAACGGCACTTTCGCATCTCGTCTCTTCGACTGCTGTGTTTTATTCAAGGGCGCCTTTCATATCTTCTTCTTCGGCAGCAGCCTAGCGAATGCAAATGCTTCTTCTTTCTCTCGACAGGCCAAGGTCGTCACCTCCCGTGCACCTCCCCTAGGCCCCTGGGGGTTGGGTAAGGGGTCTATCAGTTCTCCTGGCGTAGGACGGTTCGTCGTCGACATGGTTCTCCTCGTAAAAATAATACCAATTGATTGTTTTTAGCCAAATAGGTTATTACGTGGAAGCTACATCGCCGGCACCTCTCAAATGCCACCTTCTGCCTATGACCTGCCCTTGATACCATGCGCTCACTAGACGCCCGCCTGGATGATCACTTCGAGGTCCCTCGGTCGACGGTCGAGAGGCTTGAAATAAGGGTAGGCGGAAGGCTGAGCGGTGCAGTAGAAGAAGAAGAACACCCAGAGAAACCCCAGCATCTTGCGACCCAGCCCCGACCACGTCTTGGCCAAGGCCTTCCCATGACGAGCACCACGAGACGTCTCATGAGCAGCTCGAAGAAGCCGCCCAGGAAGTTCAACCACAGAAAAGTCATGTCGGGCGTGAGTTCCGACCACGACGCATCAGGGTGCACACTCCAGTCGGCGACGATGTGTATGGCCCCATTAGCCGTGAACACCCAGAAGGCCTGGAAGACCTTGTCACCAGTGCTTTCCGGCCTCAGACGCAGCCAGGCGTGAGAAGCATGCCGCCCAATCTGCAACATGGGCGTCGACCCGACCCTGTGCCAGAACCTCCCCCAGAACGCCTGCAGCGTGTACGCGTCTGACGGACTCCCCCAGAGACCGGGCCACTCTTCCGGGCCATCGAGGCGCAGAACCCCGACGAAGAGAACGGACATGGCGCAGTGGGCCATGTTCAGGAGGCAGACGCTGCGAAAGATCCAGTGCACGCTGGAGAGAGCTCTCAGGAAAGCGACGTAGCCCGGGTAGAAGATCGATCTCTTGCGCGGCGGGATGTAGAGAGGTCGCAGGCCGACGGCCACGAGGGATACGATCTCGAGGGCCTGGAGCGCGAGACCCCAGGCCAGTAGGAGAGAGGCTTGTTGGAAGGCGAACCAATTTGATTTGGAGGGCGATGTCGAGGTTGGAGGGGCCTTCAGCCTCCGGGGGTTGCACCAGATCTTGATGCCGAGGCGCATTTTCTCCGGGACTGATGTCTCATTTGGCAGCCCGATCTTCTCGATGAAGAGGACTGACATGCAAGAAGCAATCTCAACCACCGCTTTGAAGGCCCAAAGCCACTTGATTCCGTCATGTAGCGTTGTAGATTTGGCGGTCATGAGACTTGTCCAGAACGCAACCACCATGGGGATGGAGGCGAGTTTCCGCGTAGTGCTGTGAGTCGGTTGATCGAGGCAGATAGTGAACAGAACAACGCCTCATCCGCAACAAAGGAAGGGAAAGATGAGGTCGAGGGACATGTGGAGGGTAGTTGATGCAAGCCACGGCAGTAGCCCGTCGTCTGCTTGCGTGTTGTTCGTTTCGTTGGCCATCTCTTGACAGGTTGCCTGGGCCAAGGGAATCTGGAAGTGATTGTAGGTGCTCACAACCTAGAATGAGGGTATCAGAAGATCGTTAAGGAAAGTATTAACGTGATGCTGACGATAATGGTAAATAGATGTGCCTCCGGTCCGCGTATGAGGGTCAGCCCGAGAGCGAACGGTCACCGCTGACGCGTCAATGCAACCGTAAGCTACCCAGAACTCAGGCTGACGCCGGCATGCACGCGGAACGACTTCATATTAGTGATAGTCTTGGTTTCATGTAAGTCTGGACGCCGTGTTTCGAAGCGCGTGCACATCGTGGGCTACATGATCTCGGTGTGCTTGGCCCCTTTTCAACAAGCAGTTGGTCGAGTAGCAAGGAGCGGAAGAGATGAAGCCAGCCCACCACCCGCTTTTCTGACAGGTCATTTACAATAACTTTCAGGCAAATATGTTGTAAAGACGTGGACACCTCCGCTTGCCTTGTCGATTGCTATGCAGCCGGGCGAGCGTGAGGTGTGCCGCACGCGCTCCGCGCCGACGAGCCTCACGCCCCGTTGGCGCGTCTTCACCGGCCTTGGCAACCAATACACCCAACGATGATTCGGGCTTGAGCGGCAGTCCTGAGGTGTGAGTGTGCCAGCTTCGGCGGTCAGCTTGGAGTCACGTCCGGTAATTCATCCCGCTGCTGGCCGAAGTGTGCCAGCTTGACTTCCACGAAAAGGGGCGAAGACCTTGGCGGTCAGCTCAAGCAGTCTGAATTTGTTCACATGCTTTGATGCTGAGGTCTTATGAGCCTTGGACTACTTCATAGATGTAACCATGATGTCGGCAGGGCGGCCAGAGCCAAGACTTGTAGCTCTTGTAAGTGCCCCGAGAGCTGCGAAATGAGTGTTGGGTCTTCGCTGAACCTCGTAAAAGCCAGACTTGAATTCCTCGCATCGAGATCCTCGTTCTGAGGCTAGGCTTCTTCCCATGGCCTGCAAACAGACAGACTGAGCAGATCCTCCCTCAGTTCCGCGCGGAAAGAACACCAAATTGCCGTGGCTACTGCTTGGTCATCACAGCGTCAAAGGTGAGGCCAGGAATAGCATGACAGTATTCACGGGTATAAAAGAGGCTCATCCCATGAGGAGTCCGAGGCACTCTTGAAAATCATCATCTCACAGCATACTCCCACTCCATACAGATCTCTACTCCATCATAACAAGTATTCTTGCCGTCAGCACTCATCACAATGAAGCCTTCCACCATTTTTGCCCCCTTCGCCCTCGCCATCATCGGCGCTGATCCCGCCCAAGCTCGCGTCGACGCTGGCATTCGCTTCGCCATCGACGCTGCCGGCAAGATCGTCGAGGCCATCATCGAGGGGACCTCCAGGGTCGGCGTGCGCGACATGCCCCTCATGACACGCCAGGACCTCCCTCCCGGCGTGCCCGAGGAAGAGTGGCACCGCTGCCTCGATGATCTCGGGGGCCTGACCATCACCATCACGACCAACAGCGCTACACGTAAGTCTCCATGTCGTCTGACTCGCGTCTCTCCCTGTCCAAGTCTACCCTTCTGCCTCATGCCCAGAGAGGCTGGAAGCCGAGCTTTTGCCGCTTCCATTGGCCACCGATGTCGAAAGTAGCTGACACTGGCCTCAAAACAGATATTCAGTTTGCCGGCCTTCCTGCGAGCTGCATGAACCTCGCAAACGTCCTCGTCGGCGACGGAACCGGGCCTTTCGCTCTTCCCTGCGGCTCGGACTGTCTTGTTTACGATGACATCACCGAGGCTGAGAGAGACGAGTTCCTTTCCATCTTCCAGTAATGCGGTTAGCTACCATCCTATCTCGGCCTATATTCGGCACCATCATGGTCGACATCTTGATGACAAATCTGCCGCAATTTATTTTGTGCTCCAAGACGCTCTTTGTATCCAATTCGAAACTCAAATAAAACCTCATCTTTTGATCCAGCCCCAGTGCTTCCTGGGTGCATCAGAACTCTTATTCAAGGCCGTGTTGTGCATCTTGGGTCAAGGACTCGACACAAAACGGACTGCGGATGCCGCTAATTGATGGATGCAAGCTGCTGCTGCACCCCTGAACCATGGAATTGTTCAGAATACATGGGCTTCGAGATACAACAACGATATGAGACTATGTGATCTGTAGGTAAGAGGGCTGATTAAGAAGTCAGCAAAGAGAGTCCTTGTCGAAGTCAAAGTATATAAAAGTTCTTTCCGGCAAATCTGCAACAATGAGCATTGAGAAGAGTCTTGTGAATTCTACGCATTTATGATTTACGTGGTGTTAAGTAGGACTGTGATTATCTTAATCAGAAGGAATATTCCGCTACTTTACCCCAGTTGGCCAAAACTCACTTTCATTCGTTCTGTAGGGAGTATTTGTCATCACTGTTGGAAATACTAAAATAGAGATCAATACTTCGGTTTCACTTCTCACAGAGCCGCGGGTTACCGTTCACGACGTCTTGCTTCATCAATCTCTTTTGTCTCTTCTTTAATGCCTCGAGGGAGGAGAAATATGAGGGTAAGCTTAGATGCCTGCGAGCACGGCCTAGGGACTGCCTGCAGAGTACAATAGAGCGCAGAGCACTACCTGGAGCTGCTCGCGAGAATACGACAGTATATGGGACTTTGATTTGCGTCAAGAAGCTACTGCCAAAGACACCTATGCAGTCTGATGCTCACTAACTCCTCAGTTGGCACTCCTAGTCGGCACCGGCTCGACGAGGGCTACATCAGGCACAACGACGCTCGAAGTTGCCGCAGCCACAGTCGACGAGATCCCATCAGTCTGCCCACCACCCTTTCCGTCTTCCGGCTCACCGACCACGAACCTGTTCGACACGCGAATCTGCCAGTCCTCAATATCGTCATAGCTGCCGTAGTTGCGCAGGGCACGAGCGAGGATGCGGTACTCGCCGGGCTCCACAGGGGCGCCGTGGGCGTAGCTGTCCTCGAGCGTGAAGAGGAAGATCTCAGTCGAGCGCGGCTGCAGGTACGACGGGAACGGGCCGCCGAGGCCACTCGCGGGGTTGAACCACCTGGTGCTGCCGACCCAGTTGTTCTCGCCCGGCACGGGGGGGTATTTCCAGTCGGAGCGAGTCCAGTTCGCTGTGACGACCTGTGTATCGTGTTAGCTCCTATTACAATCTGAGTGAAAGAAGCAATGCTTACATCAAAGCTGAGTTCTCTCGTGGACCAGAGCAAGTTGAAGTGCGTCTTGGGCAGCGTGGGGAAGGGGAAGACGGTGCCGTCGCGGAACGTCTGGTCGTTGGCGTCGTAGAAGGCCGGGACGCCGTGCTGTAGCTCCCAGCTCTGAGCGTCCTTGAGGGATCCGCGGATGCCGTTGTACGTGACCTTTATGGCCTCGCCGTTGTCGCCGATGATGTGGATGTAGCCGCCGTACTGGGCCAGGTACTTCTCGTCGAGGTCGGTCGGCTCGGTGAAAGTGACGTCGACCGTGGCCGAGCCCCTGGCGGGGATCGTCACGACTTCTTGAGAGAGCTTGACCGTGGCGAGACCCTGGCTGGTCGTCAGAGCCGGGACCCCATCTATGTAAGCATCTCCCTCGCCCCGAGTGAGCGCGGTTGGGGCGTCGAGGTTGGTGATGTTGTATGTCACCTCGACATCGTCGCGGTTCTTGATGGTAATGGTGTGGGAGCCGGCAAAGTTGGCCGTGTCGTTCAGGTTGATGGTGGCTGGCACGACAGACGTTCTGTACGAGATGACCTTGAGGGCGTCAACGAGGCCGGCGCCCTGCTGGCCGATGGCGCCGTCAGCATCCGTCCAGTTGGCATGGCGGATGATGGAGCCGCTTTGGACGATCCGACGATGAGCCACGGTGGCGGGATTGGCAGCACACAGGTTGCTACGTCCTCCGACCGACTGGTAGAAGAGAGCGGCGACCCCGGCGATCTGAGAGATGTCATGTCAGGAAGAGACACCTAGACCAGTAATAGGGACAGAACTCACGTAAGGGGTTGCCATGCTGGTTCCATCCAGCGGCAGCCAGCCGCCACCGTACATGGTGAACGTGGAGAGAATATTCTCTCCTGGGCCGACAATATCCGGCTTCATGCGGCCATCGAGAGTGGTGCCCCAGGAGCTGAAGGCACTCGAGTACGCAGCGCCACGATCATCCCCAACAACGCTGGCCTTGAAGTCGAACGTGATCTGATGGCCCGCAGCGACTTCATCCTCGATCCACTGGCCATCTGCGTAGTTGATGGTAGCGACTGATGTTTTCCTTGTCAGCAACGCTCTCGCTCGGTCGGCTTCGGCAATCTACTCACGTCCCTTGAGCTGGTCATCCCGGTAGACGACTCTCGAGGGGGTCTCGAACTCGCGGCCCTCATAGTTCCAGTAGATGGCCCACTGCGCGACGCCCGTGAGCATGCCGTCCATCAGCTGCCAAGTGTCTTTGCACACGAGTGCTCGGCCTCGGCTGGTCGCACGGTCAGCATAAGCAGCATACATCGTCTGGTCACTAGGCTAGAACATACGGCAGAACAATGACTTCGTCGTCGGGAACTCGGTAGTCCCAGGGGAGTGAGTCTCCGCAAATGTCGAAGTCGCGTGAGACGTCAGGTCTGTTCATCTTGTGAGGGCCAGTAAGGGCCCATGGCTTGCTGTCGCTGGAGACGTATTGCTGTCGAACCGTTAGCTCAAACCAAAGCAGCTACAGAGGGGGATAGTCTCTTGCCATCAGACGGGTTCTGCCACTGCTTGATGTGGCAACGATCTCATAGCCTATTTGGTTCTTGACCGTCGCGCTTCCCACCGAGAGGACACCGAGTCCGTTGGCCGTGTTCGTTGTGAAGAAGGGACCTAGATTCACCAGTTAGTATTGTTTCATAGAGTAAATTTTATCTGAGCTCAAAACAGAGCGCGGCTTACCCTCGTGGCCTGAGTTACCGATGGCAGCAACAACGAGAACCCCGGCCTCACTGATACGGGTAAGGACATGGGCCAGTGGGGACTCGGCGAACCCGGCGTCGTTACCCAGAGAAGCCGAGATGATGTCAGGATTGCCCTCGAAAGCCTTCAAGAAGCCTTGAATGATGTGGTCAGACGTGGTGAAGGGCGAACAGCCGAAGACCTTGTACGACCGAAGGCGAACTGCCGGGGCGACGCCGATGAGCTCTGGCCAAGCGCTGCCGACGATGCCCGAGACATGGGTGCCGTGGCCGTTGCAGTCCATGGGGTCACGGTTGGGTTCGATGGCAGAGGGGTTCCCCGGGTCGAAGTCATGGCCGACGAGATCATAACCGGCCTCGACCTTGAAACCTGGCCCGAAACCACCGCCGAGGGCGGGGTGGGTGTAGTCCGTGCCGCTGTCGACGATGGCGACGACGACGCCAGACCCATTGATGCCCTGCTCGTGAACCTCGAGAACGTTTGTGAGCAGGTGGGGATGGTATGCCTTGAAGTCGGGCTTGGACATGGGCGGTAGTTCGTCATCGTCGGCCCTGAGAGAAGAGTTGCCCTCGGGGGTGGGAAGGCTGTAGATCTCGACTGGCCAAACGCGCGCAATGTCCCCAAGGGCCTGGATGTTGGCAACAGACTCTGCCGTCACGTTCGTTACTTCGAAGGAGGCGCCGTGAAAGATGTTCGAGGTGAAGTTGAGACCAGGGGTGACCTCAACGCCTGCCTCCCTGACCGCATCGTAGAACCCTTCGGTATCCTGGATGGGAGTCAGACATGCTGGCCATCGACGGAGGAAGACATCAAACAAGGGGAAAATCGACCCAAGGGGACGTCGATCAAGAAGGAGATATTACCTGGGACCCATCACGCTTCCTGAACTTGGAGGAACCGGCGGTGGAAAACTCAACAATGTACCGGTTTGGAACCGAGAGAGAAGCCGTACTGGATTTGTCTGGCAGGGGCAGATCTCTTGCGATAGCCAAGCCCACTAGCAAATGCGCCGCGAGGACCTTGACAAGCATCCTGCCCAGAGTCAAGAGGTACAGAGCAACAGATGACAAATAGGCTCGGTTGTAACAGACGAGAACACAATACAAAGCGCATAGCTTATGCCTTTGCCGGTGTGCCAGTCTTTATACAAACACAGCTTGCTACTCGGCCATCCCCTCCGATCATCGGAAAATGTTCGCCAAGAAACGAGGGCATCAGACTAGGCCTCATACTGCCATCCTCCTGAACTCTGCAGCTCGTATGCTCAGGCCATGTTATACCCGCTTCCACGATGCTCCACCATATTAGGGTCACGATCCGTGATCATGCAGGAACATCTGATTAGATCAATCAGATAAGACAAGGTTTCTTGGCAAGCCAGGGTCAAGTCAGGGTCCATTGGTCCAGTACAGGGGTCGGCCCAGCACATACGCCCGACTCGAATAACCCGGAAGTCCGAGTGTGACTTTGGCCTGCAGAACACTCGCCGAGGACGTCGCATTATTATATTGGTAATCAGTGAGTGATATAAATGAGCCTCGGCTGCGCGCTCTGTGGTGCGGACCAGTTGCCGAATCAAGGCGCGTGAGGCGCATAGTCCCCATCAAGTCAGTCCACCTCGCACAACCGTCCATTGACTCTACTGGAAGTGGCGCTCTTAGACTTGTGTCCATGAGGTTAAGTTCTAGTAAGCCTACCGGTTATACCTGGTCTTCTTCGGCCGAGTCGGTGCCGACGGGGAAGCTCCGAGACGCGCGGGATGCTTGACTTGTTCAAACACAGCTCTGAGCAACTCTGGGGTGCGAAGACATCACGTGTGCTGCGCCTCCACCGGAGGCTTTTGGGTCGATTGCTACACGGCATGGCTTGGCAAAACCCACCTGCCCAGTGAACCCTGGAGCTTCTCGGCTTTCCAGCGAAAGAAACGTAAAGCCAGGGATGGCGCCACCTTCAGGCCTGGCAACCCCTACGGTGGTGAGTAAGCGGAGCTTCAATGCCTTGTATTGTTACGGCCTTGTGACCCATCCCGTGCGATAGGAAAATCCCTACATGAGAGGGATCTGTGGATGGAAAGGGATATTGCCGGGGAAATAGTGGAGGCGCTAACCGAGATGATTGTGCTAGCTGTTGACCGAAGATGATTCGAGTGTTCCTTGGGAGTATCCTGACCCAAATGGTTGTGTAAGTAAGTCAAGAGCACATCGAGCTCTACTCCTGGGAATCAACATAGGCAAAGCTTAGGCCAACTTCAAGCACATACGACCATACCCACTGGAAAATACGGGATCCCGTCCGCTCTCCCATAGTCAAGCCAGTGAGGGCTGGATTAGTAGTTGGGTCGGTGACGACCAGCGAATACCCGGTGTTGTATGTTTTTTGTCTTTTTGCCTACCTATCTTCGCGCCCTTCTCTCATGGCCTTTCAGGTTTCAGGATGTGAGAGGGCAACGATCACTCGGACGTCTTGTCAGCCTCATTTTTCTATACTTATGACGAGTGGACTGTGTCGAAAACACACTCAGAATGAAACATTGGGCGTAGGTACGCACGTAGCCCGGACGCCCGACAGGCTTCAAGGGGCTCTGAATCGACGCCAATCCTGATATGACCACAACACTTATCAGCCAATGAACAACTAGTCCTCCCTGGTGAGCTTTGGAGAAATGTTCGCTTTTCGGATAATTCTTCAACAAGCCGGTTCGTTCGAGCCTGTCATCAATCAAGCTCAAGGTATGGGGACCAAGGCAATAATACGTCTTCTTGTTTAGTTACATGTTTGAATACACGGACTCTGCAAGTACTGCAATGCTCCCACGATCACTCGTAAACCTTGGGGATCTTAAAGTTCTTACTCATTTCTCTCCTAGCACTCAACTCTATGCTCCTCCTAGGAATCGTTCCGTTTCAACTTCCGCTGAGATCCCCGGCCGTTCCTGGGAGGCCAATGATACGCTCCAAGATGGAGTCTCGAAGAGTCTCCAGGTCTTCCGTCGAGTCCACCACGTTAGCGTTCCCTTGTGGTCGGCATGGATGCTCAATCCACTTCTTGAAGAGAGCCCAGGAGTCTTCGCCGTTGGCGTTACTGGCGGCGGCAGCAGGAGGACGGTCTACACCTGTCCGCTGGCTTGTCAGGGAGCCACGGGCACGCAGTCTTTGATCTAGCAGGTCGATATCTTGGACCTTACACTCTACATACCAATACATGTAGCCATTTTTCCGGGCACATGCAGCCCCTCGGTCGAGAACTTCCGGGAAGTTGCAGGTACTGTCGATGACGACGCTGAAGCCTTGCCTCATGATGGAGCCGGCGAGTGACCATTGGAGCCTGTATGCGTGCTTTGCCGCCTCTTGAAACAGGACGTCGGAATCGAGAAGACTGGATCGGATGACGTCGTGATCGATGACCACGCCGCCAATGCAGGGTGCGAGAAGTCCAGCTATCGTGCTTTTTCCAGCACCTGGCGCCCCGGACATCTGGATGAAGAGCTTGTGATTGGGCGTCTGTTGCTTGGACATATCTGCTGTGGCTTGAGCGCTTTGCTGGAGGAGGTGGATTTTGAGCTTGCTAGGCGTGGCTAATTTGCTGCTGATGATGGGCGCTGGGGAAGGGCGTGAAGAAGAGAAATTGAAGGCAAGAAGGCGATAATGCGTTGAGTCTCTGGTGCTATTAAAAGTAGAAGGAGACGAGTCGAAGAAAAGGCAGTCAAACTGGCCGGGCGAGAAGGTTCACTCGAGGCTGGCCTCTCAGCCTAAGCAAAGTTGCTGACTCATACCAGATTACCAGTACATTCTTGCAATAGCCCAACACCATTCAACTTTGAAACATGTATAGAATGAAATGAAGTCATGAACTCTGAGATTGTAGGCGATAGTACGCTCAAGCTCAGTGGGCTGCGATTCTTGCCCGGATGGGGTCTTTGGATGCCATCATGCTCGTAATCGGATTATTTCACCAGACTCAAAAACCTGACCAGTAGCTTGTTCAAATATAGGCTTTGCGTAAATGTCACTCGAAACAAATCGAAATGCAGCAATGCTTGGACCCAATACCACCAATGGATTGAGAAACAAGAGACACATCCAAAATATAAGGAAAAGACTCAGTGGCATCGGCGCCAGTCTCCACCGTTCTTCTCCAAACCGACATAGCTTCAGACAATTCGGGATATTCTACTCACTCCAGATATTTAACAGTAACGTGGAAAGTCAATTTTTACATTTTACGTTTTTGAATAGGAAACCCCTCGCTGATAGTGCGTTACGCTGCCCCGCGATCTGATAAAGGCGTGCAACACCGCTAAGCCCCGTTCAGACCAGCCCGATACAGTGACGTCACGGTTATGACCCGTGACCTCCTTCCTATGGACGACCAACGCCCAACAACTACTTCTAGGCAGCCATTCCTCGACTTGTTTACCACCTTCAAATCCAAATCCTACGCATACCCAGAACCTCTTGCACAACACCGTCATAAAACATCATGCATTTCCTCGCCCACATCTTCCTCCAGCTCTGCCTGGCCGCATTCGCCTGCGCCGCGCCCATCCAGGCGTCCGGCGGCACCTTCAACGACTACGCCCCCGGCGTAGGCGGCCTCTTCGGCTTTGTCGTGCTTGTCCTCGACATCCTCGTTTTCAGTACGTACCGAGACCTCCCCATAAGCAGTCCATTGCTCGGCGGTATACTGACGGAGCGGCGGCAGTCGAGGTCCTCAAGTCGAACCGCCCGCCCCTGCACAAGCTCGCCTGGTGCCTCGTCGTCTTCTTCTTCCCCATCGTTGGCATGCTCATCTACTGGCTCTTCTCGAACCGGGCCGAGCACAATAGCCGTAGCGGATACGAGACCCTGCCCTGAGGGCATGGCGACGGCCCACGGGCACAGCGCGGGAGAGGATGGCCAGGCATACGGCGATGTGGCAGTGGTGAAGATCGGCGTCAGGCGGGAGGCGTTGGAGTTGGAACCATGGGTATACGGCTAGTGTAGTCCTTTGAATTCAATTCTCTCGGTTATCAGGAGTTGCCTGCTTTTCGACCAACCTTCCCAGAGTAAGTTACGCCGTTCCTGAGCCGTCACAGGATCAGATGAACCCAGAGTCAAAGTGGCTGGACGGACTTAGAAGATATATATCCCCCTGCCAAGACTGAGTCTGAACGTTACATCGCTCTTCTTCCAAGGCTCGACTATACTGCTGGGCCAAGTGGGTGGAGTAATAGTGGGCAATTCTAAGAATGACTGCTCTCAATTGTACCCAACGTCTGAGAAGCTTTCGAAGCCTTCTTCGCATCTTTCACCGTGACATAGCTATAATCAGCACCACGGACATGATGTCCAGGGTCATTTCGCCAGAACATCTCTTGCCTTCAAACGCCCGTTGGAAACTTTTGAGAACATGTGGGTTTCGAGACGGAGTCGGTGAATGATGTAGCACATCTTGAATTTATGCAGGCAACGAGTGACTATGAATCTCATCCCGATATGCTAGAGAGGGAGCCTCTCGAGCACGAGCACCGTTCAGGCATGTCCGTTTCCGAAGTCTCCGCACATCGCACACGAAGCAAATCCCAACCTCTCAGCAGTCATAGATATCAGCGCAGCTGGCGAGACAGACACCGACGCCGAGGCCGCAGCCCGGAGGCGCACCGATAGGGCACATGCCGTTGCAAATCTCCGCGCAGTCCGAGTACCCGTCCCAGTCGCAGGCGCGCTTCTCGTTGGAGTCTGTCGATGGGAGTTAGATGACGCTGCCCCAAACTCGGATGGGCTGGCTGGCGGACTTACTGCCAATGTTTGCGCGCTTCATGACGAGGCGGAACGTGTTGGCCACGGCCTTGTAGTCGGTCTCTGGCTCGGGTGCGGGCGCCGCGACGGCTGAGGCCACAAGGACGGCGGAGATGGTAGCGAGACTGAAGCGCATGATGATGGTGGACTTTCGCTATGTGCTGGTAGGTAGTAGGAGTGAGTTTGGTGTCTTGTGCTCCTCAACAGTTGGAGGTCAAACGGCTCTGCTTTTATAGACATGCCTCGGTCGTGGGAGCAGAGCAACGTGACGATCATGACCGCCTCCGCCTCATTCTTCAGCGCTCCAGGTCACTCCAGGATCTCACAACACCTTGGCACTGCTCGACCTGTAGATCTTTTCCAGCTGCAGTTGTGTCTGCAGCAGCACGCTGCGTCTCTGCGCCCAGAGAATCCTACAACACCCCCGCGAGATTTACATCAAATATCATCAAGAGGAATCTCCTGCATCGGCCTGTCATCATGTACGCGTATCAACTGTTGAAGGGCATCGAGTATCTTCAAAGCCTTCTGCAGCATGTCAGGATTGAATTGTCGCATCGAATCAGAAATGATGAAGACCGGGAGAAACTGGCTTGGCATGCCGAACGATCATCACTGTAAGATCCTTGAATGTTCTGCAACAATGGCAACACCGAGACTCGATAGGTGGAAGAACATTCAAGGATTCTCAAAGATGCTACCATGGTCGGGCGAAGTGATCAGCACCGTTGCAGCCATACGAGTAAACACGCTTCACATCTCCATGGGGTCTTTTGTTTCCCCGTATGCAAGCTGACCTTGGCTTTCTCCTCCTCACTGATGGAGCTGTGCATCACAAGTCAGTCCCCGGGACAGAGAAATGAGGCACTTCGCCGAGAACTACTACAGTCATGTCATCTCTGTGATCGGCAGCACTGCTTCCAATCATGTGGTGGGCCGCGATGAGGAGGATTGGAAGGTAAAGAAGAGAGCTATTGGCTCTTCGTACACGAACACCAACAGCAGTGTGCTGTCGGCAGTGGAAGAGGGGCTGTGCACAATTGGGCGAGTCTAGAAGATGATAAGTGGGCGGAAGATTAGTAGACAGCTCTCATAACGACCGCTCTAAACTACAATAGCATATCAGAAGAGCTCTACGCTAACCAAGGTTCTCGTTGGAGATAGACATACTTTAAGTATGCATCCATTGAGCGAGATGTCTATCAAACGACCTAGTCAATCATTCACAAGCGATTTGAGTGGTGTCCCGGTCTGGGTGGTGGTTGTGACTGCCCAGTTTTTATCGGGCACCGTTGACGGTAATCATCAATGATGATGAGAGAAGGACAACATCAGGCAGTCAAATCTTGTGGTGAGTCGATGATCTATCAGCCAGCAGCGCGAGCTGCGCGACTGCCTGTAGGTTCAGTATTCCTTCCAGCCCGCATCTGATCAAATATTCACCGTCGTGCCCTGCCTGACTGGTGTGCTCGGCCCTGCATTCTCTATGTCTTCCAACTCAACACTCCTCCGACTCACAGGCTCGTACCTCGGAGCCAAGTTGCGCATTTCCCGATCCTCCCACTCCCTGTACTCGCGCCCTTGCTCATGAATATTTCCAAAGAAATTCGTCATGCCCTCCAAGATCCATCCGATGTAATTACCCGACAAGCACCAGAAGATGGTCCCGGCAGTCGTCGTCGTCCTGTCCAAGACGAACGTGCAGGAGGTAGAGAATGCAGCGCCGACCATGCCGGCCAGTGCGTAGTTTATGCCTCTGCCCGGCCAGACGAGAGACATGCGGCCGAACAGGTCGATGATGAAGATGGGCTGGATGAGTGTGCAGGCTGTGACGATGAGCCCAGTCGTTGGACTCGTCTGGATGGAGTCGTTGGCGAGGGAGATGATGCCGATGATGATCCAGCCCAGTGTGACCAGGGCGACGCGACCGCCGAAGACATCAGCGTCGAACATCTGCCTCTCTCGAAACGTAGCGTCGGGGCCTGGCGGTGGTCCCACGGCTGAAAACATGGTCGACAGACCCCTGGGCGGATGAGTTGACGATGGGGAGTTGAGGCTCGGGTGGGAGAGATGGAGAACCGAGCATGTTCTAGAAGAAGGCAAGGGCGGAGTTCACATTTATAGATTGTTCTCTGAGTTCTGCCTGTTGGCCAAGATCATCCCCGCATGTCAATGCGGTTGTACCGACAGATCCTCGCGCGGCATCGTCATCCCAAGAGCCCAAGATGCTTGGGGCGATGCCACTCGCCCGCTTGGATGCCCCAAATTGAATGGGCGTGGCGGCAGAACAGTCTTTTCATCGAAAGACCATTGCAATGATCGTATCTTCGGTTTTGAAGTGCGGTTGCATGATCCGCGATTGAGCTACCTCGTCCCCAGCGCACGATGCATCGCTTCCTCCTCAAGCCAAGCCTCCTATTGAAAAGAGTGTCCAATGCTATCACACTGCTTCCCCGATCACTCCAGCCGTAAAGAGACACCGCTGAAGAAGTGTGTCCCTGACCTTTCGCCCACTCAGACGGACACGACACCAGGACCAGCCCTGGCCTTGACCAGGCTGCACACGCACGAAGCAGGGTCAACACTACCACGCACGGTCAGCAAACCCATCCCTCAAACCAGCACAGAATATGGCAAACTCACGTGTACGAGTACGGCGGCGTGAAGCTCCCTGTCTGCGTGATGCGCGTCGGCGAGTTCTCGAACAGGTTGTTCCTCTGCACCGCGTTTCCGGGCTCGCGGCTGTCGAGGTCCGTGACGATGGACAGCTTTGTGTTGACGAATGACGTCTGCTCCACGAGCACCTGTGCGCCCATGCGCGAGTTGATGCCGCTCGTCGGGTTGTTCTCGTAGCAGCTGCTGTAGAAGTGTCCCGTGCCGAAGCGGAGGGAGGGCAGGCGCGAGTTGACGTTGGTGAAGAGGTTGTGGTGGTATGTTACGCGCAGCTTTCCCCTGTCCTCGGCGGCATTGTTGTCCGAATGGCCGATGAGGGAGCCCTTCCACTGAGACTACGTTAGTATCGTGCAGTGAGACAGCGTGAAATGGTTTGTGGGCGGGATGGATTCAGGGGCTCAGGGGCCTAGGGTAGTTTGTGAAGGGGCCTTACGTGATCGCGGAACTTGCACCACGAAACAGTCACATAGTCACTCGCGTGGGTAATGTCGAGCAAACCATCATAGTAGTCCTTGTCACCCGTAATACCGTTGCTAGAGAAGTCGCAGTGATCGACCCAGACGCGGACGGCCTGGTCGAGGGCGATGATATCGTCGCTGGGGGCCGGGTTACGGAAGTTAAGATTGCGGATGATGACGTTCCCGGTGCGGCGGATGCGGAAGCCACCGTCTCGGAGACCAGAATTGGCACCCACGCCGAGCAGCGTCGTGTCGCCGAGGATGTCGATGCGGCCGCAGCCCGTGAGGGTGCCAGAGATGCGGATCACACCCTTGTTGGCCACGGCGGTACGAAGGGCAGCGCACGACGTGACGGTCACGCCCGACCCGCTGCCGCCTCCGGTCGTGCCGGCGCCGAAGCCGACGAGCTGGTCGATGGCTGCGGGACCGCACGAGTTGCCGCCGGCGCTGGGAGGGGGGGAGACAGGGGGAGAGACGGGAGGGGAGACGGGAGGAGGAGAGCCCGAGCCACCCTGGACGCACTGCGAGTACCACTCGTTGGAAGCAACGCAGGTCCATCCTGCGCGTATTAGCCTTGTGCTACCTTGACATCGTGGCTTCACCTACCAGAGGTACAGGTCGTAGGCCCGGACCAGCCTTGGCCACCACACTGGCCCCAGGGAGGGGCCTGGGCAGCAGCCAGGCCAGAGATGGCGAGGAGGACGGCAGCAGTCTTCATGGTAACAAAGCTTGGTTCTGTACCTGGAGAAATAAGATTGCAGATCTCTGTATGATCATGAGATAGAGGAAGGGATCGACAGAAGTGCGGTGTCCCTCGATATTTATAATGCCCGAGGGCGGAGACGTTCCCGCATCTCGAGGGATCTGGACGAGGCCGACGATACGAGACCTCGACTTCCAAGACATCTTGATGAAGACATGCAGTCCTCTTTCGCTTCTAATGCCGCCAATGTTGAGTGCTCAATTTTCCCACCACTCACTTCGTCTGGGATAGCTCGATTCACAGAGCAATATGTGCACTGCGCCTCTTTCTCGAGATGAAAGCCAGTCCCATCGCCATTGAAATGCCAGACCAAGGGCAAGTGACCGCAAAGCCAAGACCTCAGAGAGCCACTAGCGAAAATGAAGCTCTCCCCGCGCCCGATCTAATATGTAGGACTCTTGGCCTCGTCTGGGGTAGAGCTGCCACCAAACGGATGAACGCTTGGATGGACACCACCGCCACGGGGAATTACCTGGTTCTGGGAAGAGGCTCAAATGTTGTGTATCCATGGTTGGAAAGCCGCCAATCACTAGGCGAACATGCCGGCGGGAATGTAACCCAAGCTTGAGCTTCGTTCCGTGGTCCCAAACCGGAATGGAGGGCATGATATTGCCGCCAAGTGAGGCCTTGACCCCCGGGATTGGCCGCGACTGGAGGGGAGAGACAGTGGCGAGGCCGCATCTGATGGCATATACCGGAACATGCGCCGCATCGGGGGTTAACCTGAAGACCCGACGATGCCTTGGTTCGAGGACCTTCTTGGCATCACTAAGTCGCCCCCATTCTGCCAGACGAGAGATCCGTCCGTCCGTCGCGGCGACCACGACGGGATGCCATGACTTGTGGCAAGTGCACAGAGGGAAGAATTTTTCTCACGGACAGCCTCTATGTGGGATGTTCTATCGAGGTCCCTACGAGCTGCTCGTCCCCATTGTGGTCCCGCGACGACTCGGGCTCTACCTCCGAGTAGTCCTTTGAGTTGATATTCATTGGGAATCGCGAGGCATTCGTTTCGGTAGGGCAAGGGCTGAGCCGACAATGAGATGCCAGAAGGGGCCTTGCTGATTGATTTGGCTGGGAAAGTGCAGACCAAAAGTTCTGGTGCCTGGCTTGAAGCTGGCAAGACGGGCAAGGATGGCGACGCCGACAGGAAAAGTAACGTCAGCCATCCATCACCAGCCTCGGGGGTCCGGAGTTCCGACTCCCCGGCTGGCGATGCTGGCAACGACGAGGTGCACAGAATGCAGTCTGCGATATTCCGAGCTTGGAAGAGCAGGGAGATCTCGACAATGAAAACCTTTCATTTCGTTCGTATAGGCAATTCTCCCATCAAGCCCGCAGTATCAGAGCGGTCCTTGAGCTCGTGTTCTCGAATGAGTTCCGCGATGCCGTAACGGTTCGAAGCCCAAGAGGCCACTGTCAGACCTTCGTTGTCTTTGCTGCGGATGTCTGCGCCGTGGTCCAACAGAACCTGAACGCTTTTCTGCATGTCAGAACCAAACCCGTGCTCGCCACAGGCGTACCAGAGAGCCGTATGGCCACTATCATCTCGTTCGTCAATCCTGGCCCCTGCCTCGAGTAGGATCTTGATCATTTCAGAGCCGTTGGCGTGCTCGACCCATGCCGCTTTCATCAGGGGTGTCATGCCTCTGTGATCTCTCGCGTTGACATCCGCCTTGCTCTCGACCATCAGTTTGACGGTGCTGAGACCTGTTGACCGCCCGAGATAGTGAAGTGGCGTCTTCTCGAGGTCGTCTCGATGGCGTACATCAGCGGCCCGGCTCAACAAGATGTGAACAATACCTGCGTTCCCGTGTCGTATTGCATATGACAGTGGTGTCCTCCCTTGACTGTCCCTGTGGTCCACGTCTGCTCCACTATCCAGCAGCATCCTGATCTTGCTTAAGTGGTCTTCCTGCATTGGTGACCCGTATGTCGAAGCCTGCGAAGCGGCCCATGATAAGGCTGTGAATCCCATGTCGTCGATTGCGTTAACGTCTGCGCCCTTGGCCAGGAGCTCCTGCACCGTGGCAGCGTATACTGCCACGTTGCCGAATGAGGCGAAGGATAGTGGCCGTCTGCCTCATCCTATCGAACCAGCTGTTGGCGCGTCAAAATGGATGCCCGGGGCTGCCAGCAATAGGCTAGCAACTCTGCCTGTACCTCCTGATGTTGCCCGTGCCAGAGGGGTCCAGCCCTCGTCGTCCGTTGCGTTGACGTCGACGCAGCTGATTTCTAAGAGCAGCTCGACGGTGAGCTCAGGCTTGAGATGCGATGGCCTCGCAGCGGCCAGAACCAGTAGAGGCGACACGCCACGAATATTCTTTCTCCCCACATCTATCCCGTTGATGGACAGGAGAAGCTTCGCCGCTTCGTATTGGGCGCTCGAGGCGGCATAAAACAGCGGGGTTTGCCCCCAACGGTCAAGTGAATTGACATCGACTTTGGCGGTGCCGATAAGTGACCTCATGACTGCCAGGTACTGCTCAGCGTTTGTAGAGAACTGCTTGACAGCCCAGGATAGAGGCGATACTCCATCATCGTCACTCAGGTCAGGCTCGATACCACTCACGGCGAGCAGGGCGTCTACCAATTCGGAACTGCAAGATTTTCCGATGATACCTCTAACAAGCGGCGTCTTTCCGGCTTCGTCTCGAGCATTGACGTCTACTTCACCAGCATCTAGTAGTATCCGGAGAGTAGACACACTACCAGAAGCGGCGGCATGGTGAAGTGCGGTGCTGCGTTTCTCTCCGTGACGACATTCGGTCCAGCCGTGGCTCAGTAGGGCTTTGACGACTGTCGTGTTCGTCTCCTTGGCGGCAGCATCGAGGGCCGAAACTTCGGCATTGCGCCGAAAATCGAAGCTAACGAGGTTCATGTCCAGATTAACCAGGTCTTGGATCCATGTGAGCGAGACGTTCTTTTAGAAAGTTCGGCGGACGTGTCTTACCTAGATCGTCAGGTGCCTCTACTCTGACTTTGCCAGTCTTCAGAAGTAGATTCACCACCTCGAGGTGGCCCTTCTGGGCCGCAACAACCAGGGGTCTGAGACCGTCCTTGTCCAGAATGTCAGGGTTGACGTGGCCGTCCTGTAACATGATTTCAAGAATCACATGACGGTCGTATTTTGCCGCGTAGAAGATGGCGCTTCGATCACGGGAATCTCGAATCTCGGGGTCCGCTCCCTTCTCAAGCAGCCACCTAGCCATCTGTTCGTACCCGAGACAGACAGCATACATGAGCGGCGTTTGGCCCCAGCTATCTTGGGCGTTCACCTGACCGCTGCAGATCGGCAATTGCCGAGCCAGTAGCAGAAGGTCGTGCATCGACAGGAGATGCAGACTCGTCAGGTCGCGAGGGCAGTAGCGAAACGAGGAAGACAGGCTTTTCTGGGCTCGAAAGAAATTCTCGGCCGCACTCTCGACGGCCGTAGGAGAGCTTAAAAACTCGAGAAATCGCGGCCAAGGCTGTTCCATGTCTCGAGCATGGTGACCCCAGTTGATTGCTGCGTATTCATATAGAGGATTTTCCTCGTTTCTTCTCTGATTCAGTATTTTCTCGTCGTCCGCGAGGCGCTGCTGTCGGACATCCCGCTCGACGGTGTATGTCGAGTCGCGGAACCTGCTGAAAGACAGATACGCGATGCAGACTGTGGTCAAGTGCGTCTCGGCGTCTTCAAACCACCGGGCCCAGGACCGCTGGAAGTATTCCTGGGTCGTGTAATGAACAAGACGAACCACGCCGCTCTTCTCGACAAGGGTCACCAGACCGGCACATGTCGAGAGAATATCCTCGACACCCGGCACGTTATCTGGGTCAAGAAAAAGCTCCTCTGCTTCGACTGCCAGTGCGTGTTGAAGCTCGCTTGCGTTTAGCTGCCGCTTGGACCGAACGATCCACGCAAGGGCTTCTTTCGCCAGTTCTGCTTGGTCGCGGGGCTGGCCCTCGATGCGTAGCATGGCGTCGTTGTAGGCGAAATCATATGCACCAGAGCCTTGAGGCAAGTTCGAAAGCGCGGACTTGACAGCCTTTGGTGATCTCTTCCCTACAAGAGACCTAATATGTAGCTGTGCTAGTAGAAACCTGCCAGCAGCGCGTCAGCAACCGACCTGGTGTGCAGTCCAGTGCCACAGACCTACATTCCATCGGTTACGTCGATGATCGAAGTTCTGATTTCCTCTTGGAGGTCAGGACTTCTTTGAACAAAACTCGGCAGATCGGACATCTGTCCGTCCAAGTAGAGTCGAATATCAGTCGCATCGGCTCTGATCTTGATAGTAGGCGCATTGGAGAAGGAATCTGCGATGTGAGGAATCGGCCTGCAGGTAGCGAACAAATTGATATTGTGCTCCTTCTGAAGGTCGAAAAGGACGGACAGCATCTTTGTTCGGGACGAGGGCTGGCACTCGTCGATGGCGTCCATGACCACGAAGACCTGTGAGTAAAGTGGCACGACTGAGGCGATCGCCGAGCTGAGCTCTTTGATAGAAGGGCTCCCGCGCTCCCCATAGGTTTGATAAAGATTCTTGAGAGCATCGGGTGGGACCTGGCGCTGTTCGGTGATCTGCTGGGCAAGACTCCCAAGCAAGTCCTCGGCTTGCTGCTCCTTCTGTCGGTTGAAGTCGCAATAAATATAAGCGACGGCAATACCGGGATTTTGTTGAGCCTTGTCGAGCAGATTCTCGACAACAACCGATGTGAGGATCGTCTTGCCGGCGCCCGGGATGCCGGGACAGAAAAGCGTCGCTTTCCTGCCCTCTGACCAGGTCTTGTACTCTGATGATTCCAACAACCAGATGCCAGTCCCGTCTTGTCTTCGACGAATGAAGTCGCCTTGTTGCAAGGTGTAGTCTGCCGTCGAGAGCCACTTGAGAATATTCTCCCGCAATTTCAAGTCCTTCATGTCGACATGGTTGTTCCGTAACTCTCCCAGTCGGGCCGTCGTGTCGGCCACGTGAGAGCCGAGGAGATTGATCGCAGCTGCCAGCTTCTCGCCGTTGCTCTTGGCCGTGGACTTGATGTCCTGAAGAAGCCGGCGGTTGTTGTTCTCTAGCGCAAGCTGCAAGAGCGACTTTTCTCTCTCAATGGCGGCGAGGGTCTCGAGGATCTGGCGCTCTTTGAATGGCCACTTGATGGCCGACATGGCTTTTGCTCTGCCACTCTCCGGTTGTAATTTGGCCAGAACCTCGCGCAAGACGTGCTCGAGTCGACCGAGGGGTGCGCCCGGAGCTTCGAGGGCCTCCATGGTCGCGCGCCATTCTTCGCCCTCCTCCGAATCATCGGCTTCGTCTGCCAGCTGCTGGAGGGTCGCCTCGAGGGAGCGAACCTCTTCTCGCAACTTCTTCCTCTCTTGCGTGGCACCTGTGGCCGAAGTGATGGCCTTGGCGACCTGGACGGAGAGACCGAGAACAGCAATGGCGCTGGCGGCTGCGCCAAATGGCTCCATGACGATGATCGCGGCTCTGGCAGGCAGCGGAGAGAAACAGCGCAGCAAGCCGGTCGCCAGGAGTTGAGATGGCAAGCTTTCGCATCCTCACGAAGGTCAACGCCAAGCAGAGCGAGCATGATGGCGGGTCTGATTGGTCGCCATGATGCTCATGGAGGCTCATGGAGGCTGGGGCCTGCAGAGTTGCAGCCTTGTGGAGGCCTCAAGTGCGAACTTGGACATGATGATTTCCTAGCACTGTGGCAGGAAGGCAGACGTGGTGCGGATATGATTGATGGAGTAAGTAAGGTAGCTGTGGCTGTGGTGAGTAGGGAGGCTTGGTAGGGATGGAAGAGGAAGGGGAGATGATGGCCGTTGCCCTGACCCAGTGGAAGACATCTCATTTGGGGCAGTGACCTTTTGCCTGGGTGCCAACCCGGACGCTCCTTCCGCGGTTGCCCGTCATGTTTGGGGCAAGGGCTGGCGTCCATCGCAACCGGCAACTGCGCTGCACATCTCCCGTAAGTGCTGACTATCAGAGTCGGGTCTGGTGAGACTCGCAAGGCAGATCACCGGGCGCAGTCAACCAGAATACAACAACTTGCGTTGGGAGGTGGCGAGTCGCTCGCCAAGGCATACAGTGATCGCCATGCCTTCTCAGCGGGGTCATTCCAGGTCCCAGGCGGGCTATATTTCCAGTCGTCTTGGCCGTGTTGCTCGGCGTCTGGGAAGCCATCGTCTCTATTTCCACACTGCTTCCAGCCAGGATTTCCAAGCACGCACACATTCCCGTTCCTCGACAAACTGTTAACAACCTGACCACCATGGGCATGCGGCTCCTCGACGTCGAGTCGAAACAGCTCCTCGACCGCCAGATTGTCGACTCGTCCTCCACGCAATACGCCATCCTCTCGCACCGATGGCAGGACTCGGAGGTGACGCTCCAGGACCTCGGGCGTCCCGACCACGTCCGCATGCCCGGCTACGCCAAGATCTCCAGCGCATGCGCCTTGGCCCGGCGCAACGGCGACCGCCGCATCTGGATCGACACGTGCTGCATTGACAGAAGCAGCAGTGCCGAGCTGTCGGAGGCTATCAACTCCATGTACAGGTGGTACGAGGACGCCAGGGTCTGCTATGTCTACCTGCCGGACGTCGAGGCGGGCGTGGAGTCCTCTGATCTCATCACGCAGTTTACCGGCAGCGAGTGGTTCACGAGAGGGTGGACGCTACAGGAGCTTCTGGCGCCCAGCCTGGTCGAGTTCTATAATCGGGACTGGGAATTCATTGGCACGAGGACGTCTCTCCAACAGGCTGTCAGCGAGGCCTCGAGCATCCCTGTGCCGTTTCTGTCCGGGGAGAGGCCCGTCGGCTCTGCGTGCATCGCCCAGCGTATGGCTTGGGCGGCGTCACGGCAGACGACTCGTCCCGAGGACATGGCGTACTCCCTCCTCGGCATCTTCGACGTCCACATGCCGCTCCTGTATGGCGAGGGGGACAAGGCGTTCCAACGGCTTCAGCAGGAACTTCTCAAGCAATCGTCCGACCAGTCACTGTTTGCCTGGGGCAGGAGGCGCCTCGCTGTTCGGGAAGACGTCAAGGGAAACATCCCAGAACTAGATTCGTCCATCGAGGACTACAGCTACGACGAGGGCCTGCTGGCCTCGACGCCTGCATTATTCCAAGGCTGGGCCGGGCGCTCGCTCGCGGCAGCTTTTGGTCCGCAGTCCAAAATCGAGATGCAGCAGGGCAGCTCTGGCGTTCGGATGATGGTGCCGACCTTGCCAGGGGCGACTCCGAATATTCGCACAGTCTTGCTCGACTGCCGGGTCATCGACGACGGCAGCAGCGCGGCGCTCGGGTTCCGGATGGTGCGGGAGCACAAAACGGCAAGGTGGTGTCGTGCGAAGCCTTCGCCGGAGGGCAACGGCGACCTTGACGACCCTGTGTTTACGATCCCGTGGACGACGACCAGGTATGCCAAGTTTGAGCAGATGGACTCCCTGACGGTCTCGATGAGGCATCACCATCTTCAGTTCTCCACGCCCAACATCGGCGGCAGATGCGGCTCCGTCATCCTCCAGACCGCTCCAGACTTGCCAGAGCAGCTGGCGGCAGTATATCCTCCAGAGGCATACCGAGACACCGACAGGGTCTTGCTCCCGCGCTTCGACGACATGGGACGCTGGGAGGAGACTGTGCTCGAGTTTCGGGGAAAAGATAAGGACCAAGTTTTCACCGTCATGGTCAAGCCCCGATCCTTCAGCCAAGCCCTCTGGGCGTTCGGCTTCTGCTCTGCCCCGTTCATATGCGAGGTCTCTCACCCTGGAGCCGGAGCACAAGGATACAGGTCCGTGAGCATCAGCCACGAGATCGCCATCGACCACCAAGACCGATATGTGATGAATATCACAAGCTCCGCAAAGCCGCTGACAGGCCTCCTCCGCATCACGGGCTACATCGACACGCTGATCGCCCAGCGCGCGACCTCGTTCCTCGTCTTCTCCTCCGTGTTTTACTTCTCCGCCAGATCCCAGGCCAAAGGTCCCGTTTCCTGGTCCTTCACCCTGCGCTTTCTACTCCTCAGCTTTTTTCCCTACGCGCTCCTCGAGATGTCCAAGTCCCCGTTCTGGGCCCGGCGGTGCCTTCTGGAGATAAAGCAGCTCCTCCACTCCCTAGTGCGCATCGCCCGGCACGCACCCTACCTCGCGCCCTGCTGGCCGGGCTTCCAGCTCGAGGTGGCCCTGGGCGTCTCGGACGGTCTGCTGTTGCCACCCCTGCACCCATACGCCTGGCGATGCCACCCCATTACCGTATCGTGCCTTGTCGTTCTCGCGCTCGTCTTTTTCAAGGTCCGCCTCGCGCTCGAGAGCGTCTGCGTGCCAGGGTCCGCGCCTAGGCGGAAGCTCGCGTGGCAGATGGCCTTTCCGGATTGGCTCGCCTTTCACATCTTGCGCGTACCGTACTTCTACCTGCTGGAGAAATTGTTCCCCGGGTATTCGAGGTCGAGGCAGGTGCTGGCGGTGGCTCTGGTCTTCGTCGTTGTGTGGACGTGGCTCCCGGTGTGGTACGCGAGACGCGCTGTACGTGGCCAGAAGACTAAGGGGAGTCAGAATGTGTAATTTAGAGAGCGGTAAGGGTTGTGGGTGTCTAACCTTGGCCCCTGTGCTCTCGAGTTTGTGGACATCTAGGCTCTATAGTACAATGAGATTATGGTTATTAGTTGCACGAACACCAACAGCTAAGACTCGCTTCAATGACGATGGGTCCATGTTTGAGCATGGTAGTATTGACCTTCTCTCCTTCTTCACCGAGTCGAAAATCCGGTCCTTCTGGAATGCAATCCAGGACACATTCGCCTGCCCATTATTTTTGGTCTACCACATGTTTACAGAAATTATGAGATCTTGCACACAGGATGAGACGCACCAAGGAGACCATCACACAATAGCACTCCCTCTCTACACCTGGACAAGAGCCATGCCCCCGACGACCATGGCACCAACCCACGCAGCCAGCACCACCCCGATCGCACCAGACACGCCACCCCGCCGAACACCAGCACTCTCCTCGTCCCCTCCCTCCCCACCACCGCTCGTCTCAGCAGCACCAGACTCCTCAACACTCTCCGTCCCCTCCGTCTCCGTCTCGGCCTCGGGCCCCCCCGTAACCAGCAGCATCATCTTCTCCGAATACAGCGCAACCCTCTCCTCGACAGCAGAGCTCACCGTCGTAGTAATGACCGTGTGCCCGCCCACGACGACCGGCTCACCGCTCACCGTGATGGTGGACGCCGACCCGGCGCCGATGAGCACCCGGTGCCCCGGCGGCCGCACCTCGAACCACGTCGGACTCGCCTGCACCATGGCCCCGGGCTCCATCGTCTGCAGCACCACCTCGGACGTGAGATTGAACGCCGTCACCGTCGTCGTGACGTGGTCGGCGGTCCCGCTCACCAGCATCCGCGGCGCCCAGCATGCGCTCGGCGCCGTCCACTCGGAGAAGTCTGCCGTGCTGTAGCATCCCAAGTACGGGTTGGGCTGATATCCACTGTGAGCGCGTTAGCCTCGGTTTCTCCCATCAGAGGTGCGTCTTCCCGGGAGTCACGTACCTCGGACAGCAGGCGATGCCCGTCTCCTCCGGCAGCAGTGCGCCGGCCCAATTGACGTGTTCGGGCACCCAGCCGATGAAGTACGGCGGGTCGCGGCCCTGCGCGAGCCTCCCCGTCTCAAGACTCGCAAACGACGTCGTGATGCCCTCCTCAAAGGCCCACGACGTCTCAAGGCTCCCCTCGGCGTCTTTGGCGACGGAGCCGACGGTGGCCCAGCCCGAGGGGCAGATGTTCGCCGGCGAGTAGTAGAGTATCGGGTTTTGCGGTTCGAACGCGGTCGTGGCGTACAAGTATGCCAATTCCTCGTCGACGGAGGTGCCGCCGGGCCAGCAGTCGGAGCGCAGGATCGGCTCACAGTCCGGGCGCTGGAGGGGGCCGTTCCAGGGCTCGGAGCGCGCGCCGATGCCAATGATGGAGCTGAGCGCCGTGGCGCATGACGAAGGCGCCGTGAAGGTCGTCGTCAGCGGGCCGATGTTGACCAGGTGGTTCGATGCGTACGTTGTGGAAGGCATGGCGACGGTGAGGATGCTCGGGTCGCGATCTGCACGGTCATGGTGGGAGCGGCGCTTGGCTTCATATTCACCTCGCGACACCCCGCGATCGCAGCCTGGTTGGTCTTGGCAATATTAGCGCGTGTTGCCCGCCATTGGATCGTTGACTTGAAATGAGGACAAGGGGGCACAAACAGCCTGATGATGACTGCAGGTGGCAATGAGCCGGGGTCTGCCTGTTGGGGCCTCATCTCATCTCGCTACATTGGGACTTTGGTGCGGTGTTGGTTGCAACCACATGGTCCATGGACGATGCGGGGTGGCATCTGCCTCCATGATCGAGATGTGTTCCTGGCGGACTGCGCAATGGGCATATTTACGTGGCGACCCATCAGCCGCTTTGTATTCCAACCTCGTCTATACAACTCTATGCAATGGTATGTCTTCTCCTGTAAACATCAGCCCGCCATCTTGCCATGCATTGTATGAACCTTGACTCATCACATTTCTCCCCATCACCTCACCAGGAGCTCGGCCCAAATGTCTGCCCCTCGGGCATTCGCTGCTGGACCGCCTCGTTCTTGTAATCCAGCGTTGTCTTGACGATGTCGTTCCCCCACCACTGCGGCGCCTCCAGCCCATGCATCACCGCAAAGAAGATGACGAGCGTCGATAGCGCCAGCCCGAGGTCCAGCGCCGACGATGTCAGGAAGTTCAGCCTCGACCACCAGCCAAAGTGTCTCTTGCGGATCCAGTAGTTGAACGTCAACCCAACAGTGCCCCAGCTAAGGTAGTTTAGCGGCGTCGCCGGCGGGATCGCGCTGCCTCCGCCGAAGATGAGCGGCGCCATGAGGAACTTGAGCGGCGACCGCGGCCAGCGCTTCATCGCGAAGTAGATGATCACCGGCGTCACGGCGCCGATGCCGAAGAAGACGAACAGCCCAGAGTAGATCTGCCCGGGGGAGAACATCCGCGCCGGTCCCAAAAGGCCCCAGATGACGGAGGCCGCGAAGAAGACCCGCGCGCCGGGGCAGGTGAACCGGTCCACCTGCTCGGGCGTGCAGACGCCATCGACGCTCGAGAGCGCCGTGTTCAGAACGATGATCTGCACAACGCACGAGACTGTTGTTGCAACCACCTGCGCCCAGAACATGGTCCGTGGAGGGATCTTCATGTAATGCCCAAACTTCAGGTCAGCCACGAAGCTCAACGCTCGCGACATGGTGATGTATCCGAATGTCTTGAAGCTGCACCTAGCATTAGGATAAACCATGACAGGTCTCCTGAATCTGCACTCACATCATCAAGGCCAGTGGCCTGCCAGGCTGGATGTAGCCGTAGATAAACTCCGTCATGACATTCAGGCCGATCTGATGATTCGTCACGGCCTGGATAATGCCAATGGGGACCGAGAAAGTGAACGAGATGATGACGGATAGCAGGAAAGCCCACCAAGTCATCTTGGTCGGGTACCACAGCACAGCAAAGAAGCCCAATGCAAGGACCTAGCGCACGGCGCATTAGTGATGCCACACAACAGGACGAGACCTGCACTCACGACGGCGAAAAGGCCCCAGTACCACCAGATCGGCGCTTCCCTGTACTTGGCCATGAGCTTCATGTGAATGTCCGCCTTCTCCTTGGAGCTGTTCTTGTACTGCTGCCAGATCTGCTTCCCGTTATGTAGGTAGGTATACACGATCAGCGACGATATGGCGGCGAACGAGAGGCCGTAAGACATGGCAAAGGTCGTGCTATTGCGTATTAGCTTGCCGTATCCTCATCCGCGTTGCGACTGACGCACCTGATGAATAGGGGCGAGTAATTGTTGTAAGCCTCCTCGTCCAAAGTCATGTCCGGAGTGAGAACACGCGTCGTGTTGTACGGCTTGCCCGTGTTGTCGTATGTTCCCGAGTCGCTCATGGGCAGGTACTGAGAATACCACACGCCGGTGTAGTGGAAGAAAGAGCACCCGATGAGGTAGAAAGTCACGACGCCAATCATGGTGTTGGCAATGGCCTCCCTACACGCACGTTGTCAGCTTGCAGCAGGTCAATACTAGGTGCTGGAGACAAACCAGGGCGGGATGAGCGGCGAGCCAATGTAGCCTGCGATTTGTGTCCAGTCGAAAGTAATGGGGAACAGTGAGAGGCCGGTTGAGCCTCCGAACACCTGGTTCACGATGACATTGTTTGGCGCCATCCACGTTGCGAATGCAAACACGCTGAGACACTTGACGAAGAAGCCGGGGATCCAGTAGTAGCCAAAGGCGCATAACGTGATGTACCCAAACCAGTGGTAACGAGGCATGCGGCCACCAATGATGGTCGGATCAGGACGGTCGTTCCTGTCATACATGGCGTTCATAAGTGTCACGGAGACGAGGATGCCTGGCCAGATCATGGAAGCAGGGTAAACTGAGAGCAAGTCAGTACAGTCATCAAGCTCATGCCATGGCAAACCAACCGAGGAACTTTCGCAGAATGCCGGCGATGCCGTAGCCGAGCGACTGCGTGGAAATGGTGAGCAGCAGCTGGAAGACGTAGCCAAAGTCCTGCTTGTAGAAGACGAGCTGAGCCAGGATGATGTCGGTGGCATAAGCCACCGAAAAGGAGACACTGGCCATGACCACGATGATTGTATGCTCCTTTCGGTTGAAGGGCCCCGGGTTAAGGGTCCACCGCATGCCGAAGGTGTTCCATTCTCTCGTCGGTGCGAGTTTGGCCCATGCATGACCGGCAGGCCATGAGATGATCTGCGCGACCAGCGGGCTGATTGCGATGGAAGGGGCGCGTAGTGAGAAGAACGTGTTCATCGAGGCACCCATGACGACGAGGATCAGGCCGAGGGTCCAGGCGCGGACCGTGTTGCAGGGCTCGTCCTCATCGTAGTTACGGACGGCGGCGCGGACCTCGGGATAGGGCGAGTCCTCCTCATCCTCTTTATCCATGGCGAATTCGTCATCGGCAAGAGGCGACGCATCGGGGTCTTCGGGATCCAGGAGAAGCGCATTCTCGGATCTTTGCTCATCCTCATCGTCGCCTTTGTAGACGCGAGACTCGCCCCATTGCGAGAGGCCCTCCGGGACGTCACTGACGGGACCTGTACTCTCCCGAAAGCCTGCGTCCGTCATGCCGACATGGTGGTCTTTCTCGCGCTTGCTGACATCTGCGCTTGCTCTGGATTCCAGCTCAATGTCATTGGCGGTCACGGCAGTATATCCGCTGGTCTGAGACGACCCTCGGCCTGAAGGCCCTGCCATTGGGGCTGCGCTCTCCAGACGGACGGGACACCAATGGGCGATTCGTGAGTTCCAGAGTCATAAGATACGGACAGGCCTTTGCGAGTGATGTGATGCGCGTGGTAGAAGTGCGTGTGCGCTGGCGTTGGGTGAGACGGCACGCTGTGCCCTGGATGAACGGTGCGAAGTGAGCCTGCTATTGGGAGTCACAGGGTGAGTGGGAGTGTCGCGGCAGCTCTGGACGTTGTTGTTGAGCAATGACGAGTCCGAGAGATGAGCCGGGATCAATATTCAACAAGAGAAGCGCTCCAAAATTGAAAGGCGTGGCCGAATCTATGGGGAGAACGACTGTGGCCGCTATCTCGAACACTGGCGGGAGATCAAAGCGGCAGAGGGCGGTTCCGTGTTGACATGTCGCGAAGTGTCTCGGGCACCATGTGCATCAGTCTCAGCTGTCACAGAGAACACAATTGGCAAGTTCGAAGACCGTATTCAAGACGTCGGCATTGTTGTCAATGATACGAGGGTTATAAAGAGACGAGATGAGAGGGAGCATGAAAGACGGGAAGCGCGAGTGCTGTTTTGAGCGTCAATAGACGCCTCAATGGCCTGGATCCTTCACACTGTGTACGCATGGGCTTCAGGCCCAAATGTTGAAGCCAGATCGCCTGAAGTGCGCTAATGGTGAGCTAATCTATACAGTGCCCGCACCATCCGTCGCAGCTGTGCCGCACTGCATCAAAACGGAGCTGGCTGGACCCTTGAGGTCATAGCTCCTTCCTTCACAGATGACAAACTCATCACCTTCACACCTTTCCGTCCCTTCAGTCTTTGCCCAATTTTTGGCCAGTATTACAGGACGGAGCTCCGGAGGACCTTTCTCAGAGTGTCGAAAGATGAATGGAGCTCATCACGGATTCCAGAGATGTTGAGCAATGTTGACCCAAGACTTTACTCAAGCTGCGGTGGACCCCCTTCGTGATCTGTGATTGGCTCATTGCCCACGAAGCTTGCACTGAACTTCAGCCAGACATCATAACCAGAAACCCCTCTACTTACAACAAATATCTTGACCAGGGAAAAGCGTCTTCCGGTTCATTTCTTATCTTTTTTATAATCTTCTGACATGGGAATACCATGCGCCGAGTTGTCGTGACAGGCCTTGGGGCCCTCACGCCGTTGGGCGTCGGCGTCCGGACCACATGGCAGCGCCTCATTGCAGGCGAATCGGGTATCACGAGCCTCACCCAAACCGAGCCGGCCTCCCGTTGGAAAGACCTGACGAGCACCGTCGCCGGCCTTGTCCCGCGCGACCAGTGGCGGCCCGCCGACTGGCTTTCCCAGGCCGAGCAGCGCCGGCTGCCCACCTTTGTGCAGTATGCCCTCGCCAGCACACAGATGGCCCTTGACGACGCCGGTTGGAAGCCCACGGACGAGGCGGATCGCGAGGCTACCGGTGTGTGCATAGGCAGCGGCATCGGCAATCTTGAGGAGATGTACGAAACGAGCCTCGCCTACG
Source organism: Furcasterigmium sp. R96-07A1 (assembly GCA_037042015.1). NCBI lineage: Eukaryota > Fungi > Ascomycota > Sordariomycetes > Glomerellales > Plectosphaerellaceae > Furcasterigmium > Furcasterigmium sp. R96-07A1. The sequence continues at coordinate 139,821 of JAXQJP010000067.1, forward strand.
AGCAGGGAGTGAGTTGTCGCCCATTGGCACGCAGTATGGAAGCAAGCAAGTACACTGATACATGATGCTAGGGCTACAAGAAGGTCTCGCCGCTCTTCGTGCCCAAGATCCTCATCAACATGGCCGCCGGCCACGTGTCGATGAAGCACGGTCTCCAGGGCCCTAACCACGCCGTCACCACGGCCTGCACGACAGGCGCCCACGCCATCGGGGACGCGTCCCGCTTCATCGCCTTTGGCGACGCCGACGTCATGGTCGCCGGCGGCACCGAGTCCTGCATCCACCCCCTGACTTTTGCCGGCTTCGGCCGCGCCCGCTCCCTCTCGACGTTGTATAACGACGATCCGTCCGCGAGCTGCCGCCCCTTCGACGCCGGGCGGGGCGGCTTCGTCGTGTCCGAGGGCTCGGCCGTGCTGGTGCTCGAGGAGCTCGAGCACGCGAGGGCCCGGGGCGCCAAGATCTACGCCGAGGTGAGAGGGTACGGGTGCAGCGGGGACGCGCACCACATGACGGCGCCGCGGGAGGACGGGCATGGCGCCTTGCGGTCCATGAGGGCGGCGCTGCGGCATGCGGGCGTCAAGCCGAAGCAGGTCGACTACGTGAATGCCCACGCGACAGGGACGCAGATTGGCGACGCCGCCGAGGCGTCGGCCATTCGAACGCTCATGACGGGCGCTGACGGCTTCGACCGCGAGTCCGGCGTGACTGTGAGCAGCACCAAGGGAGCCATCGGCCACTTGCTTGGTGCTGCCGGTGCCGTGGAGGCACTGTTCGCGGTGCTCTCTATTACAGAGGTGAGTTCTTCGCTAGGTTTCTGCATCTTGTAGAGCTAACCTATCGATTGAGGGTATCGTGCCACCTACTATGAACCTACAGAACCCAGACGTAGGAGCTGACCTGAACTTTGTGCCCCTCAAAGCGCAAGAGAAGGAAGTCAATGTGGCATTGACGAACAGCTTCGGGTTTGGGGGGACGAACGCAACCTTGGTGTTTTCCAAACTCCAATAGGACGTAACACGGGCTCACTCTGCCTGCCTTGCTCATCAATTATGTGCCATTTTGTACAATATCATGTAAAAGAAGCCGGAATAGAAACTACATGTCGACATCCAGGACTGCACCCCCAAATGAACCCCGCAACATACTATCAGACCCCCGCCCGCATTTATGGACCACTCGGCCGGAACCGATGTTTCACCGGGTCTAGCTCAACGCGGCTAGCTCTCTCCAATGCGCGTGGAACTGGGGCCCGAAAGAAAGTCGATGCGTTCATGAACTTTTACATGACGCCCAGACGACCGTTGCTTGGAGGTCACGACTCGACCCAGCCGCACACGACCCAACCTCAGGAGGATTAATTCGCGCTTCCCCTTGTATAGCCATTCTCGAAACACCTCGGAACATACCAGAAAATACACAATGGCCTGCCAAAGCTGCCGGCAGCACGCCAGACTCCTTGCGAGGACTCTGAGGCCAGTATCGTCCGAGCTGTCAGCAGCCTCCTACTCGACCACCACACCATACCCCCGACCCAGCCGCACGCAGGCACAACCGCAGACACAGTCGAGACGTCAAATTGGCACCACGGCATGGCGACAGGCCGCAGCCGAGCCCAAGCCGGCACCGAAGACCGCGGCGACCGACCCCAGGCCAACGGCCGAGGGGAACCGCATCGATCCTGACCCAGGCCATGTCAGCACGGGCAGCGCCGTAAAGAACATCGCCGTCGGGCTTCCCAAGTTCGCGCCCCAGCTCGGCTCGCAGTACCTCCTCACCAACCAGCTGGACAAGCTGTACAAGGTCTGCGCGGCGCCGGCGGCCTACTCGATACCCGAGGAGCAGCGGCTCAAGGACGAGGTGCCCAAGACCGAGGACGGCGAGGAGCTCGGCATCCCCGAGGGCCAGTGGCTTCACAGTACGTCTGCCGCAACCCATCCGTGAAAAACTACATGCTAACCCCCGTCCCTCGCAGCCTTCAGCAGCTCGCTCTCACCCTCCTTCAGCTCGTGGTCCCACGTCACCATGCTGCACATGTACCTCATCGTGGCGCGCATGCGCTGCCTCGACCGCGACGCCGCCCGCTCGACGCAGGCCCAGTTCATCGACAACTTCTTCTTCGACTGCGAGCGCGTCATGCACGTCAACCACGGCATGACCTCGTCGGCGCTGCGCCAGCGCTACCTCAAGGACATCTTCATGCAGTGGCGCGGCCTCATCGCCGCCTACGACGAGGGCATCGCCAAGTCCTCGGACCGCGTCCTCGCCGCCGCCGTCTGGCGGAACCTCTTCAAGGCCCGCGAGGACGTCGACTTTAGGCATCTCGCCGCCATCGTCGCGTGGATGCGCGCCACGCTCTGCGACCTCGAGAACATGCACGTCGAGGAAGTCGTGGCCAAGGCCGATCAGGTCTTCCGCCGTGATCCCAGGGCTCTGCTGAAGCTCGTTGATGAGCCGAGCCAGGGCGTCGGGGAGCTGTTAGGGCGTGCCGCGGCGGCGCCAAACGCGAAGAAGGCTGCTCCCAGCGCTGCGGGGCGGTAAGTCTGTAGTTCACGATGTCTAATTTAGAGAGGAGAGCTTCTCGCACAGGGCCAGTGCTACGGGGTGCCGGGCCGCCCCTTTGCCGATAATGTACGAGTAGCCAAGATCGTCTACGATGGAGAAGGGGAGGGGTGAACTCATGTACCAGTACCGTGATATAGAGTATTGTAAATTTGCAACAAACACAGCCTATTCCTTCTCCCACAGCTGGAACTCATACCTTGTCCCGTTCTCCTCCTGCACGCCGCTTGGCACCTCCTCGCCCGTCCACGCATCCAGCGCCCCCTTGTCCCTTTTCACCCAGCCGCCCTCCGCCGTCCCCTCCCCATCGAGCACCAGCGGGAAGCGCGTATCGCACTCAAACTCAGGCTCCAGCACGCTCGTCAGCAGCACCCTCCTCGCGGCCTCTAGCCCCAGCGCCGCCCCATAGATCTGCGCGCCGCCGATAACAAACACCTTTCCCAGCGGCCGCCCGAAGCCGCCGCCCTCGAGGTACCGCACGGCCTCCTCGAGCGACGTGACGCGCACGGGGTCGGCGTCGACGTCGACTGGTCCCGTCGGTGGGCGGGCGTCCTGGTTGCGGCTGACGACGACGTTGAGGCGGCCCTTCAGGGGGCGGAAACGGGGCGGGATGCTGTCCCACGTCTTGCGGCCCATGATGACGGCGTTGACGGCGTCGGCGGGGGCCTACAAGGGGACATCAGCTGACTGTGTCCTGAATCAGAATGTTTGTGGGATTTTACCTGGGCCGGCAGCCGCTTGGTGACGCGCGCGAAGTAGGCCATTTCCTTTCGCAGGCCGGTCCAGGGGAGGCCGCCTTTTGCGCCGATGCCCATAGACCGGGTCGCGGCGACGATGAGGGTGAGTTCCATGGCGGCGGGGTTTACCTTGCAATTGCTGCGGTGTTGCCTATGCTGTCAAAGTCGTGGACGAACGTGCTTGAAAGAGTCGTGGTTCTGAGCGACTCGTGAGTCGAGGTTGAAGTTGAGTGTGGAGATTCATGGTCGCCATCTCAGGTTCGGCTGTCTTAGTCGCCCCAGCTTCTCTTCTGCCGTCACCACACACGAAAGCCCGATTTACAAAGAGGATGTCGTCTCCAGGCAAAAACCATGCTGTCACTCAAAAGATACTCGATATGTACCCATTCCACATCACGATTTGGATCAACTCAGGGCCTACTTCACCATGTATGAGCCTGCAGTTGACTCAGTCACCTGTTATCAAACATACCATTCTTGAGACATTGTGTGACAAGACAGCTCGTCAAGCCAGCTTGGATTGACATCTCCATCGTATTCATCTCAAATCATAACCCGGTACAGCCATGCTATTTCGTATCTGGCCAGCGGCATCCGCGCCATGTGAACCTGAACTATCGCTACCGTATGCACCACTACCCAGCATGAGGGTGCAATGCCCAAAGAAACGCCTTCAGTGCTTGGCCATTCCATATTGCCCGCACGTAGTCATGCCATGCTGGCCTTAGCAAGAAATTGCCTGAAAATCAACGTGAGCCCCGTCGAAACGCCTATGTCACCCTGCTTGTCCACCTGCCGGTCCTCGGTGGCCGGAAGCGCGGCATATGTACATCTCCAATCTCCTTCGTCCAAATGAAGCCATTCATGGGCCCCCAATATCTGATCACAGGCCGCCGGGCTCAGCGCAGCTTGACTGAGGGTAGATACCTCGGCCCCGCGAAGCCCCTGGCGACGACAGCTTGTATGTCGATATTGCTCCCCGACTCCCGGTGCGGACTCCACATCTTCAGCAGGATAAACCGTCCCGAAACCGGCGGGTCGAACCGTATCGTGCACTTGTTCTTGTCCTTCTCGATGAAGAACTTGGCGTGCGGCGCCATGAGGTCTTGCCCTGCCTCCGGCCGCGCCAGCACCTCCTGCGGGGGGCGTTGCGTCGCATCCAGCGCCTCCGTCAGCGTCATGTGCGTGTCGCGCCGTCGGGTCCCTGGCACCCACACCTCGTTGAAGTCGTACTCGTCGTTGACGAAGGGGTTGTTGGCGAAAGGACTGTCGTCGTCGCTGTCATCGCTCTCGAACGGGAGCGCGCCTATTCTATTCGGCGCATGTCGGCTGAGTGGCACGCGGCGCACGTGTCCCTCCTCGTTCTCGTCGTCGTCGCTGCATTCCGTGGTGATGTTGAAAGGCGAAGGGTCCGTCGCGAACTCAGGCGGGATCTGGGCTGTTCTGTATGTGTCGTCGTCGTCTTCCTCTCCGATGACTCCGTACCTTCTCCTCGAACGCGAAGACGTTCTCGTGATGATTGATCCATCCGTGTTGTGCCGAATGGAGATGATAGGGGCGAGCCTTCGGTCCCCACTTTGACTCCCAGATGCTGCGTACTGAATCTGGTATTGTGCCGTGCGGTTGAGGAGTTCGTCCTGGTTCATAGACACGAACACCATGCCTTCTCGAACACTGGCGCATGTTAGCAAGCCGACGGACGCGGGGCAGGCTGCAGCGATGACTTACGGGGCGTTGTAGCTACTAGCCGCCGGCGCCTTGATCACGAGCTCCTTCAAGCTGAACACCGTGGCGCCTTGATGTCGCAGAACGAGATTGCACCTGTTGGATTTTGTGCAGTAGACCGACGTATCGTTCTTGAGTATGTTCTCCGCTGCGTATGACGACTCGTTCGAGTACAGGCCGCCGTCGCAGCTAACGATCTCCATGGTCAGCTCTCCTGGCTCAACCTGGCCATATCTGCCATAGCGGAAGCCCTTGAAACTCGGGGCGATCCGGTCTGAGTCCAGCTTTCGACGCTTGGAGCGACGATTGTCTTCGGCATGGTCGAGCGCCCGTGAACCGGGAGGCATGGTGGGCGAAAGGGACGGGTGGGGTGGCGAGAAGGGAGAGGATGCGTTCTGCGTCCTACGATTCCACATTGCCCTGACTGCGTCAAGGTCGTTGTCGCCTTCCCCGCTGAGCAGGGGGTCTGTGGCGCGGGCGGGGCGAGAGTCGCTGCCTGGGCGGACCCAAACGAAGTCAGAGTTGGCGTTTGGGGCAAGAGATGCGTTGTAGTCGGGGGCCATGTTATTATCCTGTCGATCCATCATCAGGTCGAGCGAGTTGGAGAGTTCTCTGCGTATGTTCCGCTGCTGTCGGTGAAAGCGGAGAGCAGTGGCTGTGGTGGCCTCGAGGAGGGGTAGGCTCGAATCAGTGGTGATGTCGTTGACCAGGTCTTGGTACCGCGCGAGGTAGTCTCTGTCGGCAATCCGCTGCACGTGGTAGCGGAAGATCGGGTCGTTGAGATGGTGGGTGAGGTCGGTGTCGTCGTCCGTCGTCGTGTCTCGGAGCGAGCTCAGGGCATCTGAGATCTGGGCAATGTAGGTATAGGGGCGGTCAGGGTCGCCGTCGGCATCGGCGTCTGCTGATGAGGCAGAGTTGCGCTGCACCCAGGCGAGGCCTGCCCTGATGGAGGGTAGCCTGCGTCCCTCTGGCAGCAACGAGGACCTGGTGGTATGTGACGTTCGCGCCCTGGTAGGGTCTCGCTGGCTAAGGTGATCTCGCGCCGGCATCCTTCGTGATGGAAGTAGGGACGAGAGAGAAGAGGAGCCGTGGGCTGGCTAAGAGCTCGTATCAGCTCTCACTGGCCCTTAGTGGCTCCCACCTGCCGCCGCTGATGGGTAGTTGCGGCTGGTCAAATGTGATTTGCGGTGTAGGATGGCTCGCTGGACCAGCTGCATGGGCGGGCATGTGACTCTTGTGATGCGATGAAAATCAAGGTCGAGAAGAAGGAAAGATTAGAGATGGGTGCCTGTTGTCGGGGGGAGGCGAAAAGGCGAGCACGCTGAAAGCCCTGGGTGTCCGTTCCACGAGGATGTGTGACGTTTGGTCCGTTGGCTATCCAGGTTCTCTGGGCGCGAGGGGTACGAATAGTGTGCTTTGGGGTCGGTAGATGGTCAGCGTGACGTTGGAGGAACGAGGCCGACTTGTGGACAACTATTTGGTTTGTGATGGCCAAGCCAGGGCGATGTTTCGGCGTGTCGGTTGCTTCAGACGGGAAGGAGGAGGAGGAGATGGGATGAGGGTGAATGGAGGGGAACCCTTCATGAGGTGGTTCCTCGGGAGAAACGGGCTTCAGGGGACATCTGAGAGTGACGGCACCTAAATTAGCAGGTGGTTGCTGGCTCCCCGGGGAGCCGCCCACCTATGGGACGGGGGCTAGGCGAGGAAGGCCAGGCCTCAGCCAGCCAGGTCTGCCATTGTACCGTCATGCGTTTCCCGTGTCGGAGCCGGTGATGCAACAGTGGAGCGTGGGAGAAATAATTGATAGGGTATACTGCCACACCCAAGGCAAGAGGGCCAGAAATGCCGGGGTTGGAAGTACCTCTTAAACGCCCATGCCTCTCTTGCTTTAGTCTGGTACATCCCTGCATCGACTCCATGGTGGAGGGGGACCCGCTCGGGTGCAGCCTCATTCCCTGTCGCTTCTTACTGGCCCGAAGCTCACCTCAACCTCCAACTCCTTCCTTAACAATTTCTGTCCATTGAACTTGGACATATACCCAACAGGCAACCTCGCGCACCCTCCATCACTGGTCGACCAGCCTCACCACGATTAACGAAATCTCCGGCTCGGCTGGGTTTCTGACTTACGGCCGTGGTGCGTTCATAGTGGCTATCCGCGATCACGGACAAATCTTGGACGCGTCAGGCGCGATATCTGAGCTTCCGAGGTCTCATACAACCAGTACCAGCTGGGCGCGCAAACGACATACACGGCTCCTCATAGCCCACCGCACACAAAGGACCACGAATTCCTTAGGTCTCGCTCCTCCCTACCCTGCTACGTGGGATACTTCGTTGCCTTCATCACCCTCTACTCTTCGGTAGCCACACTACCAGTCATCATGGAGAACGAGACGCAACAACACGAACAACAACAGCCCCAAGGCTCCTCAGTCAAGGACACGCCAATGGCAATTCCAGAGTCTGCCACCGCCTTTTCATCCACGCCTGGCTCCTCAGCTGCCCCTGCTGCAGCAACGTCCGCAGAAACCACATTTGCCCAACCAACCTCAGGAGATGCCTTGATGCAAGCCCACTCTGCGCCGATGGACCAAGTCTTGCCTGAGGCCCTCCAGGAAGTCGCGCCGGCTGCCATGCCTGAGATCCTGCCGGGAATGCTACCGACAGGAGACATGTTCCTTCCGCAACAACAGTTCATGGATCCGGTGGCCGCCCAGCAAATGTTCGCCGCAAACGCCGCTCTGCCCATCATGCAGGACAACACCATCAGCGCAGGTGAGCCTCTTCTACCAAGCGTGGCAGCACCATTCCAGTGCCTTATGTGACTTAGCGCTGACCCCTTGCAGACGAGATCGCCTTGTACGACCGCCAGATCCGCCTCTGGGGCATGCAGGCGCAGCAGCGCATCCGCGGCGCCAACGTCCTCCTCATCACGATGAAGGCCCTCGCCAACGAGGTCGCCAAGAACCTCGTCCTCGCCGGCATCGGCTCCCTCACGATCCTCGACGGCGACATCGTCACCGAGAGCGACCTCGGCTCGCAGTTCTTCCTCTCCGCCGAGGAGGGCCACGTGGGTCAGAACCGCGCCCAGGCCGCCTCGGCCGCCATCCAGCGCCTCAACCCCCGCGTGGCCGTCCACGTCGACCCGGAGAGCATCACGGCCAAGGGCACGAGCTACTTTGCCGCCTTCGACCTTGTCATTGCCACAGACCTCGACTCGAGCCTCCTCACCTTCATCAACACCGCCACCCGCCTGCACCAGAAGCCCTTCTACGCCGCCGGCACCCACGGCCTCTACGGCTTCATCTTCTCCGACCTCATCGAGCACGACTACGTCATCGAGCGCGACATGTCCAACGTGCCGACCAAGCTCGGCCCCGACGGCCGCTCTCGCACCCGCAGCGTCGTCAGCGTCACCACCAAGAAGGAGGGCCCCAAGACCGTCGAGACCGTCACCAAGCGCGAGCTCTACTCGACCTGGTTCCTCGCCTCGGACGGCGCCCGCCTGCCCGACGAGTTCGCCTCGAGCGCCCGCCGCCGACGCGCCGTCGGCCCCGCCCTCTCCTGCCTCCGCGCCCTCTGGGAGTTCCAGACCCTCCACGGCGGCCGCCTCCCGAACCTCACAAAGGAGGACCTCGCCCTCTTCACGAAGCTCGCCACCGGCCAGCACGCGCAGCTCGGCCTCCCGTCCGAGACCCTCCGCTCCGAGTTCCTGCGCTCCTTCCTCCAGAACCTCGGCGGCGAGATCGCTCCCGTCACCGCCATCCTCGGCGGCCAGCTCGCCCAGGACGTCATCAACGTCCTCGGCCGCTCCCAGCAGCCCATCCAGAACACGATCATCTTCGACGGCAACGCCATGGAGTCCTCCATGTACTCGCTCCACCCCGCCGGCGCCCTCGGACGCGAGCAGCTCTCCTTCGCTGCGCCCGCCGCGCCCGTCGCCAACGGCATGGACATGATGAACCCTGACGCCGGCATGATGATGGGCCTCGACGGGGGTGTGGACTTTACCGGTGTCGGCGGCCCGATCATGACGCAGTAGAGGAGCGCGCGCGCCGCGCTCGCCGAACGGGATAAAAGCTGTATGAGTAGCTGGGATCGGGTCCTGTGTTAGCTGACTAGACCTATCCATAGACGCATTGCCACCTTGCAGGAAGATGAGGAAGATGCTTTAATGGACTTGCATGTAAATCCCTTTCGAGTTTACGAGTAGACGAGAGTCTTCGCAGTGAAGCTGGCAAGTACCGGAAGCAGAAAATAACGGGACACCCTGCATCCAGATGGCTGTAAAATCACCAAATTCACACAATTATGTTGCGAGTTTCAGGAAACTGTTCATCTTCGGGAACCTAGCTATGAGCCCCTGACGGGTGCTCCTGCCCTCATCTCGCCATCTGCGTGTCCCTTCAAGAGTGAAACGTGGCCCTCCATCTCATCGCTCACACCACAAGTTTCCTAGCTAATACGCGAGGGGTGGCTTCGCAACCCCCGACAGCGTCCTTTCTCATCCCCCTCGATAGTCGAGCCTTGGATCTCGTATGGGCTCCATGCCCAACGAGCCACGAGACGATGCAACATGAAATGCATGAAAAGAATTTTTCACCCTCCTGAAAACCGAAAGAGGGGGTATCGAGCCCAAACACCGTATAGTACAGGGGAATCCAGACACAGGCAATCCGCGTCTGGGATCACCGCAAGTATAAAAAGAGCAATGCAAAGGCGCCTGGCAGGGTAGCCAGTTTTCCCTTTGTGCTGGCAACCCGCCTGATGCAGGAATTCTTCCTTGTAAATCAACGCTGTGAGATTTGTTTTTCGCTTTTCGTAATTTTTGGGGTTCGATATGGTGGCAGGTGCCGCGGCGCCGAACAGTCTCCGGTCTTGAACCTATTTCTTGGACTTCCTAGGCCGCAAGCCGTAGTGATGTGGCGACCTTTTAGGCCTTGTGTCAGACTCAAAAGTGGCAGGATTTTCAACACTTCGAGTGACAACGAAGCGCCGGGGTGAGACTGCGAACAAGTCTATACCAGCATTACTGGTGCATTTTGCAGTGGTTTCGGTCATCGCCTGACCGCCAGACGGCCCCGCGATATCGGAATAGCTTTCGGCAACGTGAAGAAGCCTAGTTGAAGGGGCGTCTCGTTCCGAGGTAGAGGCCAGCTCAGTCAAAGGCTTAGATGCGATCTCCGGTGGGTCCTCCTAGTTCGAACCGCGTCGATCCTGGCCCATGTTGAGCTTGTTCTTATGCGAGTACTGATTCCATGAACGGACCATTTGCGGGCCTCTAGCCGGGAGCTGCTCGGTCGGTGTGTAGTCTTTGATATTATCGCCAGGCACGTAGTTGATCGTGCGCAGTTCTTGTGACTGGCTGTGGCCTTGGCGATGGGGAGGAAGAGGGGCAGGCGCGAGCTCACGGTAAATTTTGTTGTTCGGTGTAGAGGACGCGCTGCCTGGGCCACCGCGGCTCATCAGTTCTGAGCCGAAGATGTGATGGCCGAAAGAGATCGGTGGACTGTGCATCCCCGACGGCGACGGAGCGATGGACGGGTATGGCGAAGCCAGAGATGCTCCGTACTGCGAGGGCGGTCCGTGGCCCGGTCCCATTGAGGGATAGCCGCCTCCAGTATGGGAAGGGCCCGGTTGAAGAGGCATGTAGGATGAGTCGACCGACATGCGAGAGGAACTCTGTCCGAAGAAGCCGTTGCTGGGCTCGCCGTAAGGCTGGCCTGGGCGCAAAGGGGGTAGCGATGGTGAGGCATGTCCCGGGTTTGGGTTCGAGAATGGCATGCGAGATCCGGGAGTAGAGCGAGTATTCTGATACGAGTTTTGAGACCTGCCGTAGGCGCTGGCGTAGGGTTCCGGGTGGTAACCACGGGGATCCGAATCTCTCATGGTCACCATTTCCATTGGCCGAGCGGGAGGGATGTCTCGATGCATGATGTGCTGGTCCGGCCGCTCCCCGAAGAAACCGCCTGAAGAGTTCCGGCTGTGCGAATATACCGAGTTGGCCTCCATGGCATGGATGCCCTGTAGATGACTCGAGCGGAGGGCGTGGTCATCGATGGGTGGCACAGCGGATCGCACGGAGGAATCGCGTACAGGTGGCAGTGTCATCCTCTCACTTGATTCCTCGATCGGGCCCATGCGAGCAATGGATCCATCGCGCCTTGCATCTTCCGCGAAGGGTCGCAAGGCCGGGTCGATGGGCGGCGCCGGTGCAAAGTCGTAGATCACGCCGAGGGATGGACGCTTTATAGAAGAGCCGTTAGCAGGTAACATGTCGGTGTCCTGGTGACGCTTCACGGGGGGCGGCGCCGGCGGTGGCTGGCTGAGTAGGATGTCTGCGAGAAGGTTCAAGTTGGTGCGATCTTCGGGCGGGCGTATGGACGCAGGCTCGGCAGGGGCAGGTTCAGATGGTGCGCGCTCAATGACCATATCTCTAATGGCATCATACGAGCGGGTGACTGCGCGAGCGGGAGTCGTGGCCACAGGCGCCGGAACAGAGGCGGGGGTTTCAGTAGCAAGAGCTGCCTCGAGCAGTGAAGCCAAGCCCAGATCGTTGGAAGCAGACTCGTTGAGGGGCAGAAACGCGGGAGTCTTAGCTGGCTCGGGTTCCTCTGCGATGATGGGTTGCGAGGCGGCAGCCACCGCACGCTGCTTTGCTATCGCAGCCTTGATCATACGTAGGTCCTGAAGCTCGGGAGAGTCAATGTCCTCTTCCTCAATAGCCATTTCCTCGCGCACCAGAGCCAAAGACGCCTTCATGGCACGCTGGCAGTCGCTGTCTGTGTTCTTCTCTTGCGCCTTGTATGGGGGAATGGTGCGGTTGGCATGAATAGTTCGACCATCCGGGGTGATATAGACGGTGGTGTTATGACCTTCAACGTGAGGCTTGGGAGGCTCGAGGTCGTTCTTGGACCGGCCCAGGAAGAAACCATAGCGGGGATGGACCTGGAACCTCTCGACCAAATTTTGGTCGAAATCATCTTCCGTCAGAAGACCAGCATGGTGGCGAGCGACCATGGGGTCATAATGCAGTGTTGCAGTGTCGTTGGTATCCAGGTACTTGCCGCGCTTGGCGACGGTGACACCACGAGTCCGATCGTTGGTCGAATCCCTGAAGCCAATCTCATCGGGCTGCAGGTCCATCCAATTGGGGACGATGAAGCGATTGGCAGGAGCACTCTTTTCTGGGTCGACTTTGGGAATCGGCTTGTTGACGGTGCGGACACCATATCGGTCTGGCTCAGACACATGAGATGGCAGTGCTGGCTCGCGCTCTTTAGGAAGCAGATTGCCTTCAGGTACGGGTGTGCTTTCGTTTGAAGGCTCTTCGGGGGCCAGGGCAGTCGCTTGAGCAGACAGCAAGCTCTGCGTATGCTTGGCCGGAGCGACAAGAAGATTGGGTGTCACGACTCCGTTGTCGCTATCGGCAGCGGTGTTCCTGCTGGTCATCTTTTTAGAGGCAGGCTGCCCGTCCGGCTGATCCCTGGCCCTTCGCTTCGACTGCGATTTTGGAAGAGGCTGCGGCTGAGAGGGCTGAGTGATTGCAGGCAAGGGCTCTGCCCACATGGCTAGGTTGCGTTCATAGGCCTCGGTGCCCTTAAGACGTAGAGGATAGGGAACGAGATGGCCGTTGTGGTAGACCCTGATAGATCCAAACTCGTCAGCCTCTTCATTGGATATCTTCTTGTAGTGCCAAGAGTCATCAATTTCCTGAGACAGAGTCAGCGACAAGATGGTGGGGTGATCCGATGGGAGGGCTTACATCAACGGGCATGCCGTTGTCGAATAATTCCTCGAGAATCTCGAGACGCCTGATGGTGGCATCCAGGAATGCATCCTCAGCATCAACGAATCCATTCTGAGTTGAAAAGTAAGTCATATGTATGGGCAAGCTGCAGAAAGCCCTGAAAACTCACCATGAACGAGGCGTCGGTGATGTAGTGATTGACTTCTGTGATCTTCTTATGAGCAGATCTTTGACGGGCGAGGCACAAGTCGGCCTGTCGAAGGCGATGTTTCAGGGTAGATGAGAGTTCGTCGGTGATCGATTGGTACTCGTCCTGCTTCTTGTGATACTCCGGGTCGTTCTTCATCGAATCCGTTTCGCGCTCAGCGAGGTCAATGAGGGCCGGCTTGATAAGCGCGGCGAGCTCGGCGAAGCAGGATTTGATCTCGCGTTGGCGCTCATACTTTGCCTGTATGGAATCGTCCTCAAACTGTTTTGTGCGTCCGCGGCGACCACCGGCCGCCTTTCTGGGAGCGTTGGCTGCGTTGGCTGCGGGAGCAGCGGAGGCCATGGCAGCCGTGGCAGACTTCTTGGCGGCGGCGCTCTTGCGACCTCTGCCGCGGCCTTTGCCTTTAGGCGTGGCCTTTGGTGTGGGCGTGCCCGAAGCGGAGAGATCCGCCGCAGTATTGTCGGGCGGATTCTCAGTGTCGGACATGTTGGCGGTGTCTTCGTTTCATGGAAGAACGTGTGGCCTGTAGATTTGGTGACGGAGGGAAAAGTGGCGTGGGCAGAGCCCGAGCAGAAGACGGAGGGAAATGCTGCGTGCCAGGTTGGATGTCCCAGGGCTATGATGTTGTGGGTGGGTTTACGAGAGGTGGCAGGAAGAGGAAGAAAGCTTGGAAAAGATGAGGTGAGGTAAAGTAAGGTGATGAATGGGTGAGGATTGGATCTGGCAGGAGGAATTCCGAGATCAGAGGTGAGATTTGCGTCGATGGTATGGTGAATATTGTGCAAGTTGCAGAAGGGCAGGCCTGCGACAAACCAATTGAGAAGAATCTCCTGAAGTAGCAGAATCCGATCCTGTGCACCTTGCAATCAGGAAGAGAGAGCTGATGATGCTGATCGAGGTCCAATCTCTATGAGAAGGAGGCCAGGGGATCCTGCAAAGGAGGCTAGAGATGAGGCTGGCTTGCCGACGAAATGAATCGACGGGCGGCCGGGCAGGTAAAGATATTGCAAGATCTCCGAACGGAGAGATCAACAGGCAATAGAATGATGAGGAGCTAGATGATGAGGCCGGTGTCGCGGTCGGCGGGCGTGCAGCGACGGTATCGCGAGCAGTTGAATTGCTTGCCCTTTTTCTCGGACAATAATACCACAGCACACGGCCCAGGCCAGGTCACTCACTCTGCCTCGCTCGCTCCTTCCCTCTGGTTCCAGTTCTGTCACCACCAGTCCGGGTCCCGATGGGCTGCCCTGGGAATGACCTATTACGGGGCCCGCTGAATGAAGGCTACAGGCCCGCCCCCAGAGCACGGAGCACGCGCACACCCCCTAGGCCGCTCCCGCCACACAAGCCGACCAATCCGGTAGGAGGGCAAGCCACCAGATAGCCTTTCATTGGCTGCGCGTCAATGTAAATCCGTCAACCGCAAATTTTTGACCCCCTGCATGGCTCATGTACCGGGTACACCGGCGGTCCACTACAACGACCACACCTCTCTCGGTGCCATCTCTACCCCCGACAGCCTCGGATGGCGAGGCAGATGACAAACGCCGCTGGCCCGAGAGTTGATCATGCAGTGGGTTTATGCAGAGAAATCTCCTTGTCGCAAGATATATAGTGATGTGATCGTAATGCGACTAGTCGTGAAGTTATTAGAAATCTCCTGCGGCATTCCTCCTTAGAATCTCAGAAATCAGCTGCAGGACCATCGTCGACACTCTTCGAGTCGAGTCAGGTACGACTGCGATGCTATCATCGACGCACAAAGAGAAAAGCGTAGTCTAGAGTAGTGACGTGTCACCAGGAAGAAAACCCGAACCTTTTAAATGTGAGCGGCTTGGCTTTCCATCGACTTGACGAAGGGTTGAAAAGTGAATTAAGGATACGCCGCCCGATCGACCAGCACAGCACCAAGCAAGATACGACACTGCGTGTTGTTATCTGCAGACTGTAACTATGATTGCAGTATATTGAAATTTGTTTGGCAATGGTGACAACAAGATGCAAGTTACGCTTGGTATCCAGAGACGGTGTGCCGCGAGATCTATCCAACTGCTTGAAACGCTCGACAACATGCTCCTGGCAAGTGCTGCCTGGGCTGACTTTTCGCGGCATGTCTAATTGTTCACCAGAGAAACAACCAAATACCACCAGTTTGTCTCGTCGTTTATTAACTCTGTCCCTCGTTCGGCCACCTGGCTGCTGGGTACCGTCCATCACGAGCTTCGATCCCCATGCCCTCTGTCCACCTCACGCGACTTTATGGTCGTGGTCAGACATGTGCGCTATCGACAGACCAAAGTAATCTGACACCTATTGCTACCGAATGCTATCATCTGACACGGCTTGTAATGGACTTGTATCCATTGATTGTCCCGGCCAGGGCTGCCAATATCATCATCGGCTGGGCGACACCGTCACGACTGTGAGGGCATGCGCTCGAGGCGAGACAGCTGCCCAGTATTGCCATTAAAAATACACCTGTAACCTATCCACTACAATTTTGATTCTCTTTACAAGCAGACACGACATGGCAGCGTTGCGTGAGGCAGTATGGAGAATGTTCGCTCAAAAAGTCAATACTGTTCACATGAGACCGAGTTGCAGTGGTCATCTGAGATCTAGGTCGTGGTCATGAAGCACCGGGCTTTGAACGTGTTTATGATCCCTTTCAATGTCTTAAACCATGTCGAACAGTACGGCATCTGTATCCCCATCACATCGTATGCTCACCATGGCCGCGCTTCTCCTGCCTCCCTGCTCACAATAAGACCTCGTGGCCATGGCGCAAAGCCACAGGTACCCGGTACCTTCCCGCCTCTCCCTTATGCTGTCGTCCCATCACCCAATCACAGGCGGGCCCAGCCAAACGGCTAGACGGCTAATTCCCGAGCCGCCCCGGCGCTACTCACACCGAAGAGCAGGGGCAACCGTCAATCGAAAAAAAGTCCACCGCAGGGTTCGTCCCCCCGACGTCAATCCCATCGCGGGGCACACGACATATCTGTGCCTGGATTCGCCCACCCCAACTGCCGCCCGTTCACCGCGGGGTTCCGACGCAACACAAAAGCGCCGTCGCCTATATCCCCCCCTTTGCCCGGTCGCAAACCGGTTCATCCGACCTCCCTCCCCCCTCGCGACTACATCTCGAAGAGCCCCTCTACCACAGCCATGGCCAAGAAGCGCAAGATCAGCTCGCGCTTCCCTGATGCCCCGGGCGCCGCGTCCCGGAACAAAAAGGCAAAGTCCAACGCCTCGACCTCAGCCGGCGCCCAGAAGCAGAAGCAAAAGGCCGCTTCACGGGGCGGCCTGCCGAAAGGCGCCGCCCAGCCGCAGGGCCAGGCCAAGGCCGCCAGCAAGCAGCACCACAGGAACCAGGACCCCGTGATCCCCTTCTCGGCGGACCAGAACATCCTGCTGATCGGCGAGGGAGACCTCAGCTATGCCGCGAGCCTGGCCGTCCACCACGGCTGTAGGCATCTGACGGCCACGGTTCTGGAGAAGAGCGAGGCGGAGCTTCTGGCGAAGTACCCCCACGCGAAGCAGAACATCGACATGATCCTGCACCCGGAGCGGTTCCGCAAGGGCGCTCGGCATGGTGACAGTGCCGAGCAGGACCCCGATCAGGAGAACGACGCGGAGAGCCAGCCAGGTCCCGACGATGAAGCTTCAGAAAAAGGCGATGATGCGCCCTCGGACGACAACATCGAAGACGACGAAGACAAAGACGATGAAGACGACGACGACGCCGCCGAAGACACAATACCAAAGCACCCCTCCCCGAACCAAAACCGCATCCTCTACTCCACAGACGCCACGACCCTCAAGCCCTTCCTCACCAAACCCCCCCGCCACAACCACCCCGTCAAGCTCCCACCCCCTCGTACGGGCCTCTTCCACCGCATCATCTTCAACTTCCCTCACGTCGGCGGCAAGTCGACCGACGTCAACCGCCAGGTCCGCCACAACCAGTCCCTCCTCGTCGCCTTCTTCGAGCGCGCCCTCCCCTCCCTCCGCCCGGGCCCCGACGCCTCCATCATTGTCACCACATTCGAGGGCGAGCCCTACACCCTCTGGAACGTCCGCGACCTCGCGCGTCACGCCGGCCTCGCCGTCGAGACGAGCTTCCGCTTCCCCTGGTCCTCGTACCCCGGCTACAGGCACGCGCGCACCCTCGGCGTCGTCAGGGCCGGCGCCGAGGAGAGCAGGACCGCGTGGAAGGGCGAGGATCGCCACGCCAGGAGCTACATCTTTAAGAGGAAAGACGACGTCGGCGTGCCCGTCAAGAAGAAAGAGAAGAAGAAGACCGAGCCCGAGCTGTCGGATTCGGACTCGGACTCGGAATAGGAGGGCGCGACCACAAGCTGGCGGAAGAGCTTGTGTTAGAATATACCCAGGGTTTCTTCAGACGTATACCACCTTGCCTTGATACCAATGAAACGCGGCTTAGCTTCACACCAAGCGCAAATCAGTCCTGCACGGTTCATCACATACATGCTTTCTTGCTGCTCTGCTTCTTCGTCTGATACAAGCCTGTCGGCTTCAATTCCATCGCTTGGGTATTCTAAAATGCGTTGTATACAGAGACGAGTGCCATCGACGTTGCAAACACGTCAATTTCGGCGCGGGGGTAATGTCCTGTCCTCGATAAAGCCCTACTCTGCGGGCCTCGAATGCCGTCGAACGCCGTTTCTCCTTTCTCCTGACAACTCCAGCTTGCTAGTACAACCATCCTCCTTCGCCTTGCTTCTTGACCCCTCTCAAATGCTTCGTTTGCCGTACATGTAGAGGGCAACCAGAAGATTTAAGTATAAGAACACAATGCCCTGACCTCCTTTTTTTGCTTGCGGGGCTGCGCCCAAATGCCCACAGACCCTGAGCCAAACGCCTGACAGGTATTCCTGCCTTTAATTCCACGGTAATAACACTGGACCGAGTTCGTATAGATGTCTGATGCTCAGACATGAGAAAAGTGACAACATCCGAAATGTTCGTAGCTGTTGTGTAAGCTTCTATTCTCTGGCACCCCGCCGCTCCTTTAGAAGTGAAGCTGATGCTTTCCAACTGCGAAGCGGCCCAGTCGGTGCTTTTGATTCGTCGGCGCACATGACTTGAGGGACTAACCCGACATGTGGCGATCGACTTGGTCGGTTGCTTGCCCGTCTCCAGATACGATGACACCCCCATTGATGGCCTTCACGTTTGATTCTAGACGTTCTTCAGAAAGGTTGGGCTCGCCCTTGTCGGTTGAGTGGCGAGCGACAGCTTCAAGGCGCTCGGCCTCCTCATTCTCCCGCATCAAGGCTTGCTCCTGCTCGAGAAGATCGGCTTGTTGGTTTACAAAGGCCTCACTTTCCGCCACCTTTGCGGCGGACTCTGGAGGAGGAGGAGGCGGCGGGGGTGGGGCAGCCTCGCCCTCATCATCTTTGAGGCGCTTGGCGGACGGAGTTTCGGACACTTCGCGCATCGATAGCTCAGCATCTTCTCCGCCATTGTCGCGCTTCCGCTTCCGCTCTTGGCTACTCGTGGAACCGGTCTCGACATCAGACATGACGGCATCTAGGTCCAGTCCGTCTGCAGGTGTAGAGTCCTGTCCGTCAGTCTGGACAGCGCCGTTGGTTTCGCCGGGTGTCTTTTGGTCGGCTTGGCGTGTAGCAACCTTTCTCTCCTTGTAGAGTGCCTTGTCAAGGTATTCTTTGACCTTCATCTTGATGGACCGAGCCTTGTCGCGGTTGACGTCCTCAGTGGGATCCGCCACACGTTTCTGCTTGTATTCGTGGGACACAATCATTTTGCTGATCTCCTTGAAGTACTTCTTGAGTGCATCCTTGGTGAACTTTGATCGATACTTATCGACGACAGCTTTGATGTGCTTGTGGATCTTCGTAATTGTCAGTACTACGGTGTCTTGTCGGAATCAAGCTTACTCACGGTGTTCTCGAAGATCTTCATCTGCTTATCCAGGGGCAGGTTGCGCCAATCCTTTCTCGACTCTCTGGCAGGGGTCTCGGTGGCCTGCGGGGTTGCCGATGATTTGGGCGTCGCCTGCTGCTGATTTTGTTGGGACTGCTCTTTCGTCACTTGCTGGATGATGTTCTGGAGCATCTGGGTACGCTGCTTGGCGATCTCCGAAAATTTGGGCGTCACGGGAGCAGCCTCAGTCGGGCGATCCCACCTCGTCAATCCTTCCTTGGTGTAGAAATAAAGATTGCCGCGCTCATCAGTGGCAGAAAACCAACCCTGAGGGAGAGGAGCCTCAAACCGCTTCTTGTGAAAGCCGAGACGAGGGCCGCCGTGGAAGTTCATGTTGCGTTGCGGGACGCTGCTCTTTGGACCCTTCGGGATGTCACCGGCGAGAACGATGTCGGCTTTGCCCTTGGGCTCCTGCCGGTCGATGTTGCGCCGCTCCTCGAAAGAGTTTGTCGTGGCCGGCGCTTTAGGGCCTCCTTTGCGACGAGCAATGCGATAGCCAACAGGAAGCTTGCCCCATTCCTCTAGCAGACGCTTGGACTCGGCAGCGACCTCTTCATGACCCTCGCGGTTGGCGAGCTGCTCAACGGTTGCCTCAATCTTGGAATCTTGAATCTTGTTTCGCGTTTCGCGGGGGAACCTGTCAAGAATGCTGAGCACCTGAAGCACAACGTTGTTATCGTCGAGGAATGTGTTCAGGGCGGTCTTGAGGATCTGATAGCCATGCATTTGCATGACAGAGGTGATGACGCTCTTCTCTTCGCAGCGCTGGATTCTTTGCAGCAACTTAACTGCAATCCACTTCTCCTTGCACTGCATCAGCTGAGCCATGACCTTGCGGGCGCCATCCTCGTCCAGACCGCGCGCTTCAAGACGGCTGACATATTCCTCGTCGTCCTCCTCGGGCTTCTTCTTGCGAGGCTTCTTGGCAACCGTCGTGTCCCAGTCGGCACCGTCGTCAATGCCCAGCGCCTCGACGGTGGCCAGCGACAGCTTGGTGCCGCGTTCCGTCTGTGTCTTGCCACCAATGAAACCGACGCAGTTGGGCTCACCGCAGTAGCAGGGCTGGGGGTCGGCGCCATAGCGGTCAACGTTGTAGTTGAAGACTAGCTCTTCGCCGGGAAGAATGGCGCGGGAGGCAAAGATGCCCATGCGCAGCTTGTCACCTACCACCCATTTGTCAACGTAGCAGTTGGGGTTGCAGGAGTGGTTGCAGAACCGGCCAAGATTGCCCTTCTTAGTTGCGTCGACAAACTCGTGCTTGGTTAGCGACATGAAGTAGAAGTGTTTGATCCCCTCCTCGTCGTATTGAACCATCCGGCGACGGAACGTCGGCTCGTTGATGACCTCTCCAATGTACTCGAAGATGAAGTCATTCGCGTGTAAGGCTACGTTGGCTCGCAGACCAAACCCCTTCTTGTCGGCATGGATGACAGACACATCCGCAAACTGCTTACGCTGAAAGCGCTGGTTCTGGCAGCCGCTACTGCAGTTGCCGGCGTCAGCGAGACACTCCATCTTGGTGGCGCGGTTGATGCAATCCGAGTCTTCGCCACAAGAGTGGTTCATGCCATTTTCTGGAGAGCGAGAACGTCAGTCAAGTCGCAACAGGGGAAAGGGGGTAAAGTCGTACGCCACTCCTCGGGACAGTCGCAGTCGAGCGCATCAGTATCAGTTGAACCCATATGTTTAGAACCATAGAGACAATCAGGTATGACCTGAAATGTGCTGCAAGCCTCTTCGGTGGAATCCGGGAGGTCGCTGTACACCGGGATTTTGCGTTTGGTGCCCATCTGGGAAGGTTGGCGGGTCATTTTGGGGCGAGCATCGTGGGCGCTAGAAACGCTGCCGCTGCGAGATTTGACCTTCGGGGAAGGGTTGGACGGGCTCGGGGATTTCTTAGTGACTGGAGAGCCACCATTCCGGCTCAAAGGTTGACTTTCGTCGTGCGAGGGTTTGGAGTCTGATGCCTGGCTGCTGGATCGAGACTCCTTCTTGGGAGTTGGGGTGCGGCTGGGGCCAGGCTGTTCGGGACGCGAGTTGCTGCGAGCGGGAGTGCGAGACCTCCTCGTCTCGCCATCACCACCGTTGACAGCGCGAGCGCCGTCCTGGTTCAAATCATCCATTTCAAATCAGATCAGCGGTTCATGGTCTGCCAGGATATGTCGGTTGGAAGCGTCGATGGTGCAGAACCAGGAGTTGACGACGAACAGCGGTTGGAGATGGTATGAGGGCAAGCGAGGCCAGCGGGAGACGAGGGATGTTATGGCAGCGGTAAATTGAGTGACTAGAGACGCGCAGAGGGCGGGGAATCGATTAAGGGTAAGGCGCGAGAAGTTCGTTTCCCGTCACGGAAATTGGGATTGATCGGTTCGGTTGGATACGACGTTGCGTGCCGGCCGTGGAAAGATCTCAATGAGGACGGAGAAATAAAGAGGAGATCGAGATGGGTGGTGGATAGGTGCCAAAATCTGCTTGCTACGGCATTGTCGGGCGTGGCCGTGGTTGCGAGGGCGAGAGGTGCGGGAGGGAAGGAGGCGCGAATGAATGAATGTATTCGCGACGCAGCCTCGGGTTGGTAGCGGGCAGTTGCGCGGTTGGTGATTTTGGCGTCGGCGGAAACGGAAGGTCCCCAGGATGTCACGCGCTTGTAACAGCCTGGTCGCAACAGCGAGCGCACACTTGACGCAGAAGAGGCAACGGGAGACCAGATGTGAGATTTCGGGGAAGGGTTTGAGGATCAGATGCAAAAGGGTAAGTAGGTATCGTATCCTCGATCTAGCACCTCGCCATTGGCTGACCAAAAGTCCGATTCGAGCCAGCTGGACGTGTGAGCTCGCGCCGCGCACGACCCACTTATTATTTTCAGAGGGGGGCCGCGCTGAATCCTCAGGGCCCTCCGCTGAACAAAATCTGGGGCCGCCGTCCGTCCGCCCATCTCCGTTCCGTCCAGCCCATGGGATGGCGGTTCCGGAAGGGGGGCCGGCCCTCTGTGATAAATCCCCCCAGAACCACCCCGACCATGTACCCGTTGCATCACGACCAGAGTCTATTCGTGATGCATGTTTCCCAAGGTGATGCTTGCTGCCAACTGTAGACTCGTATCAGTGCCTCCTTTCTCGAATGTGCACAAGATATCTTAGCTTCCGGATTTAGGGACACCGGAGAACCGGGACCAGGTCATACGTCTGGCACGCGCAGAATGTCCGGCATCTGACGCAAGTCAAACCATGGGTAATATCTGAACAAATTTCCGTGATACCGTCAAAAAAGAAGCCAGCCATGGGGTCCATCCTCAATAGCCTCGCGTGAGCAGTCCGAGGTGCTTTTCAACCCCGATTGAGGTCGTAAGCATTGGTCGCCTGGAAACCCTGCTCACCGACTTTTGAAGCCCACATCAGTGTCAGGAAGCAGGACTGCAACCTTGCCAATTCAGCGACCTTGCTTCCTACATTGTCGAAATTTGAGGAACCTTCTAATTCCGGGGCATGTGATAATCTCATTTTGAACCTTGGCAGACGAAGACACAGCCTTGAGCAGTCGAGTATCCAGCCAACCATCCGGGGCTTGCAAGATCCGAGTAGAGCTGATCATGTTCTACCAAAGACAGCCGCGCCTCCAGGTAAAGGCACTGTAACATGTAGACTTCGGCGTGCTGGCAGGGGCATGACGCAGATAGTGGCGGTTAGGGCGAATGAAGCCGAGAACCAGGAATGGAAACAAGGCATGCCAACGCACAAGAGGCAACTAAGCATCGTCAGATAGAGCTCGTCTGTTGGCATCGAGCCACTGAGATCGAACTGTCGTACACGGGTGGGTCCCGCGACAGGCTGCCAACTCATTGTGCATGGAGCAGAGCTGTTCCCAACCCGCCCGAGCTGCCCAACGGGGACGAGCGTCTTGGGTATAAAGGAAGCCAGGCGGACCGGGCGAACCTCTCGTCGTTGAGAGGGCGTATACGACTCCAAAATCCGCATCTCTTCGCTCCGATGGAGATCCCGCCCGGAGCCTTGCATCTGCACCGACGTTCGGCAACGGAGGCCCATCATCGAGGCCGCTCCGATCTCACCTCCCTCCAGGGTGCGGGGGCTCGTCCGATGGACGAGTTGCGGCTCGCCCTACGCACCCGTCATATGTAACGAACCCGGACCCCGTGCTGCGAGATGGCCTCCCTCGAATGATGATTGGCGACGGCGCAGTCCAGTGGTTTTGCTGCTCCTGAGCCACCAAGACTTGACCGCCAACAAAGCAACACAGGTCGGCCAATGGGGCGGGCAAGACGACTCCGGACAGGCATTGCTCCCCGGGCACTAGCAGACGATGCTGATCTCGGATTCGATCCACGACAACTTTATTTGGAGGACCGGCGGTGAATCCTTATCCTGAAAATGCCAAGGCGACGAGGGACATACTGCGGTCTCCTGATGAGGACATGCAGCTTATGGTCATGGGACGCCGCGAGCGCATGAGCGGGTGGTCGTTCGACGAAGATGCGATTTTGGAAGCTGCATCAGGCCAGAGAAGTGTCTCCCCTTTTTCTCCGCGTCTGCCAAGTCGTCGCGAGCTGGGGCCGTGCTCAAGGCGACTACGAGCAAGAGGCATCGGATGAGAAGATTCGACGACGGGTCGGCCCTTGGTCCACCATCGCCAGGAGGGTCAAGCTGCATGCTGATGCATGTGGGCGGACGGATGACCATGGCACCTGCAAAGACAGTCTGCGAGTGTGAGACTAGCCCAGTCAGGCGACAGCACGATTGAGCCGGATTGGCCATGGCTCACAGCCATCGTGGGAAACCTGCAGCTGCAGGACGCTCTTCCAATCTGACCGCGGTGCTTTGTCGTCGAGTCTTGGTCGCATCGAATGACAGTCCTTCAGTGGACGCTCTCGGCGACGGGCGGCACTTGCACTGGTCGGCAGAGGGAACGGAGACGTGCATATCCCGTTGCTGATGCATGTCGGCGATAGATCCGTCGAAGGTCGTTGGCTTGGACGTCTTCGAGGACAAGTCCTCATTCATCAGTGTGAATGGAAACCTGGTAGCTCGGAGACGGTCTGCATGGTGTCTGAAAGTGGGATGGTGCCCTCTTCGATGTATGTCGCCTCTTGCGACATCATTGCTTTCTGCCCGCTGGGCAGTTGTTGGTCAAGCTTCCTTGGTCATACGCGCAAAGCAAGACGTGTCGCTCGATTGTCACACCGCCCACCAAGATCGAACACGCGTTGATCGAGGAAAGCCAAGCGTGAGCAAGACAATTGAACAGCTCAAATTTTACTCACTTCATTTTCCTGCTGAGGAAAGTACGAGGAGAATGCGCCTTCCTCGCGTTGCTTTGGAAGGACAAACGGAAGACCCAAAGCAGGGGGGCACCTTCCCAAACTTAATCCAAGCAAGGTGTTAGGGCGCCGAGCGTTGGTCTCATTTTCTCTGCATACGCCTGATGCAGCCCCAGCCTGGACTTGCAGAACATCGCTTTGCACCCTATCCTCCAAATCAAGCGCGGTCTCTTGTCATGCGGCCAGTGGTGGTCTGGGTCTGCGCATCCTTCTTACTAACTGAGAAACATACACATCTCTCAACTCGTATCGCCCGCGGCATGCGATTTCGCCGTCATCATCTGATCACCAGCAGGGAAGCGGCACACACCCACAGTACACTACGACACGTCGGAAGAGCAGAGGAACATCCCGGTAGTCCTGGAGGCATCCAGCTCGAGACTCCCCCACTGCGTCATCACGCAGACATCCATCGCTTCAGAGTAACGACCTTAGGGGTCATCGAACTACAGGTCCCCGAGACCACTGCGAAGTTCCAAGGAGGAGACTTGGTCTACCAGCTGCCCGTTTTTAAGAGTCTCCCGAAGTCGACAGCTTCTTGAGACTAACGTACATCTCGACTCGAAGCTGCAGGGAGCCGCGCCGCCGTCGCCAAAATAATAAGTGGTCATCCTAATTTAGTACGGCAGGCCCCAAGAGCCGACCCCAGGTCATCAGTCCCTTCCTGTCCTCTAAACGAAACCAAACAATACCCCAGGACCGCCACGGTCACAGACTCTCGCTTCCACCGTGCCCCCAGCACCTCGGGCCAAGCGAAATATAGGCGGCCCATACCCTTGGTCCGTGTCACCTGCAATACCGATTTCCCCCTCTCTGGAACTCGGCGCATCGTCAATCGTTCAGGTGTCACTCGTTCCCCGTCAGTCTTCAAGACGCGCGCTTGCGCTGTCGTGAGTCGCGCGCTACCTCCGCCACACGCCTCTCCAGGTATCCCAGCCACTCTACCGAGGCGACAAGCACATGTGCAAGTATTCAGCGAAAGCAATACATCGATTGCGCGTTGCGACCACCTCTCCACCCTGCCATACGATCTGGTCTGCCTTCCCACCGCATAAGGAACCGCCTGCGCCCCAGGCTCTTGCGCATGGGTTGCCTCACTTGAACAACAGCCGCACCCAGACCAGGACCAGCCCCTTCCTCTCGGGTCAACATCGCTACGGATCCCTTGAGGGGAGACAGATGGTATTCCAGTTGAAATATCTCGGGGAATCAGGCACGCGGCGCATGCTACCGCGTACTCCAGATGCCCACGGCCCCGCTCATCTTGGGCGCGCCATCTGAACTCTGCAGCCCGATCATCGAGCAACTAGGATTTCCAACATGGGAACTGCTTTCACAGAGGAGGAAAAGGTGAGTCGGCTCAAGCGCGGAGTTTCGATCAGGTCTAACGACAGCCCGCAGAGGTTCGTCCTCTCGGAGATGATCAAGCAGAGCGGGCTAGATCTCAATGTCTTGGTCGACTTCGTTCGCGGGAATGGCATCGACCCTGACTGGCACGCTATGCAAGTTCCTGGCGGTTCGTCTGATCTATAGCTATCGCAGGAGCGAAGAATGATGCTGACATGCGCTGCACAGGGCGAACCTTGAATCAATGTTTTGAAGCCGCCGACGCCATGTTGGAAACGACCTTTGCGCGCCCGAGTTTGAAGCGAAAGGCTTTCGGAAGTCCTCCTGAACAAGCTCCCAAGAGACTAGCAGCAACAGATTCCATACAACCCCAAGGATATTCTTCATTTCCAGGGCAGCTCGCGCCTGTTCAGCCTCACCAACCGATACACGCGAAATTGGCGCCAGGCCCTCTACCTTTACCAAGGCTCGACACGCAACATGTGAATATACAGCCGAAGCTTCCGGCCCTGGGCCACGCAGGGGCTTCTACGCCCATAGGCCCACCCGCTGCAAGCTCTGCGCAGCTGCCGCCAGGAACACGGAGAAGGGGGAGACCATCGAGAGCAGACCAGTCGAGGCAGTTCCGGCCCGTGTTACCACAGACCCTCACCCCTCTGGCGCCCCGAACACCAACACTTGAAAAGGGCGACGACTCTTTGAGAACTGGCAGTCCGTCCACCGTGGCTTCGCTGGCGACCCTAGCTCCAGGATCACAAGAAACGCCCAAACCCGCAAAGAAAAGAGGGCGTCCTCCCATGGCCGAAAAGGTGCCGCCGGCAAGTGCTATCTAGTCGACAGGCCGGGCCGTGAAGTGATTGGAATCTAACAGTGCGTGACAGAGAATTGAGATGAGGCCCTTGCGACGTCTGACTTCAACCCCTCCGATCGGCCAGCATGACGCGCAGCCTGGGCCCGCGACGGTACCGACGCTCCGGCCGGACACACCGGAGACTTCAAACTCTTCCATATCCCGTTCTCCAGAGAAGGAGCACGCGATTCCGTCCATACGCCAGATCACGCAGGAGGGCATGGCGCGATAGGAACACGCCATGGCTTGGAACTCCTTTCCCGGACCGCGCCTGCCTTAGTCAACGGCTGCACCATGCCGCTCTCAAGGAAGGGGCCTCGGGCGGAGGCGGCGGCTGGATCCATCGCATTTCAGGCACATCAACGCACAACATGGGGGAGGATTGACATAGGCGGGTAGAGCTGCTTTCGTGCCTCGACGCGTAATGACGGAAACATGTATACTAGAGGGCTTGGCGTTGGATGGTTGCGATTTGACAGGACATCGGCTATGATCTCGAGAGTGGTTCATTCACGACGTCCTTTGGGCAGAGATACCAGGCAAGCGGTTTGCCAAATGTACATACGGCATTTGAAGCGAAGGGGTGCCGAGTCAGTGGAGGTGGCTTGCAGTAAATCTTCATGTGTCACGTCGGAAAAATGATTGTAGGTACCAGCAAAGTCCTGGTGATATTGACGTGTGACATAACTCCCCCCTAAAAACGATTCATTCGCTAGATTAACAAGGTCTCTCTGACCACGCAAATGGCATCTCGCCTCCCTCACGAAGAGACGATCTTCTCGAGCGTCTTGAGCAGAATATCGGCATGGGCCTCTTCGAAGATGAGCATGGGTCTGAGACGAACGGCCCTCTCGCCAGAACCACCGATATTGACGCCCAGGGTCTTCGCCTTCTTCAGGACCTCATCGCGGCGCGGGGAGTCAAAGGCGATGAAGGTGCCCTGGCCCTTTCCGCGCAGGTTGGCGATCTGGTCCGGGAAGCGGGCGGCAAGCGCCTCGAGCGCGGCATACAGATAGTCGCCGACGGCAGCTGTGCGCGAGACGAGGTTGTGCTCGCGAATCTGGCCCACGATGGCGCGGAAGAGCAGGGCGCGCGCGGGATCGCCCATCCACGTGTTGAACTGTCTGTATGGGAGGTTGGGCCGCAGAGCTGGGTCGGCGAAGTAGTAGCCGGCGGCCTGTGCCTTTTTGCTGAAGGTGACCATATCGGGCGGGGAGGGGAGGTCCCAGTGCTCGTGGGCCCAGAAGCGGCCGGTGGCGCCGACGCCGGTTTGGACCTCGTCGACGATCAGCAGAACGCCATGGCGGGCTGTTACTTCGCGGAGGCCGCGGAAGAAGGCCGGGGAGGCGTGGTTGTCTCCGCCCTCGGACTGGATGGGCTCGACGACCACGGCGGCGGGTGGCGAGGGGTGGGTCTGGATGAGGTGCTCGACCTCGGCGAGGGAGGCTGCTTCGGCGGCCTCGTTCTCGGCAGCGTACTTGTCGAGGGGATACTTAAGCTGGGGGAAGGTGGCCTGGGGCCAGTCGAAGGCGGGAATATCGAGCTTGTGAATGGGCTTGGAGCGCGTGGTGGAGAGGGAGCCGAAGAGTCGTCCGTGAAAGCCCGTGCGGAAGGAGAGGATAGAAAGGTTCGCGGCGCCTGGCGAGGCATTGTTCATGGACGAGCTGATCTCCTCCTCGGTGAAGGGAACCGAAGGCCCGCCGCGCTCGCGCTGGCGGCGGTACATAAAGGCGGCCTTGTAGGCGGTCTCGTTGGCGTCGGAGCCGGCCATGGCCGTGAAGACCTGGTTGAGGCCGGGCGGGGCAGCCGCGAGGATGCCGGAGCGCAGGACGGAAGCCCAGTCGTGGGAGGGGAAGTTGCCGAGCGCAGGCCTGTTCACAATCGCTTGGATCATCTCGGGCGCCTTCGCTGCCTCGATGAGGGCCGGGTTGTTGTAGCCCAGAGGAATCGAGGCGATCTGTGCGTATCTAAGAGGGTCAGCAAGCATGTCTTCGACCGACCACCTTACGAAGTGACTTACACGTCAAGAAGGACGTTACCATCCGGGTCAGCGATGTAATTCCCGACACTCTTTGTATAATCCGTGAGCATGTTCAAGCTCCGCGTGTCAAAGACCTCGTGTAGGTCCTGAATGTAGGTCTTGGACTGGGGGCCGGGGATCTCTGTCTTGACAGTAGGGCCGGAAGGCTCGTTGGGAAAGATGCTAGAGCTTCGCGTGGCGGACACAGAGAAGGACCTGGCTGAGGCCATGCGCCGGGTTGCAAGAGGTCTCGCGGCGCAGGCGGCTGGCCGCAGCATGGTAGACGCTCGCACAGCTGCCATGGCTTCTGGGTAATGAGCAATGGGTTGAAGGCGAAGAGTGAGCGGATGATGTGTAGTCGGAGAAGCTCTGGAATGCGGTGGATGGCAGCTTATAGGTAGCTCCTGCTCCCAGGGCCTGAGGAATAGCGGGGGAACAGCGATTTGGGGGGCAAAAAGCGGGGCCCTAGTGTTGCCGTTGCGCCGGTCGACGAATGCGGGGCAGATTTGGGAGCTGTCACTGCTCTGTCGTGATACGTCATGCCGGGAGCCGATGTGGTTGCTGCTGGTACAAGTACGGCATGCTGTGGTGTCACTGAAATATATCAAGAGGCCAGTGATCCCTTTTGCTTTTAATGTTCAGATTGACCAACTGGGACGACGGAGTCTTGCGACGTACAAGATCTGGAGCCGTCAGAGAGCATGCACCGCGTCGAGCATCCCGGCCCGGCTTATCTGGGTGTCAAGGTGTGTCCCGGTCCGGTGTCCAGCAAACTCGGGGATCCTTGTCGGCATGGAACCTGCAGGCGCTGTAGCTGTTCCCCGCAGATACGGCTGCCCCGCCGTTCTGCATCTGGACTCGCCGCCTTCGTCAAACCACACGACAGGCCCAGGTGGTTGGGAAAATAGTAAGTACTTATTTGTACAACTGCCTTGCTCTGGCCGGGCAGCCTGGCGCTCGGGCTACAGCGCAGCGATATCCATCTCAAGGTTCAATTTAAGAAAACATAATGATAATGCCATTCTTCGCCGGTTTGGTTGCAGGTGCGCAAGCAAAACCG
This sequence comes from Furcasterigmium sp. R96-07A1, assembly GCA_037042015.1. Taxonomy (NCBI): domain Eukaryota; kingdom Fungi; phylum Ascomycota; class Sordariomycetes; order Glomerellales; family Plectosphaerellaceae; genus Furcasterigmium; species Furcasterigmium sp. R96-07A1. The sequence continues at coordinate 169,382 of JAXQJP010000067.1, forward strand.
CCGTACGCGTATGGGATGAATAGGGAAACAACACAATAACCATTCCCTTGACAATGAAGGGCCACAGACAGAGGCCTCAAGCATAATCTGCCGGATCCGAGGAAAATGTTCAACGCCACGCGCCGGTGCCAATAATATGATGCCCGCCATGCGACAAGCATTATGCAGTATGCTCATCTTCCAGAAACAGTCTCCTCCGTACGCAGTCTAATAAGCGGAATACCCGGCTCGTAGGATGCAATACAGCAAGACGGGGCTTTCACCCCTCAGCCCTCTCCTTCTCTCCCAACTCTCGGGTGTACTTCACAAAGCTCTTCTTGTGAACCTGCAACAAATGTCAGCATCACTGGACTGTGTATTAGGGTACGCCGTCTGCTGAAACTCACCATCCCTGCGTAGCGTCCATCTCTGAGGACGCAGATGTAACGAAGACCCAACTTGGAGAAGCACTCATGAACCAAGTCCATGGGCGACTTGATATCCAAAGCCACCGGGGCCTGCTTCAAAGTCAGTGCTGCTCGTCAAGGGAGGCAAAGTAACGTACGGGGTCAATGAACGGAGTAAAGTCCGTAGGATCCGGGCGTTGCTCATCATCATCCGAGTCTTCAATGGTCATCACGCTCGTCATGAGACAAAGACTGTTGCCCTCGTCATCAAGGTTGTCGAGGGCATACTCCAGATCCGGTGCGGGGATGAGCCCGACCAGCACGTCTTCCCGGAGAATGGGCAGCCCGCCGTCGAGTTCACCGGCACGGTGAAGCAACTCAAGCTTCGTACGCAGTCTCGCGGCAGGCACTAGAGGGGAGCTTGTGATGTCGATGACTCGCTCGCGGCGTACGCGGGGAACGATGACGGCCAGATCCGAGGTGTAGATGGGCTTGCGCTTGTTCTCCAAGAAAGGATACGAGTTCATGCTGGTCAACAAGTCCTGTCCCGTTCGTTAGCATCAATAGCCCTTGCAGGTTCGCTGATGTACGCACATAGATACTATCTGGCTCTATCGCATCTGCCGTCCACTTTGCGACGAGGATGGCCAGCGAGAAGGGCAGCACATAGTCCAGGCTTCCCGTGAGTTCGAACAGGATGACAGCCAGAGTCAGGGACAATCTGGTCACACCGCACATGGTTGAACCGGCGGCAACGAGGCCGTACACGCCTGGCTGAATGCAGCTGCTGTCACCAGTGGCGGCACAGCTACTCCAGACCTCGAAATGGGGGAATCGAAGTACCACATACTGAACGATGTGACCCACAAGACGACCCATGAGGCCACCGACTACCATGGAGGGCACGTAGATACCCGCGGGGACTTTCTAGAAGCGCACCACAGTTAGTGTCAGGCAAGAAGAAACAGGAATCATTTGACGTACGATGCCGAAGGTAACAATAGTCAGCAGCCCTTTGATGAGGAACGCCACGAAGAGGTTGACCAGGACGGGGGGTATATCTTTGATGTCTGTCGGGCAAAGGCCAAGATCGTCCCGGAGGTAGTGGTGGTCATCGCAGGGTGATGCCAGGTTCAGGAGAAGTCTAGCAACCGGGAGCTTGGTAAAGATGTTCCAGTAACCAATGAGGGCGGTGACAACTGCAACCAGGAAGACCTCAAGCAAAGGGTATTGCTTGATGATCCGCAGTCGACGGAATGTCTGCGCCCATGTCTTGGAAGCCTTGATGAACATGGCGCCGGCAGCACCTCCCAAGAGACCGACGAGCATAAAGGTGCCGAGCTCGAAGAACTCCCAATCGACGACGTAACGGACCTGGAACATGACAATCTTCTGGGTGCCATAAGGGTCAAGGAACTTGAGCGTCAGTGCAGCGACAATACAGCAGAAGAAAGTGCGGAAGAGCGTCTTGGCCGGGAAGAAGTAGGAGACTTCTTCGAGGCCGAACAAAACACCTCCGAGAGGAGCGCCGAAAGCGACTGCAACACCAGCGGCTGCCGTCGCCGAGAGAACCTCCCGCCGCTTCGCATCATTCCGATCGTACTTTGAGAAGAGACGGCAAGCGATATTGCCAACACAAGTCGCGATATGGACGTAGGGGCCCTCTTTTCCGAGGCTGAGTCCGGAGGCCACACTGAGAATCAAGGCGAGAGACTTGATCACGAGCGTCTTAAGCCCGAGAAAGCCGTGCAAGACGAAACCGCTCAGGATGACACGGACTTCGGCCACTCCGCTTCCTGCAGCAGAGTAGTAGACCATGGGCGGCGCAAGTTGGTCTTCGACAGGCTGCCTTGGGCTGGCGCATTCGTCGCTTGAACCTTCGTCACCAAGGTCTGGTGTCAGCTCGGCGGCGGCGAGGTTTTCGTCAAACGTCCTCATCCGATATGCAGACGGAACGACAGTCTTCGTAGTGAGCGTCATCAGGCAGGACAGGCATGCGAAGACGATGACGCCGACGAAATAGACGGCGTACTGGGTGCTCGCGGCACCCAGTAATCTGGATTCCAGGACTGTCGACCACCGCACCCAGTCCTCGCACACCTTTTCCGGGCAACATCGCTAGCACAGAGTCAGATCCAGTGAAACGTTACGCTACAAACGGGTTGGGCGATGGGGAGTTACCTTCTCGCTGAGATACCATCCTCGGGAACAGTAACCTTCTTTGAAATCAAAGATCGTGACTTCGGTCACGTTCACCAAGTAAGCAATAAGGGCTATGATGACACCACAGACAGCACTGAGCACCCAGCCCTGAGAAGCATCGAAAAAGGCGGCCACGCGACCACGCAAGTCTTTCCGGCTGCGCAGCGCCTTCAGACGATGCGCATCGGCAATGTTGTCGTGTACCCAGTCCGTCGAAGTGAACTGATCGTACCAAACTCGCTCGTCTGGGAAGATGGAGCCTTTGGATTCGGCGAGGGGGTCGGTGTAATCGTGGAAAGCGTTGAAGATGCGAGAACCAAAGGAAGAGTTGCGACTATGGTGTCGGGCATCTGCGCGTGCGAATCGGAGTCAATAACCATCAATCACCGTCTATAGCCAGGGAGGGCAGGCTCACTCGTGTAGCTATGGCTTCTCAGCAGAGCGGCATGTCTCGGATTACTCGACAAGTCGGACTGTTGGGAGTTCTGGATGCGGGCACGAGACCTCGAACGAGTGATCAGGGGAGTCCGCTCGTCCAAGTCGCCAGAGCCACTGTGGGTTTGGCCCACGATTCGCCGACTCGGCCGCCGGGACGCGGTGGGCGAGGCGGGGGCCGAGAGAAGATCAGACTGAGAAAGATCGGGCATGGTGGAAGCTTGAGGTTCGTACGGTCGGGGAGGAGTAGGTGTCGGGCATGGGCTGTCGGTGTTACAGAGAAGATATGCTGCTCATGCTGCGATGCCCCGCGTAGGGCGAGGATGCGTATGGCTTTACAGGACGGAAACGAGGTCTTCGAGGTATGCGAGTCGCTACAAAACAGTGCTGAAGGAGAGAGTGCCTGGACAGATTAGCGAGCTGTCGAGGTATGAGGGCTGTGTGTTGGGACTTGTGCGCTCGTCATACCCAGCTGGGTCGAAGGCATCAAGGCACAGTGGCGCGTTGCACCACGTGGAGGGTCGGTCGCGTGAAAGGGATGTATGCTAATGTGTCTTACCCGTGACGTCGCTGCGCCTAGATTGGCAGAAGAGCAGACAAGGTGAAGCGCGTCTCAAGACTCGCGAGTATGATGCTTGCGTGGATTGACTGGAGGTAAAGTCCTTGAAGAGATGTAAAGACAGTCCGGGCAGAAGGAGGAATGAAGCATCCACCCTGGTTCCGAGGGGCCTTGGTGCAGTGATCTTGGCAGGCTGCTGCGGCCGTCTCGTGATCAGCTATCTCGGGTCTGAGTCGGGAAGCTAGCACCGTTTCCCTTTCCCAGGGAGGAAGAAGAGGTGCCGATGAAGAGGGGTGAGTATCGTGCTCGAGGGCTTGGATCTGACGTCTGTAGGAATACGGGCTTCTTCACCCAAGACCCGAGGCATATGGCATGCTTGGAGATGCTGATAGGGTATGTTTCGGTTGGGGTGGTGGACTCGAGGGCATTCTGGGGATGGACCGACGGGATGTAGCGAGTGGCACTGGACCGGAGCAGATGATTGTCCCCACCACCTCCACCATTGCGCCTCGAAATTGCCTTGGAAAACATCATGGTCCAGAGTCCCCCCGCGTTTACCGCCGGCAGGCATGACCTTCTGACTCGAATATCACCTTATTTCTTCATCTGGTCTAGGTATTGGTCAACGCCAACACGACTCCACGAGCGCGAGAGAGCTTGCCATCACTAGCACATTATCTCTATCCCAGCCCTCGAATGCTAAACCTTATCCAACGGTCAACCGAGGCGTAGGGGTCCCCTAGGTACCCTGGGGCTCCTGTGGCGTGACGCCTCTGGACCCTGAATTATGTCATTACCGAGCACCTCACTGAAAGAGACCACCGGCCCCCGCCCGTCCTCGACGCACATGCCACAAAAGGCTCCCTGGGGAATTAGCGCGTTTAGTGCCTGCGACTCGTGACTAGACCACCTTTACAGCGAGGTGGCCTCCGAACTCCCCGATCTGACCAACCACAGACCGTGTACGCGAGGTGTTCCCAATTGGCTCCTCTCAACTTCGACTTTTGATGGATCGTCAACCACATCTCTGTGCAGCTCACACTGATGATCCATTCCACACGTTCATAATCGACCAGAAAATCCACCGGAAGCCCCGAAAGCCAAAAAAGAGTTGATGGGCCACGCTATATCTGGTGATGCTGTTGGGGTAGGCGTAGCAACAAAAACTGTTGGTGAAAGAAACGCGCCAGTGTATATCAGTTCCCTCAGGCTGTTTGACCATGCCAGACCCTACTGCGGTCCCCAAATTCTCTTCATTCAAATCAAAGACCCCGGCATCATCCGCGGAACCAGCATCTTCAGATAAAAAGTTATCGAGATCCTCCAGGGATCAGAAGGAACGACATACATCATCGCAAGACAAGGAACGAAACCGAGATCGCCAGCAGAAGCATCGTTCAGATCATCGACATCGACGGCGTAGCAAATCGCCCAGAGAAAATGACAAGGCTTTGGTCAGGCTTGAGAAGAAGCCCCAGTCTGAACCCGAGCCGACGACAGAGGCTTTGTTCTATCTCGACAAACGCGGCGATCCCCTCATCTCGAGATATGGCACCAACGAGCGCGGTAAAGTTCCTCTGTACCGCCGCGGCGGGCGGGGCCGGGTTGTCGGCTCACCTGGCTTTCTCGTGATGCATCGAGATGGCAATGCCGAAGAGTTCAGCATTCGATTGCCCGGGAGTGCCCCCTCAGCTTTGAGAGATAGACATCTTTTCAACGCCAGCTTTCGACGGGTCAAACCCCGCCGCATCAAGCTTCGGCCTAGCGAAGCCACTGACTCCGGCAATGAAGGGAATTTCATACCTCTCTCTTCTAGACCGAAGAAAGATGTCCCCGAAGAACAAACACTCCCAGAAGATGATGGGCCGGATTACAGATCGATTCAAGGCAAAGCCAAAGCTCATGAGTACTCTGACAGCGAACTGGAATATTCATCCTCAGGCGAGGATGCTGGTATCGATGCCGATGATCCCATGAGGAAGAAGTCCGTTGAGTTATCCCGAGCAGTCAAGGAAAACCCCAAGGACATCGATGCATGGCTTCGACTCATCAGTCACCAGGATGTTCTCCTGGGGGCTGCCAAGGGCCTTGACCGGGAAGCAAGCAAGGCCGAAATACACAGCTACGCAGATATAAAGATCTCCATGTACGAGTCGGCATTGGAACAAGCGGAGTTCCCGACGCACCGAGAGCGACTGCTATTGGGCATGCTGCTGGAGGGGGCCAAGATTTGGCCAACTGCAAAATTGGAACGACGTTGGGACGATGCCATGAAGCAGCAACAAGATAGCTTTGCCTTGTGGAGAGCTAGGCTTGATCTCAGACTGTCAAATGTGTCTACGTTCCAATTTCAGGAGGTCAAAGACGCATATATTGCCCGCCTTCAACAGGAACCAAAGCAGGCTCTACACTCTGCGAGTCCTGACGCCGGAGTTCCATACACGACGAGCCCCTCTGCAATCCACGAGCAGCGCATCTACGTCTTTTTGAGATTGACCAGATTTCTCTTTGATTCTGGTTATCGAGAGTTGGCAGTGGCCGCATGGCAAGCCGTCTTGGAATTGAATCTCCATCGGCCAGCCGCTCTGAGTGAGGCATCAACGCAGGACATACTTAGCTCGTTCCGCGACTTCTGGGAAAGTGAAGCCCCCAGAATTGGCGAAGATGACGCTCGAGGCTGGGCTCACTATGCGCAACTCAGCGATGACGCCGATCCGCCCGATCCATACACAGAAAACAACGAGGTCTTTCCGTCACAGGATGTTTACAAGTCATGGGGGGTCACAGAGCAGAAGAGGGCGGTGGCATCACGACGTCCAGCCCGAGCTATGGACGAAGGCAATGACGATGATCCATATCGTGTCGTCATATTCTCTGATTTGGAAAAATTGCTGTTTCTGATGCCTGCCAACCTTCAGGCTGATCTGAAAGGATCATTGCTTGATGGTTTCCTCCTGTTCTGCGACATGCCACTCGCCTCGGGCGCGAGCGTTTGGATGCAAGCTGCCATCAAGGATTCGCATATCATATCCAGATCTTCGAACCTTGAGAATAATGTCTCCACGGTACAGCCGGCCCAGAACCCCGAAGAAGACCAGTCCAAGAGGAAGCCAGACATCTCTCATGACGCTGCACAGCTATGCGCGTCACTGGACGTTCTTTTCACCCGTGGTCATTGGTTCAACTACCTTGCCGGGTGGCCGCTTCGAGACCAGCTTTCAGAAGGGCCGATAAAGCTTTCACAGGTTCTCGCTGTTATCAAGCATATCAACACGGCACCTGGTTCAGCAGAGGTGGCAGCGTATCAGCTGGCCCTCGAGTGTATTGCAGAGCCGTCCAACATCAAAAAACGAGCAAAGGGGCTACTCAAGCAGCACCCCAACAGCTGCCGACTCTACACTGCCTATGCACTGGCCGAGTGGGCAAACGGGAATGCGAATACCGCTCGTCAAGTTCTCAAGGCTGCGTCGTCAATGCAGAATGTAAGTCTACACATGACCTATCTTCTGGCCTGCTGATACTAACCTGTTGAAGCTTTCGCCTGAAACGAACTTGGACAGCGCGTTGCTGTGGACCTCTTGGGCATGGGTAGAGCTCGATGTTGGCGACAGGACAAGATCATTACTCTGTCTCTGCGCGTTGCCAGACTCGTCACCCGCAAATCTCATCGACGCCAAGGAAGCAACAGCGCACCAGATCCTCAACACTCGACAGGTGCTCGCTAGTGAAGCAGGATACAGCTTCTCAGCGACAAAGCACGATCAGGCATTCCTCTTTGCCGAGGCACTTGCCCTCTTTGAGTATTTGACTGTATCTGGCGGCTCTGAATCCGCCTCTATCGCCCAAGGTAACATTTCTGCCGCTATGGAGAGGGTCTGGGCAGCATCTCGCGAGGCCGTCAATCGAGGGCTACAGCGATCCTCGGGTCATGAGAGACTTCTCCAGTCAGCAGCAAAATTGCTTCATTTCCACGCAAGTCGAGGGTGAGTATACGCAACACATGATTTTAACACATTCTTTTCGGATACTGACGTTTCGATAGCCCGTTCAGAAGTTCTTTCCTGCGAGAACAGCTCCTCAAGTGCATTCAGCTCTTCCCGAGAAATGTGATGTTCCAGAGCTTATACGCCTGGGTATCATCCACATTCGGCGTCGAGGACCCCGTGAGGGACATGCTGCGCGACGTGACCCTCGCCAACGATAACGACAGCCTTGGCAATCGCATTTTTGCGATCCGGTATGAGATGCAAAGGGGAAATACATACTCGACACGCGCCGCATTCGAGCGTGCCTTGGACACGAGGATGTGTAGGCCCAGCGCCGCGATGTGGCGTGCCTACATCCGCTTCGCCTACTCGCGACGGGAGCTTCGGGGCAAGGCGAAGGAGGTCTTCTTCAGGGGCATCGCGCAATGTCCGTGGTCGAAGGATCTGGCCATGGAGGCCTTCACGACCCTGGTGAACGTCATGGATGAGTTTGAGCTGCGGTCGATGTACAACACGATGGGGGCAAAGGGCCTGAGGATTCATATTGACTTGGATGAGTTCGTTAGTCTGCACAAGAGGGAGAAGAAGCAATAGTAGTAGCAGAAACAAATCTCAGGACACAGAATATCATCGTCGCCTAGCGTGAGACGGCCGAATCATCTTGCATGCGGGACGGATCATGGGTGCCGCGCCGCAGATCCCTGTTTCTACAAGTCCTCGCAGGCCACCGAAGAGTCACGGTATTGGTGGCAACACTGGGGCTGAGTCACGGTGGCAGGATATATGCATCATGGCTCATCGGCCTAGTGTAGAGGCTTCGCAGGGTCCGCAAGCCCGGTACGTAGTTTTCACCTCCGCAAACAGCTATCGTTATGGAGCTAGAAGACCCAAGTAGGAAATAAGCTGTGGCTGCTTTATTGCACCACGACCGTTGTCCGGTGCCCTGGTTGCCTGCCTCTTCGTGTGCAATGAACGCATTCCAGTATATGCCGACTAGCCTTGGTAAATTGTCAATATGCTAGGTAGCCCCCAGTCGTTCCACCGGGGTTTGAATGTCATCGTTCCGAAAATCATCTCAAATTGAGGCATTCTGCTTGCCGTATGACTCAGCCTTAGTCTTCCGACCTAAAAGCGGCCTAGCCTTATGAGGGCCCATTCCCGAGGTACAGGTACCGCTAAGAGATCCTGTCGCATCTCGACGAGGGCCCTTTTATTTGCAAGCTCTTGCCCGCAAAAAAATCCAACTACCTGTCGACATCAGAGCATCCTCACGATACCACGCCCAACGAGTATACATATCTCAATCGACCTAGACGTCGCCCTCTTCCCTCCCTCGACCAGAAGACACCACAAATCAAACACCACTCTACGCACACGCAATCATGGCGGTGCGCGCGCAATTTGAGAACTCGAACGAGTGCGTCCTACCCCGCCAACCCCGCCATTTGACCTTCGAGCTCGTGCGCTGACCTCACCTTGCCTCCAGAGTCGGCGTCTTCTCTACGCTCACCAACTCCTATGCCCTGACTGCCATCGGCGCCAGTGAGAACTTCTACAGGTTTGTATTACTGGAAAAACCTCTTTACGATGATCGAGACTGACACCGCTGCGCACAGTGTGTTCGAGGCTGAGCTGCAAGATGTGATCCCCATTTGCAGGACGACTATTGCCGGCACAAGGATCATTGGGCGCCTGACAGCAGGGTACGTATTCTTGGACTCATCAACATGCAGAAATGCCAGTGCTGACAAAGTCCCAGCAACCGCAAGGGTCTCCTCGTCCCCACCACCACAACCGATCAAGAACTCCAGCACCTCCGGAACAGCCTGCCAGATGAGATCCGGATACAGCGGATAGAGGAGCGGCTCTCTGCCCTCGGCAACGTCATCGTCACCAACGACCACATCGCCCTCATCCATCCCGACCTGGAGCGCGAGACGGAGGAGATCATCGCCGACGTCCTCGGCGTCGAAGTGTTCCGCCAGACCATCGCCGACAACGTCCTCGTCGGCTCGTACATGTCTCTCTCCAATCAGGGCGGCCTCGTGCACCCCAAGACGTCGATACAGGACCAGGACGAGCTGAGCAGCCTGCTTCAGGTGCCGCTCGTCGCCGGTAGTGTGAACCGCGGCAGCAACGTCGTCGGTGCCGGCATGGTCGTCAACGACTGGATGGCGGTCACTGGACTCGACACGACGGCCACGGAGCTGAGTGTCATCGAGAGTGTGTTCAGGCTGGGCGAGGGCAACGGACCGAGCAACATCAACACGAGCATGAAGGATACCATGGTCGAGTCCTTCTACTAAGCACCGGGCATTGGTGTGGCGCGGAAGGGCCGCGGTTTATTGGGCGTTCTCGGTTAATCCTAACTTGCTCATGCTGTTTCTTGCCAATGTTCGTTTTCGTAACTGGGTCATGTGAAGAAGCCAGCCCGTCTCAACGAATGTGACTCTCGCGAAGGTGCCATGAAGGTCACGTTGAATCGGCCTGCACCTTTTCGAATGGAAAGAGGTACTCGGTGTGTCTCCCTGCCTTGACCGCTCCTGTTGATCCTGTGCATGAGCCAAAATGTTCTTGCCTGGCATAACATGTGCATATCGGGGACTCTGGATGAAGGAGCAACCTGAACTGTGGGTCCTGCCAGAGTACCTACCTTATTATACTTGGGTGGCTCCTCTCCCTCCCCAGCTCCTGAGCCTTCAAAGTGTTCCGACGCATGTGTTCTTCCCTACGTTGTCATTGATTGAATGAGGGCAGGTTGACATGACCAGCGGCCCTTTCCAACTCTCGGTAATACGAGGCTTTGCGGGCTCGTTCAACGAAAGTCGCTCCTTCCCCTTCACCCCAGCTGCCTCCCGCAGATACCGGGGACGGAGAGTTGGTCCTGCCTTCTGTTATTCTCCCGTCTCTCCCAAGGGGACTGGTCGACTGATGCACATCTCGTCCCTCCAAACTGGACTTCTCTTCTTCATCCTCTCATCATCATTCGCACTCACATCCCTTCTCTTTGGTTTCCATCATAGTTGGGACTCAGCAACCATTCTTGTCTTGTCAAACTTAGCACCATTGCTCTTTCAGCTACACACGTATCACCATCACCACAACCCCGAATTTCAAGATGCGGTCCCTCGTCACGGCAGCCCTGGCAGTCATCTTCGCCATCTTCAACCTTGCCTTGTTCTTCGCCGCCGCTGTGGCCTGGGGGCGGGGCAATCAGCTCTGTTCCCACGATGAGATTGAATCCTGGGGATGGACCAACATCAGTCGCATCCCCTGCGGCATCCCGCAGTGGCTTCCATACAGCTTGCTGACATTTCTCGCCCTGGCCGGGCTTGTCATCAGCGCTGCGTTCATTATCAGACCTTTCCTAGGCAAGGGCAAGAAGCACTCGTCCCACGGGCCCCTCGTGGCTCTTCTGCTCAATCTGCTTCTCCTCATCCTCGTCTTCACCATTGGCTGGAGGGCTCCCCAGCTCCACGGACCCTATTTGACCCCTATCCACAGAGACTCCGAGCGCCCAGCTGGACATACTCACGACCACTTAAGTCTTCAAAACCATTGGCACCCTGGAATGGCCCCCGGTGGCGCGCATCACGTCCAGCCTCGCAGTTCGTCCCCTTCGATGATCGCGGATACCGAGTTTGGAAGCAAGGACATGAGGTATCCCCACCCACAATCGGAGGTCGAGGCCAGTGACGACACTGCTATTGAACACGGGACCATAAAGACTCGGGCTGTTACTGTGTCTCCAAGCCCAGCCAGAGAGGAGCACGACGAAGACCTTCACTGTTTCCCCAAGCTCTCAATGAAGTGTTTCAAGATTCGGAAGACCGGGCAGAAGCAGAAAAAGCAGGGCAGAGGCGTTGAAGAGGAAATCCGTCACCAGGCATACGGCCTGTCTCACATCGACGGTGTCACTGGCGGATTTATCCTACATCTCAACAGAGGGAACGGCGCGGCCAAGGCTGCCATTGTACTGTCGCACTTGACTTTGTGAGTGTTCTCACCCTCTGTGGGGTTTCACTAGCCACGGATACTGACAATAACAAAGTTTGTTTGGCTTTATTCTAGCTTTGGCCGACCTCCTCCTGTCAGACCCAGCAGACAAGCCCAAGAAGGCTGATGGACCGAAGCAGCATTCGGAAGAGATTGTCTGAAGGGGCTGAAGCTGCGATTCAGTGCGTCCGTTGGGACGGTAATTGTGCGCGGTTGGTGAACGGAGACGGATTGAGTTCGCTTCTCCTAGGTTGTGTATCGATAACAAGTAGTTCTACGAATTAAAGGCAAATTGCCCATGAATAGGACATGTGAAATGATGCTTTTCGTTTGCACTGAGCGTCTCGTTGCATGACGGTTGTCCTTGAATCCCGAAGCCGAAATTGAAATTCAGGGTCCCTGTCACGATCCAACCCCCCAAAGCCCAGCCTCTCGATTCGATCGCGTGTCCGCCTTGTCAGATGCACAACGCAGATTGGCCATTGGCTGCATGTACCGGCTTTTGCAGATGACCCCTGCCATGGGGAAAACTTGTTATGGGGGAAGCAACGCGTCCGGCTTTTTGAAAATCAAACCTCTGCTACATCATCAAACTTTTTGACAGTTCATGGTCGACAAGCCTGACGAATTCGGCCACCGAACACTTGAGACAGAGTCATTCCAGAAGCCGAACTGCACTCTGCACCTCCTCAGTACCCACGCTCTTCACTCGGATGCATTTTGTTGGCTTAGCTCTCGACCGAAGCCCGCCAACAAGAACAGGCCGATAATCAAAACCACGCAACGTCGAGGGAGTCAGGGAGGGCACCGATACCTGACCTTTCTTTGTCTTCGACTAGCGGGGTCCGAATTGAGTTGCGCCGGCTGACCGTAAGCTTCCGGTCTTGAGGTCCACACACATCGGCGGTCGGAGGTCTGGGGCGGTCCATCGCAGGAACTGTAACGACACTCCGACGGCGAGCACACGTTGGGTGAGAACGCCGGAAGAGCTGTTGTTTGGGGCTGTTGAAGACGGACCTGTCGAGAACAGCCCGGGCAAGCCACCGAATCGAGACCGGGCGCGTTCCAGTCCTCGGTCGCTCGTGTAGATATAGTGTCGATCGCATTCCTACGCGTCCAGGTCGTCTAAACGGCGCGGGCGTTCGGAGCAGATTGTGTTTATCGACCGACCCCACCGTCCGAAACATTAGCACATCATGCTAAGCCCGTCCGCTTTCGTGCCGTCGACGGATGCCCCTCCTGGCACGCCTCGGCCAGGGGCGCCCCTGGATTCTGGGCAGGGTGGAATGGCCGCGGGGCAGATGGCCGACGTCTTGACGGGTCAGGATGTTCCCAGAGAGCGGCACAACCATCAGACGGTCCCGGCATCTGCCGTTCCTCTCGCTTCCGCGCCCAATACCACCGGCAAAGCAAACCCTCGTCCTCGATCCATGGCCGAGATCTCTCTCGACTCGTCAACTTCTCTACAGCGTCACTTCCACCACCAGCGCCATCAGTCCGGCTCGGATCTACGACCTTCGACCTCCAGTCACTTCCCAACAACACCATCACAGGACGGGCTACGAGTGGTCGACATGCCTTTGACGGGGGACAACAGAGGAGGGCAATCTCCCGCGTCCCGGGGCATACTGAGCAGCTGGCTACCGGCATCACCGGCCGAAACAGCAAGATCTATCCGGGCTAGGAGCGAGACGCTCTCCCCAGGTACGACACCCACTAAGGCGGCACCCGGGCAACGGGCACAACAGCATACGACGCCGACGCCCAAGAACACAGCCTCGCCAGGCACATCGCGGTTCGCCTTCATCTCGTCGTCTCTAACCGCCCTCACGAAAGGCGCACAGCCGCGGACGCCCAACCGGGGCAGCGCCATCGACGACGACGACGAACTCGCCAACCTAGACATCGACGAAGCCCTCTTCCCCTCCTCGCCCTCCTCCCCCACCACCCGGGACCCCTTCTCCCCGGCCGCGTACAAGAACCTCGAGCAGTCCGCCAGCGCCCTCCTCTCGACCTTCCAGACAGCCTACCGGCGGCAGCGCGAGGAGCTTCGCGACCTGCGCATGGAGCGGGCCGCCAAGGACGACGAGCTCGAGGAGACGGACATGCGCACGCGCCACCTGAAGATGCAGCTCGAGGACCTGGCGCGCCAGGCGGCGGAGCGGGAGCAGGAGATGCAGGGCCTGCTGGCGGCGCTGGACAAGGAGCGCAGGATGAATAGGGAGTCCCTGGCGCCGGCGTCGGACAGCGTTACGGTCGTGTCGGAGGACCTGGGCGCCGAGGAGGACCAGGCGCGGGGGAGCGGGTGGCGGAAGAGCGGGCACATGGCGTTCGAGGACACGGACGAGGAGAGCGAGAGCGTCGGGGAGGCGCCGAGCGTGTTCTCGCGGTCGAGGAGCCCGACGTTCGCGCCGGCGGCGAAGGGTGGGGTGCCGCAGATGCAGCAGCAGCCGATGAATGCGTTCCGGAAGCTGGTCAAGGGCTTCACGGGCGAGGGCGAAGGGGCGGCTGCGTGCGGGAACTGCCGGGGGCAGGAGTCGCAGGTGGCGTGGGATACCGTTGCGTCGCTGAGAGATGAGAATCGGGGCTTGAAGACGAGGGTGGCCGAGCTGGAGAAGTGCGTGGAGGGGGCGCTCGATGCGGTCAACGGACTGCGGATTTGAGCCGGGTCGGTGGCTGGTTTGATTCCGCTGGCTTGATGCCGGCGATGGCGTTTGGGCGGATCGTGGCGATACGTTGTTTTGGCAGCATACCCTATTGATATGAATACGAAAGCATATGATCTATCTGCGACGGCTGCTGTTCTCGAGGGTGCATGGTCTTTGCCTGTTGTGATATCGTCCTTGGAGATCGCTATGGTCGGTGGGTACCAGGAGCTCTCGACGTCTGTCGTAGATTACGCTGACTGCTACATAAATCATCTTCATGTGAGGCTTTAGTTGATATTACTCGCCCAGCTTCTGTATGGCGGTGGTATCCCGATGAAGGGTTTCCTATCTTGGTCCCAGGCCAACCCCTAGAGCCACGTTGGATTGGGAGACCAATGCTAGAGTCAATGACTTATAACGACATGAAACTTGGAGCAGGCGGAAGCCTTTCACTCATTTTTAGGCACACAAACCACGTCCTTGGGAATACTGCAAGCAAGCTCTTTCATCGATCGCTCGTGGCCCAGAATCGTAGCAACGCAAGGCCTGATTTCTGTACATGTCAATGCGAAGAGCCCAAGCACTGAAGCCCAAATTTTCAGCCAGTCTCTCCGTATTCTGTAGGGACCCGGGGCTCCGGTCTGTAGTTTTGGGCTCGCCTAACGGACTCTGCCATTACGGCAACTAGCACGACTGTGGTAGTGCACAGAACAAGCGGGGTAGCTTCAACCCTCCTTGCACAATTTCCCCATTCGCCGGACATACTTGATCGTAACAGTAAGAACTTCTTTCGATTCTCGTCTAGAGACGCCGGTTGCCCCGGCCTTGGTATATGTACATTCAACCTCTACCCAACAGCCTCCCAGCTCAGTGGTGGCCGTGGCCGTCGTCGGTCATGTAGTCGTAGACGCAGTAGATGGCGAAGGCGACGCTGGCGGTTCCCAGACCGGGGAAGGCGCCCTTGAATCGGTTGAAGCGGGAGAACTGGCCCTTGTACCTCCAGGCCTCTCTGTGACCATGTCAGATTCGGACGGAAGATCTCAGTTCCTCCCCAGTAAATCACTCACGCTCTCTCCCAAGGATCGTATCTGGGCGTGCCGGTCGATGCCCTGAGGTCGCGAATGTCGAAGCCGGTGACGTTGGGCTTGGTGCCCTTGGCGGCGAGCATGAGCCTGTAGGAGAGGGGTCAGTTCGTTGATTGTGCCCGGATGGGGTCATGTAGACCAATCAATTGAGTCGTACCTGGTGGGCTGCATCTTGAGGTTGTGTGTTGAGAGAGATCCGACAATACTGGACGGAAGCCGAGGCGGATGTCGTTGGCAAAAGCAGATCACCCCGGAATCTGGAGAAGACGACGATTCGCAAAGCCGCGACCAAAGCCCATGACCCAGCCTTGCTCCGTTGTATGCAAGAACTCTGATTGGCTGAGTTTTGGGTGCACGGACCACTAGCATCCCATGTCCTTGTCGGTCAATCCAGCCCCAGATCATCAAGTTCCTTCACCCATCAATCAACCCTCAGCTCCAGCACTGTTACCACGACACGCGATTCTTCCGATCCTCGGACCACCCTATCGTCCTCCAAGTTCAACCGCATTGAATCGACTTATCTTGATCGAGCGACGCACGGCCACCCGGCACTCTGGGAACAGGTCACGTATCGGACACGTCCTCCTCTGAGCGAGAACGGACAACTACACGACAGCTCGACAAAACCAACATCATTGCAAATGAGCGGTCGAGGGCAACACCCCGCATACAACTCCTCCTCTCCAGCTCGTCCGGGCTGTTAGAATCTTCCACCTGCCCGTCCGCCCTCGACAAATTACTCGAATCATCGGCTGACGCTCCCTCTCGATCCTTACAACAACCACGCTCGCCGCCGCTTCGAACCCCACGCGCCTCGAGGCCCTGCACAAAACTTCATACACTATAGTCAACCAAACTTGTCGGTCTACGTAAACGGGCCCCGTAATCATCCCATGCCGCCACAGATGCCCAGGTACAACGGGCCTGCGCTTCCCTACCAACACCAGCAGCAGTTCGGTTCCCACACTCAGGGCCACACTGGTGCTCATGGCCCGCCGCTGGGCAACACCCCCTCATACCTGAACGCCAACTCAGGCATCAGCCCCTTCTCGGCGAATGGAAATGTGCTAGGGGGCCTCAACGGAGGCTTTGGTGTTGGTGCCGAGACCGGTCTTGGAAGCCACGCCGCGCGGATGGGTTTCGCGCAAGCCAATCTTCACCAGCAACAACAGCACGGCCAGCCTCAACATGGGTTCGGGGGTGATCATGGAGGTGGCAACATGCGAGGGAACCATAACAAGGGGAGGATACGTGAAGTCTGGAAGCACAATCTGCACGAGGAGATGGCTGTGTTGAGAGATCTGGTGGACAAGTATCCCCTGATTGCTATGGTGAGCCTCCAACGCACGCTTTCTTCTTAAATGGGTCCAAGCTGACATACGACGACAGGACACAGAATTCCCCGGCATCGTCTCGCGGCCAATGGGTGGCTTCCGAGGCAAGAGCGATTATCATTATCAATGCTTGAGGACCAACGTCGACATGCTCAAGGTCATTCAGATCGGCCTGGCACTCTTCAACGAACAAGGCGAGGCACCGCCTGCGCGACCAAACCCGGCAGACCCTGCCGAGATGGCCCTGGCACAGCGGACTGGTCAACAGGGACCTCTGCCGTATGCATGGCAGTTCAACTTCAAGTTCTCCCTCAAAGACGACATGTACAATGAGAAGTCGATCGAGTCGCTACAGACGGCAGGCATCGATTTCAACTTGCTCGAGCGCGACGGCATCGATCCTCACGAGTTTGCGTCGTTGCTGATTCCGTCAGGCCTCGTTTGCTTCGACGACGTGACGTGGATCTCGTTCCACGGAGGTTACGATTTCGGCTACCTCACCAAGCTTCTGTTCTGCGAGGCTCTCCCGAGCGACGAGGTCGACTTTGACCGCATCATGAAGCTCTACTTCCCTTCGACCTATGACGTCAAGCATCTCATGAAGCATGCTATTAGGTTGCATAACTCAGGCATCATGACCCCGAGCGATGCTCAGACCACGGACATTCTCCATAAGTTCGAGTCCAAGTCCGGTCTCGAGAACATTGCCGAGACGCTCAAGGTAAAGCGCGTCGGCGCGGCTCACCAGGCCGGCTCGGATGCTCTTATCACGGGCAAGGTCTTCTTCCAGATCCGCGACAAGGTCTTCAAGGGCCACATCCCCCAGGACCACATAGGCAAGGTCTGGGGTCTCGGCGTACCCGACGGCGGTCTCCTCATGGGCCACATGATGGGCGGCGGCCACGGCGCGACAGGAGGCTCCTCTCAGGATCAGGGGTCCGGTGCCAACGGCAACCAGAACGGCGCCCCGAGCACGCCCAACACCTCGACCGTCGGCCTCGCCAGCACACCTGCCGCGCAGACGCACGGTAGCAGTGGCTTCAACACAGGGCCCATGACCCCCGGTGGCGGCGGCGGTGTGTTCGGCAGCTTTGCCTTTGGGGGAAGTCGTTAGGAAACTCAAAGACCCGGGAGTACCGGCCACATTGGTGCCATGTACTTAAATCGGCGTGTCGTCCTTGGCCAGAGGTTACCTGCAGTACAATTCGACGACTATCTGCCGGCCCCGCCTCCCATGCGCAAACCCTTCTCTTCCCAAAGACCTCTGCGGGCCTCGGCGGACGCCTTCGTTTCTCTTGTTCCTGGGTCTCAATCCGTATCAGATAACCGCCTGGCTTCTTCGGATATTGGCAGCTCCCCTTCCACCACGCAGCCAGACGGCAACGGGGCAGGGGGTCCGCAACCGGGCAGTCCTGTGCAGGGCACAACAGGGTCCGAATCTCTGTCCTCGCCCCAGCGACGGCCGAGCATGGAGAGGAGGACTACGGGGTAGGCATGGAAGGGGGGCCTGAGCTGATGCTTGTGCGCGCATGATTATGCTTGTACACCACGCGGAGTTTGGGGGCCGTGGTTTTTTGTTTTGTTTTGCTTTCCGGTCTCCTCTGCTAGGTATCACACGGGATGACGGTGGGGCTTCAGGGACGGAAGGACAGTATCGCCTTGTCATGTACTGTATTGTGAACATTCTTGCAATGAATACCAGGCGGCGCGGGACACCTGCGCCACACTGCGGCTTCTCAAATGTTAAGGTGCCTGCATGCAATGTGAGATGTGCATGCATGGGTCACACACGACGAATGGGCACTGGGATATGTGATGCTGGTGTGAGGAAAAATCAAATACGCTCATGTCATTCATCATGAAAAGGATACCGGGACTGGAGACGCCTGCTCCTACATCCGCTAACGCCTGTATATACCTGCCTTTGCCCTTGAATACCGAGACAACCGACACATCTTACACCCGAGGTCGTGAAGAGACTGCGTCTTCGTGTCCGCCTCTACGTGATGTACACCTTCTTGATCTCGTCCGTCCTGAACGTCTGTCCCGTCCGGAGGTCCCGGACCATCTCGTCTGGCTGCAGGCCGGACTTGCGGGCGTAGTCCTCGAGCCTGTCGCGGCCGTAGGCGATGCCGTTGGGCAGGAGGAGCAGGTCCGAGTCGATGTGGCTCTTGGTGTGGTGGGCGTAGGGGACGTCGCGGGCGAGGTCGTTGAGCTCGGTGGAGCAGATGGGGCAGGCGGCGGCGGGGTCCGTGATGGCGGGTCTCGTCTGCGAGGGGGGTATGTGCGCGTCGCCGGCGGCGTCGCGGTGGTGGTGCAGCTCGGGGGAGAGGGCGCCGCCGTCGGTGAGGTCGGAGGTGGTGCGCTGGGAGGGGCGGCGGTGGGAGCCGGCCTCGGAGGCGGCGGCGGCGATGGTGTTGGCGGTGGTGGAGGAGTGGCAGGCGGGTGTCTTGAGAGCGGAGAGGCCCGGGGACAGGGCGATGTGGAGGAGCGGGAAGGCCGGGAGGGAGAGGAGCTGGGCGTGCGTGGTGGTGAAGAGGTCGGCGAGGACGTGCCAGCGCTCGGGGCTGTAGAGCTCCGCGTACGAGGGCGCCGCCGCCCCGGGCCGGTAGGCGAGCAAGCCGAAGGCTTTCCTAAGCATGTCCGGATACACGGTCTTGAATGGGACGAGGTATTTCTTAGCGTGAGTGATGGCTTCGAGTGTCGACTCGGACCGGACCAGCTCGATGTACTGTTGGAATCGGAGGTTGAACTCGAGGTTGCTCTGCGAAGGAGATATGTCAGTCCCGAGCAAGGCAAGGAGGGGTTTCTTGGAGAGGGCACGCTGTACATACCTCCATCTTGCGCAGCTCCTTTTTGTTGTCCTGACACCATGCCAGTGCCTCGGCGGTCCGTCCTCGCCGTAACGAGTCGACGATGACATTCATCTGCACGAACGTCTGGACGTCCACCAAGTCTTCCATATTCTTCTCAGTGGCCAGGGCCTGGGCGCTGTCTGTATACCCGCGACGTAGGAGGTAGTCGACGAGGAGGCGGTCGAGGCGCTTGCGGCTCCATGTCTCGTACTTGACGTCGTCGTAGCTGTGCATACCATACAACTCGGCGAGGTGGGCGATGCGAGCCTCGGATTGGTGAAGGAGTCTGTCCTCCTCGTCGGCGAAGGAGTTGAGCTTGCGCTTGACGCCGCGCATCTTGGCGATCATGGTGTCGAGGTTCTTCAGGATCTGGTCCGGGGCTGCGCGGCCGTTGACCGAGGCAGTTGCCGTTTCCTTCAGGAGGGCCTTGATGGAGGTGCTGTCCTTCTCGACGGTGAAGTGGGCGGCGCGGAAGTTGTTTCGCAGAACCTCGTATGGAAGTCGAAGAAGGGGTTGGTCCTGTTCAAAAGAGGCATCAGCATGGTGGCTTCTTGCGATCAAGTCATGAGACGTTATCGGGGGTTCGTACCAGGAGGACATGGTCCTGGTGCTTGATGGTGGCATGTTGGTGGTCGCCCATCGTGACGGCCAGTAGATGCTGGAATCCACCGTTGTGAAAGAGAAGGAACCAGCCGGATAGAAAGTTCTATGGGTCAAGAGTTCAGTAAAGACGCTGAAACCAGAATTATATCTAAGCACGAGTAGGACAGATGAAGGCTACTTGAGTAAGCTCGGTGAAGCTGTGACGATATGATGCAAGTGCCGGGGGTGGGACCAATGATTGTCCGTGCTCTCTTCGGGGCCGGGGAGCCATCCAGAGCTATTACAGACTGTACAGTGTAAGGTAATCATTGCAAGACAGATTTGTCTTGACCGCAGAGACGAGATAATGACCGCATGAGATCAGATCGAAGTCCGCTATCTCTATATACCTATATAATCTTTTCGGGCCGAGTACCAACTTCTCAGCATGGGCGCCTCAAATGAAGTCTTCACCTTATCGTGCCCCTTCGACTGGACAAGACCACAGACGGCTGGTGCCAGATGTCGATACACCTGTGTGGCATTAGGCTACCACCAAAGGGCCCCTGTATCATCGTAGGTAATGAATCTCGTACAAGCCTCAACGCCAAAGAATCTGCCACTTCTGTGTGAGTTGACTGTCAGGGCTTGCATGGCGAGTTCAGCAAGGATGTTGGATGATGCACACTGTTTCACAACCCGATGTCAAGTGACAGACCACACCATTCGAGTCTCCGTCAGGTGATGGCTCGGTGAGGGTCGGTCAGGGAACACACAGCGCAGACGCATGCAAAGGAAGGATGGTAGGAGATTGGTGGGAAGCCAAGGGCTGAGGGGCAGGTCAGCCCCCCCTTGCCAGTGTGGTGTGGCTGCGCCTTCTGATTGGTACGGTGACTTCTGCCTCAGGCCCAGGTCCTTACGAGGGCGGTCAATATTTATGGCCAGACTCACCCACTCTGCACGTGCTGCTCCTTCCGCGTGACCTGACGAGCTGCCCACCCCCGAGTCCATCCAATTCACAGAGGAAGGCCCGCCCGTGCAGCGCGCCCAGCAGAGAGGAAGGAGCCACCCCCTACAGCTGCTGTTGTTCCGCGACTGCTTCGTCCCCTACCTGACCTTCCTGACTTTTTCTAACTGCAACAAAAAGTGAACACCCGCTTTAAACTTCTGCCTTCACAAGACGACCCGCCCAGAGTCGCCTTTGGACCATCACCGTCAAATCTTCTCTCAGCCTCCCGACCCGTTCGACGCGACCGCGCGGGACAAGGACCCCATCTTAAGAGACCCAGCAAGTGGCCCAGTGAGACGCGATATCACGAGATCTCGCACGCCAAACTGGTTCCTCCTCCTCACGTGAACGGAACCACACCGCGCGCGTCTCTTATCGTCACGTCACGTTTCGAAGCACATGATCTGAAAGGTATGTCGCCTTCCTCTTGGTCTTCACGATGTCTTTACTCTGGCTCTGCGCGCATCGATGAAGATTGATTGCGATGCATGGTTTGGTGATTGCGACCGGTCGCTTGATCTGTCATCATCGCCGCTTTCTTTCCACATCATTGCATCGCGACGCGTCAAGATGGATCG
Organism: Furcasterigmium sp. R96-07A1; assembly: GCA_037042015.1. Taxonomy (NCBI): domain Eukaryota; kingdom Fungi; phylum Ascomycota; class Sordariomycetes; order Glomerellales; family Plectosphaerellaceae; genus Furcasterigmium; species Furcasterigmium sp. R96-07A1. The sequence continues at coordinate 191,040 of JAXQJP010000067.1, forward strand.
CATCTGCGAAGTCTGAGTTGCTAGATGCTAGCGACAAGCATGTCTTTCTCCACGCTTTCTCGACAGGATGGAAAAGCGCGTTCACCGGCATCACAGTTTCCACTGATGACTGGGGCACAAATGCGATATTGTTGCGATGTACGATTGATCGCCCATCCTCGGGGCATTCATCATTTGCTTGCATCTCAAACATGCGACGCGAAAGCCAGGTCGCGCGCAATGCGACTTTTGGACGAGCTTCACCTGCGCGGCCATCAAGTGATGGTCTGATGCAATTTGATGGTCGGCTACTTGGCTTGAGCAAGCCAGGGCATTCTTGCTTGCTTGGACTGAATGCTTCTAACCACGCAATTCATTGATCATGCGACTCTCTCATCAGACGCCTCATCGACCTCTACTAATACTGAGTTTCAGCTTCCTTCAAATACATCCTGTCAACTGCTTTGGATCCTGCATATCATCGCTGCCATGGCTGACGATCACCCCGACCTTTCGGAACTTGCTCAGGCCACAGCATCGTCGCCTGGTGCTAAGCGCAAGCGCAGCTTGTCTGAGCACGAGAGCCCCGGTCGCTCTAAGAAGAACGCCCCCGCAGCCGTCATGTCGGCTGCCGATGCCGACACGGCTGCTTTCATCGAGAGTGCCGTCGAGGCTGCTAATGCGGCCCATGCTGCCGGCGGTGTCAATGTCGCCGACCTAAACGCCCTCCAGCAGGCTACAGCTGCTGAACACTCCGAGGCTGCTGATCCGGCCAACGCCTCGAGTACTGCCGCAGCCGCTCTTGGATCCATGTACCCCAGCATTCATGTCCCTCCCACTACCGAAGAGCAATTTGCTGCCCAGGCCGCCCAAGAGGCAAGCCATGCTCAGGATGCATTCCACCCTGGCGTCCATCAGCCTGACGGCATGCTCGATGGTCCTGGCCTCGCCGGTATGACTGGTCCCACTGGAACCAACGGCATCAGCTCCCCTCAGCAGCAGGCTCAGACTGCCCAGCAGCAGCAAGCCGCGCAACACAGGTACTCGAGTGGCTCCGCTACCCCTGCCAAGAAGCCCGATGTTGGCTCCGAAGAATGGCACAAAATGCGCAAGGATAACCACAAAGAAGGTCAGTGGCTAATCTTGCGTCTGCATCACAGCGTGTACTGACCAATCGTAGTGGAGCGCCGTCGTCGCGAGACGATCAATGAGGGCATTAACGAGCTCGCAAAGATTGTTCCCAATTGCGAGAAGAACAAGGGATCCATCCTGCAGCGCGCTGTCACCTTCATCAATCAGCTCAAGGAGAATGAGACTCAGAACATTGAGAAATGGACTCTCGAGAAGCTGCTCACGGAGCAGGCTATAGCAGAGCTAAGCACCAGCAACGACAAGCTCAAGCAAGAGTGCGAGCGTCTGTACAAGGAACTGGAGACCTGGAAGCGCATCGCTCAGAATGCCGGTCTCACTCTGCCTCAGCAAAACAAGGACGAGCAGGCTTCTTCGACCTAGGAGGATTCGTCCAACTCTTCTCAGCATCCTTCTTTTTTGGCTCCCACCCGACCCGCTCCGTCCTATCCCGTCTCTCAGGGTCAGGCCCATCCTGCCCAGCAGCAGACTCGCCGTGCACCTCAGCACAGCAACAGTGTCGCCTCTGGAGGTACTGGTGGCTCTCAGCGTGCTCGCAATGCCGCTCCCCGCCCTACTCAGCGCCCGGGCCATGTGGCCGTTCAGCAGGTTTCGACTGCACCTGGGACTGCTGCGATGTATCACTTGGCTCAGGTCAACGCCCAGGCCCACGTTGGTCAGGCTCAGCCCTCGGCCCAGTCTCTGGCCCGGCCTCAGGATCATCATGTCATCATGCCTGATGATGACATCGACTTGAGCCTAGTGATCAAGTACAACAAGGATCACGACGCCGGAATTGCGCGCTTTCGGGAGCTCCAGCAGCTCCAGTAGCTCCGCCATGAACGAGCCATCGTCTTTGCTGCTTGCCTCGGCCACGCCACGGAGCTTTCTTTACTTGCTTTTAGAGCGTTGATTTTGGCATGCCGCATCAGGGAGATACCAGGTGGGCTTCGATTGACATTCGGCAGGCACCGGCAGGGGACGGCATCAATGGTCGATCCTCCTGTTCCCGGTGCCGCTCCATGGCGTTTGGTGAAGTTAACTCGGCGTCACGGCTGGTTTCAGGGTAGCGCAGTAAACTAATACCAATACATGTGCCCTGGACAGAAAGGCCATATTCCCATATGTACTCTTCTTGATATGAATCCAGTGCGTTGCCGACTAGTCATTTTGACCAACCTCTGAGGTGACTCTGCGAGGCCCCGTGCTCGGGCAAGTTGGCCGGGCAGCGGTCTTGCGTAGTATGCTGTACACCGCCTGTGCTACGTGATGATATATGATGAGAGTCCATCACGGGCATTGCCGAGCTCAAGAGGTGGCTCGGCGATACTAGTCACCTGGCCCTGCAAGCACTCGCCGTTCCGGCCTGGCTGAGCACGTCCAAGCCGGCCACTTTTTACATATGGCCAGCTCGGAAAGCGACAAACCAGAGCGAGGGCCGGCTTTTGCCATGCCACCCCCACGAGAGTTCTCGTAACCCGGTTTTCGGGACCAGAGTGACAAGTCATTCTCCCCGTCCGTGGGGCGGAACGCTCTCCTGCGCGTTGTTGTCTCCCACAACGTCCCCGGGCGCCCAGTCGGCGAGCCATGTTTTCTTTCGTCCACATGCCGGTGCAGACGCAGTGAAGGAAGGGGGGCGAGAGGGAGCCGGGGGTCGAGATCAGGTCAGGATGATGGATGGGAAATCGGGTACGTGGGATCCCGGGGCTGCGGCGGCCCTGGGCCCCCGGTGCCGCGGGGAGGGGCGGGCGAGCAAACGGCAGGGCTCAGATGGAGGCGGGCACTGTGTACTTGCTTTGGAGGGCTGCGACGCGACGCGGGCCGGGGCGGCGAGAGGTCGGCGGTGGCTGTCTGTCATTTTCATTTGCCTGGGGTTTCTGCAAGAGGGCAATCAAGACGCGGCAGGGGAGGCAAACGAAGTCCCTGTGCATGAGGTGGAGGTACCGATGGGAGGAGATGAGCATGGTGTTTATTCTAATGCCTGGCTGGAGTGAACGGGGAGAGTGGAAAAGTGATATGATAATGATGTTGGGAGGTTGTGTGATTGACTCTGAGAGGATCCTCGTACGAGAACATGTCGGTCTGGAGGGTTTGGAAACTGCCGGGATACAGCCAGTACAGCGTATCATCGGGATGTTCCTCGCAACTGCCGGGCACGCCAGAGCCGTGATCCGAGGGGAAAAAGCAAGCATGAAACGCACATCACGTCTGAATAATTACCCGGTGTTCTTCTTCCTCGCCAACCTCCATATCTGCTACGTTGCAAATAGGGCCTGCCGACGGCAATCACATCCACCACATGGAATATCCCGCGCCCACCACTTATCAGCTCAGAGGCACAGGCAGCAGGCAAGCACTCTGCAGTCAACACTAAAGAAAACGCCAGCGCGGTTTTCTGCTTTGGTGTTGTGCAGATCAACCGCCCCGTGCCGGCGCGCCACTACAGACAACCCTGGCTGCAGCGCGCAGGACACCCAGGATCGAATGAGGTCCCGCCACGCCTCCGTCCTGAGAGTTGAGCATGTGCCTTCTGCTCTCGTGCTTCGAGAAGGGCCATGCCTGTCTTCGTGTATCCTTCCTTTTCCGGAGTTCGCAGCGAGGACTGCTGTCGCCAGTGCAGGGGAACGAGAGAGGATCCAGCAGCAGGTTGGTTGGAGCCAAGGCATACAGCCCTAGGAGGGAGTGCGTATACCCAAATCGAAATTTTGCAAGCCAAGAAAGAAGCACACACTGCCTTTTTTGGTTCCTTTCCGTTTCCCAACGACAGCAATGCGGCCCCCTTCCCTGACGTGGTCCAGGAGCCCCGAAAAAGAGTCAGGGGGGCTGACTCGTTCAACCCCTGGGAGAGGTGACGTTGCTCATCACGCTATCGGCGGTGATGGCTCTCCGCCAAGCGGGTGCTATTGAGGGACTTGAGGGACTACCCTGGCGCCGCCCCTCCTGGCGCCGCCTCGCTTGGGTGTTGATGATATTTCGCCCTTTTGCGAGTGGTCCCTGAGATCCCAACAGGGTTGACGGGTCTGGTATGGAATGAAAGCTGCATTTCGGAGAGGCCGGGTCATCAGACTGGCCCTCTCCACGGGGTCTGCTCGCACCCTCGCTTAATACGTCGGGTTTTGTTTCCCGTGTAAAGCGGGTTCGCGAACGAGGGTATGTGTATAGGCTAAGCGCTTGCGCGGCTCTCGCCGATAGTCGTCGAGGATTTTGAGAATGAAGCGAGAGCTGAATGCCCCCTCGCGGACATGATTCATGTCCCGTAGATCATATCTGACAGCGCCTCATTGCCAGGCCCCCAGCTGGTCGCACAATACAGTGCTCAATACTAGTACCTGTGATGCGTCAATGAGCCCGAGACGAGAGCTTGGGAGCCCCCTTCTCTTGGCTGTAGAGATTGCTCTCCCCCTGCCGACCCGGCTCCTGGCAATGGACCGGGTCCCCGTAAAGTTCTTGCACGCAAGAGTTACGCACTCAGGTAAGCTCGCGTACAAGTACACGCCAACCCACCCCACGGCGCGGGCCGGCTCAGGATGTGCCCGTCGCCCCACCACGCCCAGGGTCGGCACCACAGTCAAACCCCGGCCCGCCCACCGGGTGGTCCCCCTCTCGCCGACCGGGGTCTTCCTTGCTCTCCCTCCCTCCCTCTCGGACTGTCCCGCCGCATCGCCTCCGTGCACGGCGACGACCGACTGCGAAATGCTGTCCTGGCCCCGGTGTGCTGACAGCTCTTCAGCCGTGACTCCCGGCTCTACATCGCCGTCTTCACGGCGGACCGCGGGCGCAGACTGTGGTCTCTTTCATCCGGCCTGCCGGCCTCCCCAATTGCCGGAACACGCCCCCCCACCGCTGCGGCACACGCCGTGATACAAAGTTGAGAACCGACATATCAAGTCTCACATCCCAACTCGCCGTCCGAGACGCGAAATAGACCGCGTAGTCTATTCAGCGGGGGTTGACTCACCTGCAGGCCGATATGCCCAGCCTCAGTAGACGGCCTTCGGATCCTTCTCCTTGACGCCCGACATGACGCTGTTGCGGTGCGGTCGTTGGCAACCAAGCACAAACGCGTATGGAGGGCGACCGACGATGTCGACACTCCCAACTCGCAAAGGACGTCAGGACCGCCGCCGTTGCAAATCCGTGCAACGTCCGAAATCTCTGGCGCAACGGCGGCGGCGCACCTCTCCGCACCCTGTCCGACGTCGGGCTTATCTCCTGCCGTTGAGCCGCACCTAATGTCAGCTCCAACCCCAAACAGGTCACGGGTTACGGGAAGAGGAAAGCCACACGGCCTGTGTTGTAGTTGAGGACCGAGTCAATTACTCTGCTCCAAGGATACCAATATAAATAGTTACGCCAACGTTTGGGAACGCTGGGCGTCTTCGGACATGGCCTCCATGGCCAGCCCGTCCAGCCTGGGCGATGCGACTCTTGAGGGTCAAGCAGCAGATGGCTGTGGCCCGTGATAGAAAAGAAAAGATACCGATATTTAATCGAATGGGCTGTGCGAGAGAAGAGAGAACAGTAGATGCCGGGCCGCATTATTTTGCAAGGTCGTGTCGACGTAAAACCTCCCACCCAATTGGAACAAAAAAAAAAAAAGAGGAAAAAAAAACTCATGCCGCGCCTCCCTTGTCGTGCTTTGCTGTCCACCACGTGCTGGAGAGCATCGCATACCGGTCTGTACTCCGTAAACGCGGGCTCGGAGCGTGCCGATAAATTCATCCGAGTGGTTGGGCCTGTGCTGGTTCCTGGGCAATGTATAACGCCGCTTGAAAATGATGCCCGAGACTGAAGCAGATTCTCCAACCCGAGTCGTAAAATAGAAGACCTCCTGAAATGCAGAACAATAATGTTTCCGTTCGTGATGCTGTCCCCATGGTATTATGCGGGCATTGCCATGTCTTCTGCAGGTCCATCGAGCATGGTGTAAAGTATCAAACGCAGATGCCGCTGTTCTCGGCTCACTCCAGTCCTCCCCGTGACAATGGATCCGGCTTTGTTGGCGCATTGCCCAAGGTTCGGCCGTCGGGGGCGAGGTATCCGGGATATCCACCGGGGTTCGTCGCTGCTGTCGCAGGACGGTACATCCCTCCCTGGTCAAAATTACCGCGCTGCAGCGAGGTATCATACTGGGTATGCATGTACTGGTTTTGAGGCAAGGTCACTGTGCCCGAGTGGCCTGAGTACTGACCCGGTGCCGGAGGTGGTTGCTGAGGCGGGAACGAATACATAGGCGCTGTGCCTGGGGCAGCTGAACCCCCGGACCATGTTTGATTGTACATTCCAGCCGATGTTGAATTCGAGTAGTCGGCGTGTGGTGCGTACAGAGAAGACCTCCGGTGGCCATCCTGCGGCCCTGGTACCATGTCGTGCAGGGAGAGTCCCGTTGACGGTTGAAGACCGGGGTTCTCTACAAAGTGCTGTTCTGCATGCATGTTCGGCGGCAGCATCTGCGCTGTGTACTGCGGGGCGCCTCCTCGTACCGACATGTCGTTCATGAAGCCGCTGCCCTGGATGTGTCCTTGTGCAGTGGGGCTGTGCTCGCCGCTTGAGCCGTGCATGAGACCATCGTGAGCCGTCATGACCGTCCTCGAGGGCGAAGCACTCGATGTTCCCGATGGATGGTCCGCCTCGTCTTTGGCCATGATTCCGTCTTCGTTATCGAATTGAGAGGCTTCGGAAAACTTCTCCTCGCTCATGACCCAAGCCTGGGTATCGGCGTCTGGAGAGTGTCAGTGGTCGATGATGATGGCTTCACGAGTGCGCCCTTACCTATTTCGCCGTTCTTGTAACGCTCCTCCAGCCTCGCGATCTTGAAAACCTCGTCTAGAAACGGTTTCTTCTGTGAGTTCTTCTCGTTGTCTTTGCCCGAGAAAAATAGCGACAAGGCTTCGTCAGTAGCCTCCCTCAGCTTAGCGACGTTCAGACCCAGCTTCTGCACGGAAGGATGCTGCTTCTCTCGAGGCTCGACGATCATTCGGAGAATGTGGCATAGTAGATGAACCCGCTCTGCACCTGGTGAGCTGTTGACCAGCGCCCATTGCCAAAGATAAAACTCACCTCGCTTGTACAAGTGGTCGGGTTCTTTATGCCGCACCTTCTGCTCTTTTGTCGGACCCCATGGTTTTGGCCACCAGTCCGGCGCCTTCTCGTCGCTGCCCGTATAAGGATGGTTCGTCTGTTTCTTCGGCTCAACGACCTTGACCCAAGCTTTGGCAATCAGTTTGCAGGCGGTTTGTTGACAGTTCCTGAATCGTTGGTCATAGAGTTTCCAAACCTCCTGGCTATCGCCAATCTTGAGCCCACGCTTGGATCCTGTCGACACGGTCGGGACATCGTCTTCTTCGGCAGCCATACGTCGATAGCCCCGGTTCCGTTTGCGCGGTCTGAAAGCCTCGTCCTCGGCGTAGATCTCACTGGTCCGACGAGTACGCTCTCCGGAGCCTGAGCCGTATCCTGATCCAAATTGTTGGCGATATGGGTCGCCGTATTGCGAATCCAGTTCTTCTGCCACGGCGGCAATCCCTACATACTGTAAGTAAAAGTTACTCTAGCCGTCGTACCTATACTTACCAGACTCCGCCCGGTTGATCTCACGATGAAATCCGTTCCAGTTGAAGAGTTGTTGATTGTTGATCGTGTTGATGTGCCTTGATGGACCGGAAAAGGTTTGCTGACTGCCGTCGTCCAGCACCGCGGCCAAGTAGTAGTAGCGGGCTGGGATACCACAATGCTCCCGCAAAACCTTCTCGATTGCCTTGGTGAACGCAGTTAGCTCGATGGTTGAATGTAAACTCATGAGTAGGTGACCGACCAGTGGAGGTTGCCTTCGGCCGTCATATGCCTCTTGATATCGTGTTTCATCGGGAGGCGCCTCGACATGGAACCGTTCATGCCACTGCTGCCGAGGGAACTGTTCCCTCGACCAGTCACGAACCATGGCGACAGGAAGGGATGGAAGAAGAAGTCGTAGAGATCAATTCGTCGGATTTCTCATCTGTCGTTGTCTTGAGAACCCTGATTGATCGTACACTGAAGCATAGAGGTGATGATTGGCGCTGTTTGAGCTGGAAGCAACCAAAGCAGGGAGAAGTGAATTGTGAGAGCGATGGACGGGCAAGTAATGTCGAAGCTGATGACCGCTGTGTTAGAAAATCGAATGCTCAACATCCGAGGCAAAGGAAGCTTCCTACCTAGAAGATATGATGCTCAGAAGCAACCTGGCCGACCGACAGGGATTGGAACAAGTGACGGGCCCCGAGAACTGAGAAGAGTTGTACAGTCGAGGGATACGACACCTGGCGGACCGCAGGCGTCGAGGTCACTGCACCCTGGAGAGTCGACGACTTGGCCGGGGCACTGCTTGCGAGTGAGAGGGTAAACGTAGGAAAGGCGACGACAAATGTGATGGGTAGGAAGAGGGCCGAGTGATGTAGTTATGAAGTTGCTGCAGGCAGCCGTGCGACCAATATGAATTCGGACTGGATGTCGTGGGCGGTCCGTGATGTGTCGTTGCGAGAGCCTGTCGTAATTCCTCGGTAGTCGGCAGCTCGCATCCAACGGGCGCCAGCCGCAGTTTTTTTCTCGCAGGGGTGGAAGTGGAAATTACTGGATGGCGGTTCTGCCTGTCCCGTCAGAGGAGAAACAAAGACAGTTGTCGTATATTGCTGTATCCCGTGCTGGCGGCAGCGTCTAGACGTTTGGGGTCGGGCAGGGTGCGAAGACAAGGTCCAGGCGATGAGATGTCAGATTGCAGAAGCTAGACGATATGGAGCGCGGCGTTGACGGCAAGACAGTGTAGACTCTCAAACGAAGCAGCAGTCATAACAGATGGGTCTTCGCCATTTGCCTCGCAATGTGCGGGACGGACACTGATGTTACCTTGCCGCAAGGGTCGAAGATCAAGTTGGCCAGACGCGCGGTATCTCAGTCAAACGAAGCAATGCCGGCCTGTCGAGAGCTAAGCCATTCGCAGTAGAATGATGTGAGAAGTGAGCTCGCTCGAGCAGCCAGTGTCGTAGATCACTATTCCAAGCTTCAAGTCAGGCAGTGAAGCCTGAACGGCACGAGGTAGGGCTACCGAGCCGTACCGCGAGCAAGGAAGGTGATCACAGCAGGGACCCTTTGCCGTCGAGCCCGGTCGATATGAACGAGCCTCAACAACGTGACGAGTCGGCAGGTATTCGCCGATTGCAGTCGAACAAGTCCAGGCGGTCTCGGTCAGGTGCAGGGTGGATGGGTATGTTTGCTACGTGGTGTGAACGGCACTCCAACCCCCGCCTCGTCGCTGTTATGTATGTTGAGCTGCTGTAGACGTGTCGGACAAGTTGATGATATGATGAGTGATGCCTTCGTCGATTTGGGATATTTTGGTGAAAAATGGAAAGATGTCACCCGAGACTTAGATAATAGGTATGAAGCTCGTGGTGCTGCAGGAGAAAGAGCTCAGGCTCAAGGTACAGGAGAATCAAGTGAAGGTACTCCCCTAGATTTATGAGAGATGACAGCAAGGCGCACGTACGAAGTTTAGAGAAACACCCCTGTCAGGTGTGTGTCGATTCCCTGTGGACACATGATGGAGGGGAGGGGGGGGGAGGACGCCCCGGAGCATTCGGAGCCCATCGCTGTGTACTTCTTACTGGGACCCAGGCAGGTGGGAAGATGCGTCAAGCGTCCACACCCCTCCTCCAGTCTCGCAGGCGCCATATCTGGATACAGTGTATTCTTGAGACTGTATGTCGCTGGTGTACAAGAGGGCGTCCACTCTAGGAATATCCGGCGTCATTGGGCATGTCTTCTGGTTGTTAGCAGGGGCCCCTCTTCAAGCGTCAGGGAATCGCCTGGATTCCCAGACTTCCTTTCCTGGATCTCGTCATGACAACCATTCCAAACTATTAGAGAGCGCCATATCACCATACGGGGCGCCTCATCGTGCTTGCCGGCTTTCTATCAGGCCTGGTGTCCTGCTTCACAGAATACTCGGCCTACCACTGAGCCGTCGGTCCTGGTCACCCGAGGAGGCGGCTACACGGGCGATATGGTCGAGCCTATGCAAGGTGCACAGTGTTCAGAACCAAGCTGACCAGTGTCATGGCTGATTCAAGGACGCTCTGCCCATAATGGTTCCGTTGACAGACGGTCACCCGCGAAGACGAGGATTTCGGGTGCTGCGAAGCTGCAATGAGCAATCGCGAGAACGAGGGTGCATGAGGTGTGGCAGAGCAACCCTGGTCGACGAGCAGGGATCAGAGTGAGACAGTAACGGGTCTAGTCGAATGGTACGTCGGTCGGCAAGAGCCTCGCCATTTGGGCCAGCGAGAATATTGGTTGGCTCGTTCCTCTGGCTGCACCATTCCCACAGGCACGCTTGCTTTTTCGTGTCTCTTATGGGGTTCCAGGCCGGCTAAAGCATGGCGAGAAGCCATGCTGCCCATGTGGAGGGCGCAGCGGGGTATGTTGCGACGAGAATGCGCACGTAGTGCGACGCCGTAATTCCGACTCCTGGGCCATCTTGCGAGGCAAGCAAGCAGTAGGGCAGAAAACTCGACTCAGACCTCCGCGTTGCGCGACAGGGCGCCGGCTTAACGAAGACGGCGCAAAACATCCGGATGGTTGAGGTCCCACGGGCGTGACGCGCAGCTGGTTGAAGCTCGACAAGCACAGGATCCTCAAGTCAGTAAGGGAAAAAAACAAGTTGGCGAGGCGCCGTGGCTTCGGACCGGTAGTGGCGTCGGGATGATCTGATGTACCGCTCAAACTGAAGTATAGCTAGTGTACTTGTACCTGCTAGGTCTCCCACCTCGCGAGAAGGGCTGATGAGCAAGTTGAAGCCATGTGGAGTGATGGCATTTCAAGTCTGGTGGGGATTGCCATGTCTCGCGGGGCCTCAACTGGGCCTCTGTCAACAAGGGCCAGCATCGTATTCCTTCGCACAACGAGAGCGATTGTTTAACGGACTGCTGAGCAGCCGTGAAGAACGAGTCTGGGGATCAATCGTCGCGTAAACGTAGCCAGATTATCGAGGTCTCGGCAACCTGGCCACGGCGCCAAATGGATTAAGTGGTTATCGGACGGGCAGAAGTTTGACGCTGGAATTCGCGCTGAAAAGACCACAGACTCGAAGAGTTGTCAAGCGAGGTCCACTGCCGAGAGTTGTACGCTGATCTCCCAAGGCCAGGCGATGGACTATGTGCACGCTAAATTGTGCCTGGTATTTGCGATTGACCCAGCGGGTCAGTGGTTCTGACTCTCTGCGCCAGCCCTGGCAATAGCTTGCTTGATACGGTAGTTGGCCCTGTCAAAGAGGCGAGCATGGCAATAGTCGAGCCGGCCTGAGACGCTGACTAGTCTGGCAGCGGCAACGACCAGAGTGGAGCCTGTCAGGCTTGAGGATGAGAGCGGGAGACGGGTACGGCTCGGATATAAGTGGGCGGATAGGGAGCAGTCTCTTTGACAGCTCAGGCACGAATTCAAGACGAGAGGAGCCAGCCCTGCCAGCTTGCTAGGACCAGGCCAGAAGGCACTGACGAGATGTGAGACCGCGCATCGAGAGACAATTCCGGGAGGTCTAGAAACGAGGGAATTCCGTTTCATTGCTTTTGGTCGGACAGATCCTGGCATTCCCACATCTGGATCGTCATGATCGCCTCCAGTAGCCGTAGTGTATTCTAGTTGACTCGGGCAGGTTGGGCGCCGAGAAGAGCGAACGACCGTCGGCGACATCGATGATCTGCCTGAGACAGCGAGCAGACGATATTCTGATGCAAGTCTGCGTGCTAGGGACGTGGCGTGGCTTGCGTGGTTGCCATGTAGAATAGGAGGGATCTGCGCGTGATGACAGTCGTCCCGTGTCGCACCGCGCGGAGCAGGTCAAGACCTTGACCTGACCGCCTAGGTAATGTCGTGCGTGCTACCCAATGATCCAGGGCCATGCGTCGACATCCATGAGTGTTGGAAATAGGTGTACAGCGTACAGTACACAGTCAAGCGCAGGGAGAGGGTCCTGTCCTTGGTGATACAAGTACAGCGGGCGTGGGGGTCTGTCCTGTCCTCTCCCGGCGGGAGAGGAAAGTTCGCAAGTTCGTCACAGGCTTCGCCGTGCTATTCTCCTTTCCCGTTAATGAACCAGGAACCAGGGCTGTGCTACAGGGGTTGCTGCCAGGGACCAGACAAGGGGCCTGAATTGGGTGGTGCTCTACCAACTGCGGCTTGCCAGTGGTAGTAAATCCCGAAGACCCTCGTGCTCCCCCACCGGAGCTCCTGCTGTGGTATCCTGGGTGTCATAGAAAGCGCACTTGGGCGAGCCCTGGAGGTGCTGGTATGTGAGGAGGGGCAGATGCGGTTGAAATGGCAGTTGGGACGGCCTCATGGCCCGACCGAGGAGGATCAGGCATTCGCTAGCAAATGGAAGCTCAACGCTCGGCGTTTGGCGTTGGCGTTGGCGTTGGCGTTTGGCGTTGTGGGGAGGGCCCAAAGGGAGAGAGAGACAGGATCTGCGGTGGTGTACAGTAAAGCCCGATGGGCTTGTCGCAGGCTACATGTGCCATGTTGGCATGTCGCGGGCTTGGCATGGCTGGATTGTGATGTTTTTGGCGTTGAAGCTGTGGGTGGTGCCTGCCGAGATTGACTTTCAAGGTGGACGGACCTGGACCTGCCCTGACGGCTCGACAGATAGTGATCCCTGGCGGTGAAACGAGGCTAGACGACGAAGATACGCCGGCCATTGGTCGGGCATGGGCAATTACCTACTGTAGGCAAGGTAGGTAGGCACCTCAGGCAGGGGAGGAACACCTTTGGGTCTACACCCTGGCACCTACCCCGGGGACCCTTCCGCGTTGTTTGCTTGCCAGAAATCGCCAACCACATTTTCATGGTTGCACGGTTGCACCTGCCATGCCTGCATACCTACCTTATGTCATGGCTACTTTACAAGCCACCAATGAATGAGGTCTTCATACTCGCACAGCTCTGCACTCCGGGGCAGATGTCTCACTTTCGGACCCTCGCCAGTTGCCATGTTGTTACCTGTCCTTGCTTAGCAACTGCGAGCACGGTTCTCATCCGCTGCACAAGTACACTCGGCGCTCACACTCATTTCTAGTCTGGCAAAGACCTTCCATCAGGTCAAGACGTGGCGTGGCGACAGATTGGCATTCATTCCGGGCCGGGCATGGCACCGCTGGTGCCCCTTTCTGCCCTTCAAGCCCTTGCTTGACAACCTGGTGTGCGCGGCAGCCCGGGGGACATGACCAGACTGGACGACTGCCTGTCTTCCGCCTGCAGGGAGGCGAATGGTTGGCTTCCAACAATAGGGCCGCCTGTGTCGTCCTGCACCATCCCGTCTGGCCACCGCCCATCTCCTGTCGTGACGAATATCAGAAGGCACATATCGGCACCGCCCATGCTTGAACAAGACAGCTCCAAGAACAGCATGCGATCATCGGATTCGCTGCCAGTTTCGGCATCCATCGGCGGGGCTCCCAGACTTGCTCTGATATTGGCTGCCAAGATGATAAAGGCCGAGTTGGAGCGCAAGACCTCTCCGTGCAGTGACCAACCAAAACGCCCGCCGCACATATGCGACGCAGCTTCTGGAAAACGTGGCTATTTCGCCTCGCCGTTCTGGTTCGCTGGCGAGCGTGTGCTTGCTTGGATTTCGGCAGCCAGGCCGCCAGGGTGGGATCCAGTCAGCAACGATCGCGATGCGGCCATGATTTGCGCCCTCAGCTACCAGCATATGGCGTTTTGATAATGCGCCTACTAACACCCCTCCGAACCTAGGCCATTCTGGTCTTCCCCAATCCGATTTCTTCCTTTCCTGGCAGCTTGTCAGCGTTGCATTGATTCCTCCGCTTTGCTGTGCAAGCAGGCCACCCCCAATGACACGAAAGTAGGCAGTACTACTGGAAGCTCGTCAAGAACTGAGCAGGCTTTGGCAACTGTTCAAACGACAGATCAGGTCCACAGCCGCGCGTTATGCCTCAAGCTGGGCCACAGCACTGGCGTCTCCTTATCCTTGCTTCAAGCCATCGCCAGAGACTGCTGCGAGACGCACCATTATTCTGTGCCCGCGGCCTTCCAACCTCAAAACCTGTCGGACGGCCTCCGGTGTCTCACTGTCGCAAGGGTATATCATAGCGAGAGCGAACAATAGCTGCGGGAGGTGGCCTCACACTGTCGGTTACGCGGCCAAGACGGGCATTCAATTCAATGGTTCATGCTTGAAACATGGCGAGCAACTAGACGGATGCAAGGCGGTTGCTTTACCGTGCATCTCAACGGAACAATCAATGCCTGGAGGCGTAAGATCACCGCCGGAACAGCTTTTCCCTCTCGTCTCTGCGTCACACTTCCAATGCCTGATGGTAGGATCGGGAAAAAGCATCAGCCAAGTGCTATTGGGACTTCAGCTATCGTGACACGAGCGGCACAGCCTACCAGCCAGCCGCGCCCCTTCATGCAGCAGTCCCTGAAGAGTGCGGACCAAGAGCGAAATAGAGGCCATTGGCTACCTTGTGAATCATGGCAAGGGCCCAGTGTCGGAGCATTCCACTGTTGGCACTGTGGAGGCCCTTCATGGAGCAACATCGATCACCGGCGTTTGGGCCAGCCCTCTGCTAACCATGCACAGCAGGTCTCTGGTTCCGCAGCCTCGCATTCCAGCCCGTATACAAAGGTCCAGAAGCTTGTCCTGACCTCCCCGGCCCTTTGCCCCGTTGAAACCTCAGATCTCACGATGCGAGACAACCACCCGCATGCCAGAAGGGCCAGAACTAGCTGGAATCTCCCCAGGCCCGTTCAAGCCGCTCCCACGATCGTGCTCCAAGTTCCGCACTTCCGTGGTGTGGATCCAACGACGTGGAGTCCATGTTCAAGCAACCTCGCCAAGTATCTACGCCAAGGCTGGAATCGCGGGGCGCACCCCCCTCCATCCTTCGAGACCTTGCGGCAGGCGGATTGTGGGCGTTTCCCAATAAGGAGAGATTTGTGGCCACCAACCAGGCCGTTGCAGGCCACAGCCAGCCACCGCGCCCCTGGCCCAAGCCTCGGTACGTCACTGATCTCGGCGCCATCACCGGACAGGTCCGCCACTTCACCTGCGGCTGGTCGTCTCAAATTGAGGGCTCGCGGTGCAATTGAAGCCGTGACGGCCACTGCCACTACCAGTCACGGGCGGTGAGGCTACCACGAAGCTAACGCAGTCATCTTCGGTGCCGCGGTGACAAGCTCACGGGGCGATCGACCAACCGCCAGTCTAGTCCAACGTGATGGTACATGTACCAGGCCAGTGACCAGGCCGTTGCGCTCTTTTATCTCCGAAGTACGCTTTTCTCGTTCCAGCGCACCGATCGAGGGTGCGCTATCAAGCTCTAGGAGTGAAATGGTCCATGGCGCTGCATTGGGATATCGTCGTCAAAGTCGATGCGCCTGGGCTGCCCAGGCTGGGGTTCCTCGCCCCCTCGCGCATACAGGCGTCGCAGATGTAGATTCTTCTCTGACCGATCTCAAAGGCCTGGTCCGGTGTATTGGATCGGCGGGGGACGCCCTCCTTCCTGCCCGTTAATCGGTGGATCGGCGAGCCTGTGATACCCGCGTAACGCGGAGTTGACTCCGGTGCGCCTAGCCATCAGAGAGGGGTCGATATCATTTCGGGGAGCTGCACGGGTAAACTGTATTTGCAAGGAGGGACGCTCCGCGGCAGGGGTTCGCACCCCGGGACCGAGGGGGCGAGGAGCAGAGCAAGACAAGGCGGTCTCACTCGGCCGGAATCGATCCCATGTGCGGCGTCGTACTGCAGACACATCATCCATTCTTACCCTGTGTCCAGAGCGGTCGGCGCGTGGTGGTTTCTGCCGAAAATTGGCGGAGCCGTCTACTGCGTCAGCGGGGAGTGGCGGCTAAATGGACATCGTGGATGAACAAAGTCGCGCGTGACGCCGATAAGCCGTAGGCAAGTCAGCGCGCTCGCTCAGCGGAGGTCTGGAACCAGGTGACGAGCAGGGCATGCAGTCCGAATGCCCGCCTTCGTCCGGGATCCCCCTCGCGAGAGCAGGCTGTGAGCGCTGCAGAGCGGCGCGCGTGCTGAGTGTGGGACGGTCATCATGGACACCCACACGGCGCAATGTAATCAAGAAGGCGGCCATGCAGTACACCACTCACATCTACAGCACACACACATGCACCCATATATATATTCACACATATACGCGGGGGCCCTGTGGCGCGCGATCACGAACCAGGTCCTCGGTGTCAGCGGCGATATTGGGGAGGGGACGGGGGTTTGACACGATAGGCAGAAGAGAAACGTTCGCGCGCGTCGAGGACGTCCACACTCCATGTAGACTTCTACAATGCTGGGGTACATACAGTACAATCAGGCCTCGCTGCCTCCGCGCGAAAAGGCTTGGGCGAGAAACCGATGCGCACGGGTTGTTCCCGACATTTCGTCTCCTTTTCCCGCGGGAACCCGCTTCATCGTTTCCTCCACGCTTTAAACTGTGCAGTAGTTTCCTTTCCGTCCGCTTTTTGTAGTTTTCCCAATCTGGTATTCACAGTATTTATGTACAAGGTGCCCCCACCTCATCCGCATCGCGGGGCGAGGGAGCGAGAGATACACAAGCCTACGGCGCTCACGACGTCTCCGAGTCGAGGCCGGCCTGCTTGACGAGGCCGTGGAAGATGCCCTGCTTCTTCAGGAGGGCCTGGGGCGTGTCAAATTCGACGACCTCGCCCTTGTCGAGGACGACGACGCGGTCGCTGTCCATGATGGTGTTGATGCGGTGGGCGACGGTGATGATGGTGCGGTTGGCGAAGAGTGGCGAGCGCAGCGTCTGCTGCAGCATGGCGTCCGTCTCGACGTCCACGGCGGCCGTGGCCTCATCGAGGACGAGGATGTTGGTGGGCGTGAGCATGGCGCGGGCGAGCGACACGAGCTGCCGCTGGCCTTGGGAGAGGTTGGAGCCTGTGAGGAGGGGTCAAAAGTCAGCCTCCCATTCCACGACATGTGTTTCCCTTCAAGTGGTATGACGATGCGTGGCGAGCTTTCTTAGCGAGAGGGCCGGTTCCCGAGGAAGCACGAGACTGTCATCGCATGCGCGGTAGATCATGCAGGGGATTCTGTATGCGGCGGACGATGCATGCGAGACCTGGCGGCACGGGGTCGTCGAGCCCGAGGCAGGGTCGTACGGACCGCCGGCTTCGAGCGAGCCTCCGTCGCACCCGGTCTGCAAAGGGCCGCAGGACGGGAAGGGGGAAACCAAGAACCACGGGCAAAGCCGACGAGAAGCGAAAGGGCGGGGGTCGACAAACTTACCTCCTTCGTTCACCTTGGCCTCGAGGCCGCCATCCATGCTGGTAACGTGGTCCTTGAGCCGGGCGTGTTCTGTGATGATGGGCATTAGTCTCATGTCCTGCACCGTGGGAGGGGAGCTGAGGTCGGTGAGAGGGTGGCCGGCCGCCCTTCGTGATTGGGGCCGTTGCGTGACCATTGAAAAGCTGTGTAACACTCACCAAGCACACTCCAGAGCTCCGTATCGTCATGGATACCACCGGGGTCGAGGTTATCCCGAATGCTACCTTCAAAGAGCGCCGCGTCCTGGGGGATAATGGCGAGACGTCTCCGAAGATCCAGCAGACCGATGCTGGAGGTGTTCAGGTTGTCGATTGTGATGTTGCCCGTGTCAGGTTCGATGATCCTGAACAGCGCCAGGGTCAGGGACGATTTGCCAGCTCCCGTGCGTCCGACGACGCCAATCTTCTCGTGGGACTTGATGTCCAAGCTGATGTTCTTTAGCACGAGATCCAAGCCCTCGCGGTAGCGCGTGCTGTAGTTGTTGAACTCGAGCGAGCCGTTGGCGGGCCACGCCACAGGCGGACGCCTGTCCTTGATGACTTCCGGGGCCTCGCTGGGCAGCCTGGCGTATTCCAGAACGCGCTCCACGGACACGATGTTGGTCTCAACCTCGACGGTCTGACGGACGATCCAGTTCAGGGATGTCGTGATCTGAAGGGCATACGACAAGGCGAGACCGACGGTACCCGAGGATAGGGGCGTGCCATTCGCCACGGCAATGACCGCGAAGCCGGCAGCGGCGAGAATGATGAAGGCTCCGATGAACTCGAGGCGGACGGCGAGCCAACGGTTCGCACTGATGGATGGGTAGTACGCCTTGAGGTTGGCGTTGACACGCCACTCGTTCTCGAGCTCGAACCTCGCCTGTTGGCGATAGGCCCGAATGGTGGCCACACCGCCCAGGGACTCCTGGAAGTGAGCGTAGATGGGGCTCCGGCTCACGCTGTCCAGTCTCTTCAGCTCTCGTGATGTGCGAAGGTAGTACCGCTGGATCCCGTAATACGCTAAAGCCAGGGGGATGATAAGGGACATGAAGGCCGGTGTCGACAGCGAGATGACAGCCAGAATGAATCCGGAACGAGCAAGGTTGACGAAAAGCATGTTGAAGGTACGAGCGAGAACCTCGTCGACCTTGTAGATATCACTGCGTCATGTTAGCCCCTTGTGCTTCCCAGCATGCATCAAGAGTGGTTGGCGGAGACAAGACCGAGGCGTCCCGTTAGACTTCAGGTCGACTGCGGGATCGCGCACAGATCTGAGTCCCATACGCCACCAAGTCACAGGGAAGTGCCCAGGCCAATGAAGGCAAAAGGGGTTACACGTACCTGGAGAAGCGGTTCAGAATACGACCAGTTGGTGTGACGTCGAAGAAGGACATGGGTGATCTGAAGATGGCATTGGCCATCCGCTCGTGCAACTTCCTAGACGCCTGAAGCTAATGTCAGTATGTCCGAACGTGGAAGGTTGATGCGGTCGCATCAGTCAGTCACTCACCTCGATAGAGCAGAAGATCCAGAGAATCAATGTCTGCACAACGGTGAGAAGCGAGGCGCCGATTCCGAAAGCAAAGTAGACACCAATGTACATGCCGACGTTGGAGTTGCTGCCGGTCTTCTGGTTGTGCTCGGCCCATGACCTGAGCCAGAAAGAGCCGCCAATACCGGCAGTCTGCGAGGCGAGCAGCGTAAAGACGTAGATGGCAACTGCGAAGAGGTTGTTGTTCTTGGCATATTCGAAGTAGACGTCCCACTTGACTTTGCCTTGCTCCGAGTGTTCCTTGACCTGTCTCGTACGGCTTCCGGATACCTCCTCGTCCGTGAGCTTGCCGCGGGGACCCTTGAAGCTGGCAGTGCTGGCTCGGCGAAGGGTGGCCATGCTATCGGTCCGCTTCTTGGTCGAGGTAGTGCCGCCGGCCTTGATGGGTTCCATTTCCGGAACCCGTTCTTGAGCTTCCTCCATTTCATCCTTCTCCTGTGAAGTGGGGGCGCCTTCAATGAGGGTCTCAGACTTGGTGCTGGTGCTGCTGGAGGCGACTTGGGAAGAAGGTCCGGCGGAAGAGCTTTGTCCGGCCGTGTTCAGCAGATCATGGACCATGCCCTTCATGGCGATGAGCTGCTTGTACGTGCCCTTTTCGGCGATCTGGCCCTCGCGGATCATGGTGATGTAGCTCGCACCAGTCAAGACGGCAATCGCATTAGTGGCGAGAACCCTGGTCTTGGTACCAAGAAGACCCCGAGAACCAAGAACATTGTCGATAATGTGCTTGCCGGTATGCGAGTCCACAGCAGAGAGAACGTCGTCGAGAAGATAGATATCCGCTCGGGCATACACAGCCCGAGCCAGGGCAACGCGAGCCTTCTGGCCACCACTGAGGGAAATGCCACGTTCACCGACGACGGTCTCGTCTCCATCAGGAAGCTGTAAGAAGTCGTCAAGCAGAGCGCAGGCCTTAACAGTCTGCTCGTAAAAGTTCGAGTCATAACGATACCCGAAGATGATGTTTTCCTTGACGGTAGCATTCAGAATCCATGGCGATTGCGCGACATACGCAACCGTGCCATGGACTTCGACCTTGCCGTTGATCTTCCAGAGGTCGCCCAGGATACTTTGCAGCAGCGAAGACTTTCCAGCGCCCACCCTGCCGACGATGCAGGACAGCTCGCCCTTGTAGGCCGTGAAATCGATGTCGCGAAGGACGTCCTTGTCTTCATGACGGTTCCATGAGAAGGTGCCGTCGCGGATGACAACGGTCTCCTCGCCCATTTCGGTGGGCGCGGGCTTGACAGTGACGGCATCCGGCTGGATTTCCTCGGCTTCGAGGAAGGAGGTCAGTCGCCCAACGGCAACAGAAGCCTCAACAATGGACGTAATAACCATGGGAAGCACGGCAAGCGGGAAGGTTAGAAGGTTGAACAGAGCTGGAGAGAATCAGTATCACAATGAGCGCCGGCCAGAGAAACAATACTCACCAAGGGCGGGGAAGACAATGTCGGTAGTCAAGGGCTTATCCTGAGTCAGAACAAAAACAGTAAATGTCGAGCAGGAGACGAAGAAGGGCGCAGTGCTCCAGGTGAAATTGGCAAAGGCCTGGGTGGCTCCGATCTTCCTCAGATTCTTTAATTCCATGTCGTTTCGGACGAAGTTGAGCTTGTTCATGAAGGCAGCACCCCAGGCGTAGAGCTTGATGCTCTTCATGTTGGTGATGATCTCGTTGATCAGCCGGCTTCGGGCATCCTTGTTCTTCATCTGCTCCTTCTGCAGGTTGCGCATGATCCTGGCAATCCATCCATGTGCGGGCATCATGATGACCATGACACCAACACCAGCGAGCATGGACCAACCGACTAGATGGTACAGAGAGACCATGCAGATGACTATCTGGAAGGGAGCGGACCAGATTTGCTGTGCGAACTGAGTGAGATCCTGAAGGCGTTGCGCGTCGACAGCCATGTAGTTGACGATGTCTCCGGTCGTCTTACTGGCGCGGCCCTCGTTCGAGAGCTTCATTGACTTTTTGTAAATGGCCGACGCAAGACCACCCTTGATACGCATGCCCGTGACAAAGGCCAGTTGGAAATATTGGTGAACCATGGCTGTCTGGAAAGCAGCGCATGCAAACATGGCCACCGCGATGGCGGCACCCTGGACCACGGGCTGAGGCTCTACGCTGCTGTGGCTGCTGTAAGAGTCCACGAAAGCAATGAGATACCGAAGGAGCTGGGGCTGGAGATATTGGGAGACGTCGTTGCCCAGCTTGAAGATGGCAGCCACGGCATACGGTCCTCCGTAGGCATGGAACATGGCAATCCAAAGCGAGGGGTTCTTGCGATGCTTGCGCTGAGCCTCCCAGGCCTTGTCGAAGGCCGCTCCGGTCGACTTGGTGGTGTCCTTTTGAGCCAAGCCCCAGAGATCGTCCTCGGTAAGGTATTGCTTGTAGCCCAGCTGCATGAGTGGCGTCATCCAAGAGAACGACAAGAGAGAGAAGACCGTCGCGTATTCGACGGGGCATTCCTCCTCGTCGACAAGGGCATCGTACGCAGTAGATCGCCTAGGCCACAGCCATTCCATGAGGAACTCGACGACGGAAAGACCAAAGCCGACGGTGTAAGTGGCGAAGTATGGCAGGTTTTTGTGATAGAGCTGTTGGGAGACCAGGGACCGGAGCTTGACAGTAAATGCGATGAGCAGAAACAGCCAGAAGAACAAGGCGACGCCGTTCGGGTTTCTTTGGCGGCCGTGCTCCAGCCATTGAATCGCAAAGACGACGCCGAGTGCGATGATCGTGCCAAAGGTGGTCCATACTCTGAAGTCGCCAAACCAGATACCGGGGTAGTTGATGATCTGGATAACTAGCTGCACAGTGACACTGAGAATGATGGCCACAAGTAGAGACTGTAGGAAGAGCTGTTAACAAACCACACATATCAATATCTGGACAAGGCCCGGGGAAACTGACCTGCTTCGCCCAGAAGTTGAAGCCTTTTGGGACGGCAGCGGGGCTCCTCTGGCGCAGCAGCCAGGCGACGGCCACGGAGCCAAAGATGATGCCGAAAGCCGCGACCGTAGCCACCCAGACGTCGATAAAGCATGGCGTGAAGTCATATCGAATGGGGCTCAGAGGGCCCCAGCCCTCCTCGTTGCCGCAGAGCGGTTGCTTGAACGTCGGTGCAGCATCGAGATAGTTGCTACCGAGTTCCAGGAAGGGGCGGTACCCCGAGACCGAGCCCGAGTCGTACAGGACCTTCTGCTGAGAGTATCCCGAATCCTCCATCTTGTTGCGCCCGCGACGATCAATTCATGCTATGCTAGCTTCGTTCGTCGGGGGGGCGGGCGCGTCGCGTGGACGTATCCGCGGAGAGCGATTGGTGAGCTTTCCGCGGAACGATTGGGGGAGATCGGCGCTGTTGGCGGGTGTCAGGTAGGGCGGTCTCAGATCTGCAGTCGTCTTGAGACCCTGAACATGCGTCGCCGGACAATAAGACACTGTAATGGCGAGGTATCGTGGAGGGGAAGAGGTGGAAGAGACGACAGGCAGAAAATGTTCCGTCGTCACCAGGCGGCTGTCGGAGTTTGTCAGCGCGATAGGGCCGGGGAGTGGGGGAGCTATGACGCCCTGCAGTTAGCTGCCTGCAGCACTCTTTCATGCGCCCCGGGCAGGCCGCTCAAGCGCCCGGGCAAGGTACATCCACAAAGGCCAAATTCACAGCGGTTGGAATGTCACTCCGCGTCGGGCTAGCCCGCATGGGCTGCTAGACCCTCCCGGCCAAGCTCCGCATACCGGCGGTGATGCATCGTCTCCACCGCGACTGGCAGTTGTAGAGTACTCTTTAGTGATATCAGTGATATTGCTCCTCGAAGAGCTCAATACATTGAAGGAAAAGTAGTGTTCATGTAAATCATATATTCTCATCCGTATATGCCACTGAATCTTCGGGCTCTGCCTTCGTTTGTAGACCAACCCGCGTCCGAATAACTTCCAGTTGATTTGATTTGTGTTTTGAAATCAAGCATCGAAGCCATTATGCGCGTGGGAAATCTTTCAGTTGTACAACTCAATAAGCAATGACTGCCACGAGTTCACCTCCGTGAAAACACGGTGAATCTTGACATCCTTGATTTTCCGTGACGTGCTTTTACTTGGTATGTACTGCAAAAGCCTCATGACATCTCATGCTTCCAGATGAGTTGAGGCTTCATATCCCGAGCCGGTATGCCTGCGATTCATACCATGGGCAAATTTCTTGTACAACTTTCTCACACACCTAAGATGTCAACCCAATCACCGGAGCCTTGATCTTGTCCTTCATCTCAAAGCAATACTTTCCCAACCCCTCACTCTCGACCCTTCCTGGATGCAACTCCGGCATCGCAAACTCAGTGAAGGAATTCGGCATATTTAGCGGCGCCTTGAAGTGTCTATCCATCTCATCAGATCTGCTGACCGAAGACATTTATACCTCGAGACGTAAAACAAGAGGGGAAGGGGCAACTCACACGTCATCCCGGTACTTATGGCTCACAAGAACAGACCAGTCCGACGCCGAGCGGAACCGCTCGATCTGCACCTGGAACAGGTTCATCTCCGCGACGGAGCAGACGTAGAAGAGCTCGGAGAAGGTGTTCCCCGGCCCGCGCTCCGTCGCCGTCCCGTCCCAGTCCCAGCTGATGTCGCAGTGGGCGCCGTTGACATCTTGGACGAGCTCCGAGTTGGGGTCGTAAAAGTCGACTGTGTACCCGGACGTGTCAGATGAGGGTCGTGGGGCAAACGCTCAGGTAGGTTTCAGGAGACTCACACTTCATGTTGCAGCTGCGCAGGCCTTGGTCTTTGGGCTCGTGGCACTTGACCTCGATGTTGGATATTTGCGTGTCCGTCCATGGGTACTGTGTGCCTGGTGTCTGCGCCCCCGGTGTTGGCAGAGCGGCCACGAAGGGCATGAGGATGAACAGGGAGGCAAGTGGCATCATGTTCGGTGCGAGTGTATATATTTCGAACAAGATGTAGCTGGGGATGTTAAGAAAGATCAGGATGTGACGACAGTTGATAATATCCAAGCTTCGTTGAAAAGACGGGTTTACTATCTAGGCTTTCGTCCATCTCTTTATATACCTTTGGTATCATGTACCTCATGGCCATGGATTTCATCAGCCGTTCGACCACAAGCAGTCGGCGTAGCCCTGATCAGCAATGACCCGTTCTGCGGGCAGCCGGGCATCGAGCCACGAGCGTTCCATGTCTCTACCCGTCTCGGCCCCCAAGGCAACACCCAGCTCTCTCACTGCGCAACGGTAAAGCTACAGCAACGGACCTTGATGCCTTCCAGCACCGCACCTGCCCCGATTCAGCCCCGAGTAGAAGCTCATCACGCGCCACTTCCGGAGAGGACAGTCTTTCCCCTGGTGCGCTCTGCACCTCGGTAGCGGGGACGCGACAGGTCGTGCAGGTATCAAGACCGAGAAACGCTCCGGTGGCAGTCCTCACTTACACAGGGCGCTGGAGCCCAGCTCCCCAAAGCCAAGAGTGACGTCTGAGGATGGCGTGTCTCGGGAGAAGGGACAGCCCCTCTCCGGTTCGGGCCCGGATGACGCCCATGCTGCCGCAGGGGCAGGAGGATGCTTCCCAGCCACATGACGGACAGCGGACTTGATCAGCGGAGATACTCGACCGCCACGTGCCGATCCAGAGCTGCCTCGTTTCCCTTTCGAGAGGTAGGCGCCGGATGGCTGCCGAGGCCGGACCTGCATGGGGAGGCCGACATGGGAGGTGGCCCAGAGCTGGGAAAAGTCGGTATGCCGTCCGAGACAAGACAGCGCAAGGCTGTCTCATGTGGTCAGTTGGATGGGTACACGAGCTCAGCTATTCTTCACGGCGGGGAGATGGTGAACCCGGTAAAGTCCCGGATGACCACAAGGTGACGCTGCGCGACTCGCATTCTCAACGGTGGAACGAGATGGGTGAGCGTATCTGGTCATTGACCGCTCATTGAGCCAGAACCGGTAGTAGCCGGGCAGGTAAAGAAGCCTGATCCGGGCGAGGATCGTCCCAAGGCGCTTTGTGTCTGCATCCGCAAGCCTTGCTGAACCGGCTTGACCGACGCGGCGATCAGGGGCACCGTCATGGTTGAACTGGGCAGGTCTGTTTGCTCCCTCATAATAGCACAAGGCCCTTGTTTACCCTGGGCCAAGCCGATGGCTTGATGAAGCAGTCTGGAGGTCTACAAGATGGCACGTGTGCAGATGTCAATCACCAAGCCTGCCACGGGAGGATACCCGGCAGTCTGTCGTCGCTCCTCCTTGTCATGGGTTGAGATACGAGGGGCAAAACGTGTGGCCTGGCCGCGTCCCGACAGACCGGAGCCGTGACCGGTTGTGAGCTTGACAAGCAAACACTCTCCAGGTAGCTAGCCGTCAACGCTCCCGAGAGAAGAGGTCCAGGTCGTGCTGAGAAGAAGCGAAGCCATGTCTGTCGTCTGCAGCGAGCGTGTGCAAGTCGTGGCGATGCTTACGTCATTGAGCCTCACCTTGGTTTACGAAGGAAGCGATCAGCCATTGGCCCTTGCAGACCTAATCAAAGAGGCCGGGCCGTTAGCCGTGCCAGATGGCGACCGTTGGAGTAGCGAATGAAAGACGTCTTGCAGTTGTCAAATTGCAGTACACTACATTTGGAGAGGCTGCCACGCTGCATATTGTCGATGAATGAACGGAGGGACGAGATGGTGTCCTGGTGGCAGCGGGCGATGGAGAAAGGCACTGTTGCCGAATGAAGACAGGCGCGTGTGCTATATTAGGGACCTGGAGTGGGGCTCTAAGGGAGCTGCAGGTGGGAGAGCTCCGCTGGGCTGACGCCAAGATGCCGAATTCCAGGCATCTCAGGGCACTTTTGGTCGGCCATGGTCATGTCGCGATGGACGCTTCGGGAAAATCCTGATGCTGCATCGGCTGAACAGGTCTAGAAGCCCCCAAATCGATAGTTTGATGCAAGTCGAGAAGGGTCCCGGGGACTTGGACGAGCAGAGGAGAGACGGAGGGGATGAGATGGATCTGGGAACAAAGGTTCAACACAAGAGCTCCTGGGCGAGTGCCCGGGGTGGAACAATGAGCTGGGTGAAGACGGGGAGCCCAGTGCAGATGGGACGAACTCTTGGGGCTTTCGCAGCGGGACGGGCAGAGTTCCTTCCATTCCATTGAACCCGACTGGACTTGCAACTGCCCAAATACAGGCCACCTAGGGCAACCCAACTCAACGGCCTCCATGGAACGATGAGGTGAGGTGCAAGTCCCGTCCCCTCTCCATCTACTGGTCCCCTGCACAGCCCCCCTGAAGTCCCGGTCCTGCAAGGCAACCTCGACTGGAGGTGCGGCATTGTGGGTGGGATTGGGGAAGGAAAGTGAAAGACAAGTGAGAAAGTGAGCGAACCCGACTCGACCAGACATTCGCCCCGTCGAGTCCGTGCTTCTTTCCCTTCCCTCGACATACATTCCGCCCTCAACAGCTGCATGTCGTCAGTCGCAGTCGCAGTCGCAGAACCTGGAAGACCTCGAGCTCCCGTCCAGCACCGGCGTCCGTGTCTCCCGACCGCGGCCCTGCCGACTCTGATCGACAGTCTTCCTGTTCCTTGGTCGTAAGCAGCCATTCTCGCCGAGTGCGCATCCCTCCACTTTGGCACGTCCTCGAGCCTTGGTCTGTCTGCAGCGAAACCCCGGCGAGTGCGCATATCGCATCGCATCGCATCGCATCGCGCATCTGCTTCTTGTTGCTCTGCTCAGCCTCCCTCCACCCTCTTTCCTGTCCGTATTGCCCCCTTGCCTGTCTGTGTCTGGTCTGCCCCGGGCTGAACAGGAAGAGAGCGAGCACAGAAGTGAGCGGAGCTTGAACCCTACCAGATCTTACTCTCTCATTTCCCCCTCCTCTCTCTTTCGATTGCTTCCCTCCTGTCCTCTGCCCTCTGCCCTGCCCACTAGCCCGAGGAGATAATAATGCCCTCCTTCGGTCGCATTGGCAAGCACAGCAATCGCTCCCAGAACGCTCTCGCTTCCGCGCAGGAGCCTTCGACGCCTTCATCCGCAGGAGCCGCCGCTGTAGCTGGACAGGCTCAAGCTCAGTTGCAAGGTCAAGGTCAAGGTCAAGTCCAGGGCCAGGTTCAGGGCCAGGGCCAAGGCCAGGTTCAGGCCTCCCCCTCGACAGCGACACAAACCACCTCGCCTCAGGCTCTCACCTCTTCACAAGGCGCAACTGCCACGAACAAGAACCCCACCGCTGCCGCTCTTAGTGGTGCTCCTCCCAAGAACAAGAACAAGAACCTCATCACCAAGCCCAACCTGAGCACCCAAGGCATCCCGCAAGAGCCCCTCTCAGCTTCGCCCTCCACCGCCTTTGACGCCGGCGACTCTTTTGACAACGGGAACCAGCAGCAGGAACAACAGCGGCACCAGCTCTTGCACCACGGCCACGCCGCCCAGGATTCCTTGTCACGTCCCCCTCCTCACGACTACGACCCCTCATCGCTCGCCTTGCACACCAACAATTCCTCGCAGGCGCCTTTTGACCATCGTCAGAGACCCCAGCAGCACGACTTTGTCGACTCGGTCTCGAGATCCCAGTCCCAGCGATACTCTGTCGCCACGCCCTACAGCATCCATCCCCCTCACTACGGCCCCGCTTCCAGCTCCGTCGACGACCTCCAGAATACCAACTACCACCACCAAGGTCCCGGTCAGCCTCTTCCTCCCGCTGCTCAGCAACCCGAACCAAAGTCTCGATCGGCCCGCAGATTGATTAGGAACATCTTCTCCGGAAAAGACACCCAGCAGCAGCATCAGCAGCAGCAACAGCAACAACAACAGCAGCACCCCCACCATCTCCACCAGCACTCGCAGTGCCAGCAGCTCGACCAGACAGGTTCCCTCGGCCGCAGACCTTCCAAGCGGGTGAGAAATCCACCCAACTTCCCGACCGGCGTCTCGCAGGTTTCCCAGCTGTCCTTGGACGAGCCCTCCGACTGGACCCCCCGAACTGCCGATACACAGCCCTCTCCGCTGCAGGCATTCGGGGACCACGACGACCAGTACTTTGCCAGGCGTTCTGATTCTAACCGCGACATCCTCGTGCAGGACTCCCAACACGAGGCCAACCGAAACTCGATCCGTTACGTCCAGAGTGACCTCGACAACTCCCCCTACGAAGACCTCAACTTCCAGCAGCACCAGCAGTCTCACCCTCTGCTGCAGCAAGCTTCTCCCGACCAGCAGGTTCAGTACGGCCAGGCCATCTTCGACCCGAATCCTCGGCAGCAGCAGCCGCCACAACATCAATACCAGCGCTCCGAACAGCTACGCGGCCAGTCACATTTCCCCGGCGGCCCACCCCCGATTGTAACGACCACGGCCACCGGTCACCTGCTTGCTACCCAGCAACCGCAGCAAAATCCCGAAACAATCTCCCAGCTGTCACACGAGTCGCCCGCCACCGACTCGGACGCTCGCTCCGGCTACCAGCAGCTATCTACACAAGGTTCCCCCGCCGGCAACTACGCCGGTCAGATCCAAGATAATCCCAGCCCCGTGCCTCCCGCGTCTGCAGGACCCTCGCCACAGCACCAGCAAGCGATACCCCCCCAACAACGCAACATGGCCCCGGGCGCACCTCCGTCCGATCGGCGGGCCCAGGGCTCGGAGAAGACTCTGCGGGGATCCAGCGATCTCCCGTCGGGCGCCCCCGCCAGCTATCGTCACAGCCAGTCCTCAGGTGGGCCAGCAGCTGGCCAGAGCAACACGTTGCGCGCTGGCACCGGTCAGGAGAGGCCTCCGCAGTTTGACAACTCTGGTGCAGACCAAGGTCGCAACAGCCCACAGCCCTCGAACCCCGATCGTGATGCCACCGACCCCGATAAGATCAAGGAGCTGCGTATGCTTGAAATGACCACGTCTCAGGCATGAAACTGACCGTGGCGATAGTGACCAAGTACAAGAACGTCAAGCGACTCTTCTTTGATGGCAAGGCTCAAATCGAGCAGCTCAACAGCCAGGTGGAGCAACTACAAAACGCCGTCGCAAACCAGCGCATCACGCAGTCTCGAACCGCTTTGGATGATGGCGAATATCTCAACCGGTTCAAACGCTTGAATGGAGCCATCGACAACCTGTCCTTCAACATCCGCAAAGATTGGAAAACAGTGCCCCAGTGGCTGTCCCGCTACATCAGCGTAGATGCGCTCAAGACGGGCAAGCAGGAGATGATGGTTGTGGGTCGGGCCGTGATCACGAGGTGGCTCGTGGAAGAGATCTTCAACAAGTGCTTCCACCCCGGCCTGGACTTCGAGCTCAGCCGACAGCTCAAGGACATTGAGAGGAACATCCGGCTCAGCTCATACACCATCAACGCACAGGAAGAGTACGAGGCGCACACGAACAAAATCGTGCAATGGCGGATGGCGACACTGGACGGCCTGCAGCCCGTCCTGAATTCGCAACAGAGTGTCGACTTCCGGCAGGACTTCACGCGCATGTGCACCACGAACCTCACGGCAGCGTTGTTCCAGCACCTCACAGACCCCCCGCCTCCCGGCGTCGACGGCAGCGCGACGACGATCGTGGAGCTGGCCGTGGGCATCGCCGCCAACCTGCCAGTGGAGAGTAGAGATGTTGCCATCACATATCCCCTCCCTGGCGAGCCCGTGAATATCAACATCATGGACATTGAGAAGACGACACTACCTCAGCTGGAGATGACCAAGGAGGCGGAACTGGTGGAAGATGACGAAGGAGACATGTCGGAGAAGACGGGGGGCAAGGGAGGCCAGAAGCCCAGAGGCGGTACGTTGGACACCAGCAGAGCGCCGCTCGTCGTGCCCATTCGGAAGAGCAGCATCGCGCAGCCACTGGCATCATCATCAGCACTACTAAATACTGACATGTCGATCTCCACAGGCAAAGATACGCCCAGGGTTCGGCTCGCCGCTTTCCTCGCCGTCGAGGTCCGGAATCGGCAGGTCTTGCTGAAAGCGCCGGTGTTCACCCTCGGATAGAGTCACATGCGCCGTCTCATGTGACAGGCAGCGGAAGTCCCAGCTTCAGGCAGTGCGCCGACAAGATCGGAGCTCAATGTGGAAGGGGAACAGTCAAGCCTCAGGCGGTTCAAGAGGACACCGAGCCGGGGCCAGATGTGACTGGGTCGACTTGATGAGTGATGACGACAGAACATGACACTTGTACGGAGGGATGTGTTGACATGCAGCGCCGTACTTTCGTTTCTCTTTTCGCGGCATGCGTGAGCGTGCCTACTTCATGGAAGGAGGCAGACATTTCGGAAAATGGAGGTAGACGCTTCGTGCGAGCTAGGATACCAGAGACATGAGGAGAGAGGGCACCTGGCTCCTTCTGCTCGGTTCCCTTGACCCCCGCTGGGGTGGGACAATTACTCTTGTCAGGGCTCGGAGAGACTCATAGGTGCTGGAAAGTGTGCACGTGAGACTTGGTACCAGTGCTGTAGGTACTTAATGATGTGCCGTAGAAGCGCAGTATACTAGGAGAACTGAGGGTAATACGTAAGGAGAACCCCTCTCTGCCCCTCCTTTTGACGTTTCGCAGTGAGGGGTTGTCTCTGGGCAAAAGGGGTCGTCTGACCGCCTGCCCGTTGAGGCGTAAGAGCTGTCAATTGCCGCCTCAGAACCCCACCACGCCCACGGCCTGGCAACATTTCTCGAGGGGCATCCAACACGAGGGAGACAAACGAGAATCGTCGAAATGCGAAGAAGCCGACGCCTGGAACTTCACATTCTTTTCCATTAGTCACGTTACTTGACTCGCCACCGTCACCAGCCACAATGGCCGGCAAGCCGAACCACCTGGAGCCGTCCGAGCTCGGCACGAGAGAATAGTACGTCCCCCCTCCCTCGACGAGCCACGTCCCTCGACACCTTGGCAAGGACTGATGTTTCCTCCACCTCTAGCTGGGACAGCCTCTACACGACCGAGCTGACGAACCACGCGGCGGACCCGTCGGACGAGGGCACGGTGTGGTTTGACGACGCGGACGCCGAGGCGCGCACCCTGGCCTTCCTCGACGGCATAACGGAGTCGGCGACCTTCGAGCACGACGCGCGGCGCGAGGACACGGCCTTCCTGGACCTGGGCTGCGGCAACGGGAGCCTCCTCTTCGCGCTGCGCGACGACGGCTGGCGCGGCGCCCGCATGCTGGGCGTCGACTACTCTGCGCGCTCCGTCGAGCTGGCGCGGCAGATCGCCCGGGCGCGACGCGACGGGGGCCGGCCGGCGCGCAACGCCGAGTCCGAAGACGACGATGACGACGAGGACGAGGAGATGGGGGAAGCAGCAGCAGAAGAAGAAAACACACACGCGGACGACGATGCGGTGCGCGAGGTCAAGGACGTCGAGTTTGAGGAATGGGACCTGCTGCGCGGCGACTACGGCGCCGTCCTCAACGGCGCCCAGGCGCGGGGATGGGACGTCGTGCTCGACAAGGGCACCTTTGACGCCATCTGCCTGTCCGAGGAGGCCGACCCCGCCACGGGCAGGCGCGTCTGCGAGGCCTACAAGCCGCGCGTCCTCCGCCTCGTCAGGGACGGGGGCCTCTTCCTCGTCACGAGCTGTAACTGGACCGAAGAGGAGCTTGGCGCCTGGTTTGACGGGCCCGCCGAGGGCGGCGACGGGCGCTTCGTCCGCGTCGACAGGATCAACTACCCGAGCTTCCAGTTCGGTGGCCAGACGGGCTCGGCGATCAGTACTCTGTGCTTCAGAAAGGAAGCGAGCTGATTTACATGTAGCAGGCGAATTTAAAAACGCAATCTGACGACCGTATGCTCCCTTCCACGTCTTATCACCTGGACAATGATTTATTTCGAAGACTGTGATCCCGTTTGAACCGTATAGCATTGTATTTCGCATAAGGCGTGCGTCTCGTCCCGTCGTGGCAGTGGCCAGCCCGTGGCAGGATGCGAAGGGCACGCGTGAATTCATCGTGTTGTATCATATAGACACGGTACATCCGCACCTTTCCCCGTCGTCTAACCATGTGTTCATCAGGACCCGTCTCTATCCCCATACAGCGAGTCACCACCCAGTTACCCTGCTTCCACGGAGTCCAGGCTCCTTTCTGGGGGCAGCGGGAAATTGTTGAAATCCATGGAATTGCTTCATTACGTCTCGTCTGGGTCATCTATGGTGATGTGTTCATGGGCTCGCCGCCCGCCGCCGCGCCCGTCACCGAGTTGGCGGCCGTGGTGGCGAAGAAGCGGACGTCCACGTCGTCATCCTTCTGCAGCTTCTCCAGCTTGGGCAGGATCCGGCTCTGAATGAGCTCCATGCCGCGGGTTGACGGTGACAGCTCCACGCCCTCCTTCTCCAGGCTGTAGATGGTGCCCGTCTCCGGCAGACGGCGCAGCACGTCGATCAGCACACCGTACGTCTTGGCCACGTTGAAACGAATGTTGGGAATGTCGTCCTCGGCAAGCTTGTCGAGCAGCTGGGGCAGAATGCTCGTCGAGATGACCTCCATGCTGATGACCGGTGCCAGAGTCTAACGCCAAGGTCAGCACATCGTTGCAAGCTCCAAAACCATGTTATGAACGTACCGTAATTGCGAAGCACGTGGTCATCCTGTAGAGATAGTTAGGGTGGTTACCCATAGCTGTCACCTTGGGGATGATAGCCTCGCTGGCCCACTCCACGCCGAATACCTCGGTGAGCTTCTTCAAGTTGTGCGTAGCCGCCTCGCGGATAGAGAACACAGTGTCGCCCAACCAGCTCATGCACAGATTCGCCAGCTTCTCGTCGAAGAACTGAACGCCGAGCTGGGAGGCAAGCAGCGGGATATACTCGATGATCGCCAATCTGACGCGCCATTGCTTGTCTTCGGCGAGCTGAATAATGGCGGGAAGCAGAGACTGCGACAGAAGGTCGATGCCGATGACTATGGAAAGGTCAATGCATGTTCCAGCCCATTGTCACGTGCAAGCTTACCCTGGTTAACCAATTCGAGTTTCGAGATGATGTGCAGGCGGACCTCGGGGAACTCGTCCTTGAGCATCTGAAGGAACATGGGAAGGAGGTGATCGATGGTCCTGAGAAAAGGTTAGATGATGCTGCGCCAGCTGAGCATTGATTGACTTACTCTTGCTTGCCAAGGATGGGCGCAAGACCGCTGATCTGGGTGCCCAGGGCGGCGCGGACGTGCTGAGATGTGTCGGAGACGAGATCCTCGATCGTGCCGATGACATCGTTGAGGAGGACGTTGCGGTCGATAAGAGCGCAGAATCCGGGTATTTGACCAGCAATGGCAGTCCTCACCTCGGCCTCGGAATCCTTCAGCAGCTTTGTGAAGGAGGGAACCAGGTCTCGCGAGACAACCTCCTCATCCACAGCCTTGGCGATCTGTGTCGCCAGTTAGCATTCAAGGACGACACACCAGAATAAAGCTAGCCATACCTTCTCAAACCTGTCAGCGATCATGTAGCGGACCCTCCAGCTCTTGTCCTCGATCAAGTTGCGCAGGAGATTGAGCAGCTCGCCGTGGCTGGATTGTTGTTCCTTGGGAACGGTCTCGGCGATGGAGACGAGAATCTCCACAGTAAGGAGACGGACGCTGTCTTGGTCATCGGCTGCGAGGTGTTGGAAAAGGGGCATCATGTCTTCCATCACCACATCCCCGTTCATCTCCTTGACGAACTTGGCCATGTTTGTGGCGGCTTGACGGCGGACCATGGGAGTCTCGTCGTGAACGAGCTGACTGAACGCCTTTCTCAGTTCGTCTTGCGTGCCAGCAGAGACCTTGCTGTAGGGTGCGGTGAAGAGGCCGCAGCCCGACACCTTTGAGGTGAACCATTCGGCTTTAGCGAGGCGGAACGTGAGAGGGATGAAGTACTCCTCGACTTGTTGCGGGGACAGCTCGTTGCAGATCTTGTTGAGCGACTCGACGGCCTAGCGGGGGGATTGTCAGCCGGCCTTCTGACCGTTGGGGGTTGAGAGATATGTACCTTGTCACGGACGACGGGCTCCTCTATCGCGGCGAGGTTCTCGAGAGGGGACAGCAGAACATGACCCCATTGAGGACCTCCGACGTATTCGATGAAGCTACCGAGCTCCTCGCTCAGCGCAACCAAGACCTCGTCTTCATCCTCGACGGACTCTGCAACTTGTTAGTTGTTTTCGTCGGTCGCGGAGTAGCGCGCACGAGGGAGAGGATGAAGAGGGCAGGAAACGAACCATCAAGGAAGGGGATGAGCTCCTCGCGAGTGCGCTCGGCGCCGAGGGCGAGGGCGATGGTGGAGAGGCGGTGAATCGCGTTCAGTCGAAGAAGAACATCGTCATGCTATGGCGCACAGGTCAGCATGGAGCGAAGCTTATGGTGTGCTGGCAGGGGAATAGGTGTGGCATACCTTGAGCTCGTCGATGAGGACGGCAATAGGATACAGCTCGTCGTTGGCATTCGGACCTTCTGCCATGGCGAGCGGTGGGAGGGGGGTATCTGGGTTGATGCGATTATGTAGATGGATACTGGAAGGAGGAAGACCGGTATGAATTCGAGATTCTTAGGAGACGGTCGGTCGGCGGGGCAGGGATCGTTTGCGGGAGGAGTGTGATGCAATGACGGACGGCGGGTGGGTGATGTTATGGTCCGCGTAATTGACGAGGGGTTGGTGTCAAAAGGGTGCCGAAAGTGGGAGTCTCGATGGCGACAGCAAAGTCGAGGGAAGCTGACCTTGCCTTTTGAATGGGGCGAGGCGACGGCAGGGTCAGCGAGGCAGGTGAGCTGGCGGATGGGGCGAAAGTTGGGCAGAGGGATGCAGCAGCAGCGTTCAGTTGGAGGGCGGAAGTTCAGTTCTGGATTCTGGTGTTCCTTCGCTGTACGGCAAGACCAGGCGCTTGGTTCAGGTTCGGAATTGGACCCACCCGACACCACCTCACTTTGGACTTGAACGGGAGTAGGAACGCCCGGGCCACGTCTGGTCTACACTCACACTACCACTCTAGCGGCTGGCCTCATCACAGGGCGAAGCTTTGCTGGCGGGGCATCTGGGAAGGTGCTGCTCTCTGTCACGTGCCTAAGTTGTCGTTGCTGCACAGCATTGATAACACCACACCGTGATCTCCTCAAGTTGTAATCGTGTTCAGCATTAGCTGTATATGGAGATTTGGTCAGATGCAGGCTTCATCTGCAAGTTGTTTCTTCACCTCGTTTTTCTGAGCGAGGATAGGAGTGAGATTTCTCTATGGTACACTCTACTATTCCCCATGGTCGTCGCTAGGACTACGCTTGAGAGATCCTCTCCTCTACATTCCCATGTATTCCAATAACAGTATGGCTTACTCTCAAGCAAATGGTTGAATCTGCAAAAGCGGAAATCATGGAAGTTGTCTTCTAAGGAGATACCCAGGTATGCAGGTGTCTAGCCTCCATCCCGACGCGTTACATAATCAAATAGCCATCGCCGCCCTAAAGTCAGGTCCCCTGTGCTAAAGCGGCAACTCCCTCCCATTCGAAGAGCCCCGGATTTCGGATGGCTCGTGCTCGCCGCCTCGACCGTCTCAACTCATACATAGTCCCCGAAATTTCCTGTGACTCAAGACCACATTCGAGTCGCATAACACGGCGTTTGGGCGCAGGCGGAACAACTCAATCGCATGCCAACTTGATACCCTGTAGCCAACATGCCTACCATCACAGTCAACAAGTACGATCTGTACAAGGCCCTCGGTCAGAAGTGAGTCTCGCCAATTCCAAACGACAGAAGCTCCCCCCCAATGCCCCTCCAACCCCACCATCGCCATCACCGCCTGCGAGAGCCGTGGCATGTCACCGTGGCTAACCACCGCTCCGTAGCTTCACGACCGAGGAGTTCGAGGATCTCTGCTTCGAATTCGGCATCGAATTGGACGAGGATACAGAGAACGATGAAAGGCCCGTCGTCAACGGCGTTCAGGCGCCGCCAGAGCTCAAGATCGAGATCCCCGCCAACAGATACGACATGCTGTGCTTCGAAGGTATCGCCCTGATGCTTAACATCTTCAGAGGAAAGATCGCCCCCCCGAACTACCGAAAGGTCGAGCCCAAGGACCCCAAGGCCAACGTCATCACCGTTCACGAGTCCACAAACCAAGTGCGGCCCCTTGTCGCCGGCGCCATCCTCCGCGGCATCAAGTTCGACCAAGACCGCTACGACTCCTTCATCTCCCTGCAAGATAAGCTTCACATGAACCTGGCGAGGCAAAGAACACTCGTCTCTATCGGCACCCACGATCTCGACACGATAGAGGGCCCCTTCACCTACGAGGCCCACCCCCCGAAAGACATCAAGTTCACCCCCCTGAACCAGACCAAGGAGCTCAACGGCGAGGAGCTGATGCAGTTCTACGAGGCGGACAAGCACCTCGGAAAATTCCTGCACATCATCCGCGACGCACCCGTGTACCCCGTCATCTACGACAAGAACAAGGTCGTCTGCTCGCTGCCTCCCATCATCAACGGCGACCACTCCAAGATCACTGTCGACACCAAGAACGTCTTCATCGAGATCACCGCCACCGACGACACCAAGCTCGACATTGTTTGCGACATGATGGTCACCATGTTCGCCGAGTACTGCGCCGAGCCCTTCACAGTCGAGCCCGTCAAGATCGTGTCGGAGCACAACGGCAAGACCCGGGAGACGCCAGGCCTTGCCAGGCGCACCATCGACGTCGAGATCGACTACCTCAACGCCTGCACAGGCCTGAGCGAGCCTCCCGAGACGCTCTGCAAGCTCCTCTCCAAGATGGCCTACATCGCTAAGCCCTCCACCCGTGACGCCAACATCCTCGAGGTCACCATTCCTGTCACCCGCGCCGATGTCCTGCACCAGTGCGACGTGATGGAAGATCTCGCCATCTGCTACGGCTACAACAATCTCCCGCGCTCCTCGCCCAACAAGTCGGCCACCATCGGCGCCCCCCTCAAGATCAACAAGCTCAGCGACATCGTCCGCGTCGAGGCCGCCATGGCCGGCTGGAGCGAGGTCATGCCCCTCATCCTCTGCAGCCACGACGAGAACTTCGCCTGGCTCCGCCGCCAGGACGACGGCACCACCGCCGTCCGCCTCGCCAACCCCAAGACGGCCGAGTACCAGGTCGTCCGCACCTCCCTCCTCCCGGGCCTCCTCAAGACCATTCGCGAGAACAAGAAGCACGCCGTGCCCCTCAAGATCTTCGAGGTCGCCGACGTCGTCTTCAAGGACGACGCGCTCGAGCGCAGGGCCCGCAACCAGCGCCACTTCGCCGCGGCCTGGTACGGCAAGACGTCGGGCTTCGAGATGGTCCACGGCCTCCTCGACCGCGTCCTGCTCATGCTGCGCACCGCCTTCATCACGCGCGAGGAGGGCCTCACCGCGCCCGACGGCGCCGCTGACGGCTACTGGATCGATGAGATTCACGAGGACACCTTCTTCGCCGGCCACGGCGCCGGCGTCTGGCTCCGCCTCGGTGGCAAGGAGAGGCGCATCGGCGAGTTCGGCATCCTGCACCCCGAGGTTCTGAACAACTTTGACTTGAAGTGAGTGCCCTGTCATTCGTGACCCTTATTAGACGCAAAATACTGACCAATGTTTAGATATCCCGTGAGCACCCTCGAGCTGAACCTCGAGGTCTTCCTGTAGATGGCGTTGAGGAAGAGAAGAAAAAAGAAAGAACGCAGAGACGATGCTATGAAATGATGGACATGTATGGAAGATGTGGAGGCTAGGGCAGATAGAGGAAGGGCATCCCTAGACATACACTGCCAGAGTGAAGCACAGCAAGACTGGGGGTAGCAAGGCCAATCGTCATTCTGAACATCACCTGGACACACACTATTGAACAGAAGCACCCGAAGCCCGTGTGACGTGATTCATTAATCCATGCTGGCAAGCACTACGGGGGAATCCTTGGGCACACAAGCCCCATCCATGTAAGGCAAAGCAAGGCTGTCTCTATCGCTGAGGAAGCTATTCCTGGTGAAAACGCTTTCGAGCCCCGGACGAGAGGGAACCTCCGGCAACGCGCCTGAACGCCCGTGTCGCTCCGCCTCTGTGGCCCCATATTAGAAGGACCAGATAAATCAAGTCTTCCCTGCTTTTCCTTCTGTAGCTCCAGGGATATTCTCCTCCCCAACTCGCGCCATTGCAAAATGTAGCTCAGCTACCGCGAAGCCAGGGCGGAGTCCCTCGACATTCGGGGTCGTTTTCCCCTCGTGTCAGCGTCGGGCCGGCGCACAAGCACCGCATCAGGGATGGTGCTATCCAGAGATGTGAGGCTGCCGCTGTCAAACGGCCCCTCGCCCCGGTCATCGAATCCTCTATTTTCAGATCCTCTATTTTCTATAGAGGGTGATGTCGATATTCGGGCTGAAGAAGCAGTGGCGGGCCGCGAGCTCATTGGAGTGTTCGGCAGGCTGAGAACATTGTATTCGAGCTCGCCTTTGGTGCCCCATTCAGTTGGCTCAACAAGGTCATATGGTGCCTCGTGCGAGTTTTCGACCATGACGCCCTAGGTCAACTGATGAAGCTCTTGCTCCGTGCGCACCTGGGTTCTACTCGTGGAGGCTGGAGAGTCGCCTCTGCCGCCGAGACTGGTTATTGCATTGACACCACGGCTGAAGCTTTCCTGGAGACTTGTGAACGCGTTGGCATTCTCGGCTGACACGCTCCTCTTCAGCGGCGGAGCATTGTGATCGGGTGTCAAGGTTGCATACGGTGTTTCCACAGCGCCAACAACAGATTGACTTGTTGGCAGGCCAGGGACCTTTGCACCGCTAACTTCATTGGGAGGTGTGCCCGGCTGGCTGTTTGCGTAAGACAGCTCTGAGGAGGGATGGAAGTTAGCCATAGCTGAAGCCTTGGATAACTGGGCAGCATCTGCTGCATCAAGATCACCATTCAGCTCCTCATCTGTCCTGTTGAACAGCTGGTGCCACCACCGAATCTTGGCAAGTTCTGGCAAGAAGATACGTTCACGGCTCTTATCGTGATCGTCAACGACGGGGTCGTAGTCTTTGTTGGTGAACTCTGCTCTGCGGGAAAGGAAGTAACTCCAGACCGATGCAGTCTTCTCAGCCACTCCTGCATCGAGGCGTTGCTTCTCCGAATTGTAGAGGAAAGTTCCATATTGGCAGGAGTAGAGATGGTATAGTAGCCTGCGTAAGAACCGCTCGTTGAATTCGAAGCGGTTGGGCTGTTGGCGAAGCATCTGGTACACGCAGTCCAGGTATTGATGGAAGATGGGGCTGACCATCTTGGGAACGGTGGCCTCATCGTTGGCACCTTTTCCGGAACCTTCTAATGCCAGGTCCATCTCATCGTCTTTCTCTTTCGAGGTGCTTTTGTTGAATAGTCGGCGAGCACTAGCAAGAGCATTCGAAAGCACTTCATTGCGACCATCATTCTCGCCCGGCTGGATCGTTGCGCCGGCCATGGCATCCCTCTGCACCACGAAGTTGCTCTCATGATTGAGGTGACCCGCACGCAATCTAAACATGTGGCCAAAGGAAAGCCAGTCCTTCTCAGTGAGTGCAATGAATCCGTCTATGGTGCGGAAATAAGGGTCGAGCATTATTTGGCTCAGGGCACTCAGCTGGCTTGTACGGTCCCAGCCATCAGAGCAGTGAATCAGCACATGCGAGTGATGAAGCCCAACTTGGCGGGCAATGAGAGATGATCCCTGAAGAACCATGCGAATATGCTTGAGCCAGTCGCTTGAAGCGAGGAGTTGCTTGTTTGGCGACAGAGGAGAGATGTCGGCATCCTTGAGTGCTTCGTACACCTTGTTGAGCGAAGTACGCATGATATGAATGTTTTCAATGTTGAGGAAAACCTTCGTGGCAGATTTGTAGTATTCCATAGGTTCAGATCCATACCCGCCGGCCTGGTTCATCATGGCGTTGATGGTAGGTCGGGCATCCACGATCAGATTGCTTTGCTGGGCACCGTATATGAGACGCTTGCCCGTCTTCTCAT
This sequence comes from Furcasterigmium sp. R96-07A1, assembly GCA_037042015.1. Taxonomy (NCBI): domain Eukaryota; kingdom Fungi; phylum Ascomycota; class Sordariomycetes; order Glomerellales; family Plectosphaerellaceae; genus Furcasterigmium; species Furcasterigmium sp. R96-07A1. The sequence goes on from JAXQJP010000067.1 coordinate 230,973, forward strand.
CGTACATGACGGGAGCAGTGGAGAGAATGTCATCGTCCATTTTCTCGGCTTCGGTCAGCTGCACTTCGATCTCGTCGATCTGGCTAGGAGTAGGGGGAAGCTGGGCAGAGTCTTCCGGAGGCGATGCAGCAAAAGAGGCAGCGACAAGCTTCTCGTCCTGAATATTTTTGTTCCGCATAATGCCGGCTTTGGGCTGAGCGCAGCGCGTAATGGTGCAGTTATTCACAGGGTGAATGTAGCTGAGTGCAGGGATGCGGCATCTGGAGCGATACTCTTTGGCGTACTTGAGAACGTTATCCGATATCGAAGAGGGAACGACCATCATGCCCGGGTAAGTGTCGCAAAAAGAATAATCCTTGTTGATCCATGTAATCCTCCACCCTCTGTCGGGTGACTTTTCGCTGATGCCCTGTCTGCGGAACTCTGCCTTGGGGTCGTAAACGCCCCATCCGTCCACGGCCTGCTCAATCTTGGAGGGCTTGTGCGTGAAGGCATACAGCTTCTGCACCGTGGTGAGCTTGCAGGTCCTGGCTTTGATGAATTCGAAGACTTCACAGGCCGTCTTGTCATCCTGGAAGTTGAAAGCGGCGAAGATGAAATCGCGACCCCTCAGCCGGATCGAGCTCGGAATGCCCGAAGAAGGGGGAGTCGGCCGGAGCGTGCAGTGCGCAATCATGGGAAAGGTAATCCATGATTCTCGAGGCTTAGGAGGAGGGGTTGAAGCCGAGTCTTTTTGGTCTTTGGGCCCGGAGGCAGAACCGGGAGGGGGCCCGGAAAAGATGAGGTGGTAATCGGTGAGGCGGAGTGTTCCATTAGAGGTCAGACCTCCGTTGATGCACTGGACATCATCGACGACCTGAACATGAACAATGTTAGCTTCAGCTGCCTCAAAAACACAGCGAGCCCAAGCTCAACCGTACCATTTTGACCTCCATGATGACCAGAGCTCCCTCGAGGAGGTGGTGCGACTGTTATGAGCACGGTTGGCCCGGCTGGGTGGTAGGATAGCTGGTACTGAGAGCGCGCGCTCAAATCATTCTATAGCTCGAACTGGCACTGATAGTATTGGTCGGCGACAGTGCGTTGGGGTTGTTGAAAGACTGGTGGTTGAAACTGGGTTTGGAGAATGCGAATTGTATGTCGGAGGGATGGAATACGGATCGCGCGGAAGCGATGATCGCCGCTGATATAGTGCTTCTACTGTTTGCTTCCAAAGAGACAAGTAATAGTGAGCGGGCGCGCAAAGACAAGCAGCCTGTCAGTTTGAGCGTTAGAGGATTGCAGAATGCTTCTGTGAAGGAGGCAGCTAAAGGGCAATCCAGGGTGACGGAATGAAGAGAGGTCGAGGATTCAGGGTACCCAGACTGGGAGCTCGGGTTCCTAGCGCGGGGCTGGCCTGGAGAGCAGCCGACGTCAATCGCACCTGACTGATGAGATGCAGAATGGCACGGGCCCGAGGAATGAGGAAGGACCCCACATTGCATCGGCGCGTGCATTCACCGGGGGCCGTCTTTAAACCCACCCTGCCGTGAGCCCACTCACCTCTCGCCAGACTGGTGCACAGACCACTTCGGGCGCCCCAGGGCTCTACCAATTTTCCTCCCACAAGAATCTTTTTTGTGAGCCGAGCCAAACGGGGGTGAGCCTTCTGAACAACCTCCAACCCATACCGACGACCAACTACGGCATCTTCGACCGCTCGACTCTTCAACCCACCTCGATCCCTCCGACTTTCCCTCGAATACCCCGGAAATTGAAGACAAGATGGCTGCTGTCGGTGCTCCGATGTAAGCGTTTCCCCCCTCTGGCTGCGTGTTTTCCGCGATCCGACCTTTGGGCTGCACCCCGCCACGCCGCCTCCATCGCGAATTTTTGCAACAGGGAAAAGACTTGGAGGAGGGCTGCTGCACCAACAACCCAACGACGAGATGCTGGGGGCGCTTCGGAAGCAGCGAGATGGCGACGCGATGTGGCAGGAACTGAATTTGAAGGACAATTGACTAACACGTTTCCTCCCTACAGCTCCAAGCGCAGAAAGTTCGTCGCTGACGGCGTCTTCTACGCCGAGCTCAACGAGTTCTTCCAGCGCGAGCTGGCCGAGGAGGGCTACTCGGGCGTCGAGGTCCGCGTCACCCCCACCGTCACCGACATCATCGTCCGCGCGACGCACACCCAGGAGGTTCTCGGCGAGCAGGGCCGCCGCATCCGCGAGCTCACCTCGCTCATCCAGAAGCGCTTCAAGTTCCCCGAGAACTCCGTCTCGCTGTACGCCGCCAAGGTCCAGAACCGCGGTCTCTCCGCCGTCGCCCAGTGCGAGTCCCTCCGCTACAAGCTCCTCAACGGTCTCGCCGTCCGCCGCGCCTGCTATGGTGTCCTCCGCTTCATCATGGAGTCCGGCGCCAAGGGTTGCGAGGTTGTCGTCTCCGGCAAGCTCCGCGCCGCCCGCGCCAAGTCCATGAAGTTCACCGACGGCTTCATGATCCACTCCGGCCAGCCCGCCAAGGACTTCATCGACTCCGCCACCCGTCACGTCCTGCTCCGCCAGGGTGTCCTGGGTATTAAGGTCAAGATCATGCGCGGCTCCGACCCCGAGGGCAAGTCCGGCCCCCAGAAGGCCCTGCCCGACGCCGTCTCCATCATCGAGCCCAAGGAGGAGCAGAGCATCGTCCAGCCCATGAGCCAGGACTACGGTGCCAAGGCCGCCGCGGCCGCCGCTCAGGCCGAGCAGGCCAGGCAGGAGGCCGAGGGCGCCGAGGGCGAGGCTCCCGCCGAGTCTTAAGCTGCTCGCTGCTTTCCGAGGAGAAAAAGAGAAGGAAGATGAGAGGTTGGCAACGCTCTTGCCCGATGAACGCCCGCATGGCTCCGAGGGGCCAAGTGGGCATGGATTGGGGGGCAGGGCTGGTTCACTACCACAAAGGCGTCTTGATCATTTGCATCACTCTGCGGCAAAGGGAATTCCGGAATCGTCTGGTTGCGTCTGGATTGTAATGACGACAAACCATAAATGAGAGCAACGGAGACCAATTGAAACCCCCTCACGACCAACTATCTGCTTGACAAGCCATGCCTGCACGTGTGACATGTGTCTGCCACGGTATCTGATCACGTTTAATATCCCCTGGAAATGTCACGATTGGTGAAGCGGACTGTAGTCTATTTCTACACCTTCATGGGTACCAGTACGGCTCATGTGCAAACGGTGGTGTTGTAACAGACGAGGAACAGGAAAAAACAGCTCTGCCACTCCCGATGCCTGCTCCCGCAGCCATCGTCCCATGCCTCGGGCGGAAAAAAGTACACTCGACCCGGCCGGCTTCTCCCCCCAGCCAGTTGTGCGACCAAGGTCGATAGAAAAAAGGGGGCCAACACGCAGATTGTCAAGGAAATCATGAGAGCCTCTGCGCAAATATCAGATCAAACGCCGTAACCCCTCCCCATGAAGATTTTTGCGCCAGAGAGTTAGGTCGCCGCCAGGCCCGAGCGACGGGCCGACAGCGTCTCTCATCTCGCAGGCCTCCGCGGCCCGTTTCCGTCCCGGGGGGCCTTACGCCTCCCCAGGCTTTCCCCTGTTTCGTTTCTCGGCGTGTATCTCATGAGCCTTGCGGAGGGCCTGACTCTCGTCCTGGGACGGCGTCATCGGATCACCCTCCTGAAATATACAATGGTGCGGTTCTCACTCCCAATACGACGTGGACGGCGGTGCTGCGCGCTTTCCGCATCCATGAGGTGACAACGGCGGTAGAAAGGACAGGACGTCTACCTGGCCAATCGTTACCTGTCGTGGGATCGACGCGACTGCATCTCGATGTGCTCCTCGTGGGCCTTGCCGTTGGCACCACCGTTTGTTCGTCGCATGTCGCTGTCCGACTCGCTCTCCTCGGCCAGATCCGTGAGGCCAAACTCGGCGCCCGCCTCCTCGTCGTAGGCCCTCATGAGTCCTGTTGTGTCACCGTGGTGGCTACCCATGCTGTGACGAATGTCGGTGCTTCTCCTGGCCTGCAAGCTCAGGCGGGTCTGCACGCTCGAGACCATGTCGGTGCCGGTGGCGTCGGAGCCGCCACGCCCTGCGATGAGCTTGTGGCCGTGGGGATCGGACCTCGAAAGGTTCAGGAGGTAGACGCCGGAAAATGTCACGAGGAATCCGGCAAGTAGCGACAAGGTGTTAACAACGTCGGTCGTGTTGAAGCCCTGGAACAGGATGAAGGACGCAACGAGGGTGGCAGTCGTGAAGGTCACGTAATAGAGGGGGTTGACACTGTTAAGGAGCATGTTAGCAGCGTCGCATGGGTTTGCAGGCAAGGTTGAACGGACATGTTGGTCGGGAAGTGGGCCAGAGCCTTGTTGAAGTAGTTCATCTGCGTCAGGATGCAGACGGTCGTCAGGATCATGAACACGTATGTCGAAGGGTGCGAGAACTGGTTGTTTCCCGCAAAAGTAAGCTTCAGCGCGATGCCGAAGGCCTTGACCGACATGACGGAGACGGAGCCGACTGTCGAGCAGATGGAGAGGTAGATGAGGGGGCTCTTCCTGCCGTGGGCGGGGGCCACCTTGTAGATCATGGCCACCGCGAAGACGGTGACAAGGAAAACGTAGAAGAGGAAGCCTGTAAACCCATGTTTAGCACGCGGAATTGGTTGGAGCTGATGCAGGGTACTGACCTGGTTGAATGGCATAGTGGAGATACTGATCGATGGTCTCAATGTCCTCGTCTGGCGGCGCGTGGAGGACGATGATGACGGCACCGAGCAGACAGATGGCACTGCCGAGCCTGCCTAGAGTCCCGAGCTGCTCGTTGAGGAAGTATGATCCGAGTACCGCGCCGATGAGTACCGACATGGCGCCTAGCGGCGTGACAAGGATCGCGGGCGCGAAGGCATAGGCGGCGAAGTTGAAGATTTCGCCAACAACCACTGTAACACCAAGTCAGTATTGCGTCGCGCCGTGTTCTGCGTTGGGCTCGTACATGTCAAAATGCCTGCCCACCAGACAGGGCTCTTCAGGTATACGAAGCCGTCCCCTTCGAAGCCGTGTCGCTCTTCTGCTTGCATGAGACCCTGGCCCAGTTGTCAGCAACCGCTCGTCGAAACGACTATATCGTGATGCGGCTAGGCGCTGTAGTCATTGTACCTTTTTCGTGATCACAAAACTGATGCCTGCCAAGATGGTCGGGTTAGCACGAGTCTCGGAAGGCGAGACATGAGCAGAAGCATGCGACATACCAATTGCCGCACTAGACGACATGGCCAGTATTAAGCCGATGTATCTGAAGAGGATGGCGGGTCAGCTCTTGTGCCAACGCGACGTTGCGCAATCACGCAACTTGGAAGCCGGGCGCCGTGTCGCGAACATACTTCTCTTCCAACATGGCGAATTGGTGGGCGCGCAAGGCGACCTGTTGCAACTCCAGACGTGTCGGTGATTTCTAGGGTGGTGCTGCGCCCAGCACTAACTGTTCGACGAAGAGATCCGTGGCCGATGAATAGCTGGCGAGACTCGCGCCAGGCGAGGGGACGATAGTAAAGCCTTTTCTAGTCGGATCAGGAGTGGGCAATGCGGCCTTGGCTTATTAGACTCGAGAGAGCCTTGGTGATATGAAAGCTTGTTCGTGATGCGCCTCAAAGTCAGTCGGCAAATCGGGAGTCGGTCGGGGCCCGTATGGTTATCGCCAATCGGTACCCGGAGTTGAATCTTCTGGGTGTCCTGTCGGGGTCAGAGACGTTCGACTCGCTCGAGGACGTGGTCCGGGGGTGGTTGTTGGGAACAGTGGCTCTTTCGAGGATGGACGGGCGAGGATGTTTCGTGGGTAGGTTTTTGGGGGTAAACGGGACGGACCACCTTTTGCCTGCCTGGCCTGGGCTCCGAGAGGTCTCAGCAGAACTCAACGAACCTCGACGGGACGGGAGGTGTTACGTAGCGTGATCTGGCCCCAGTGACTTCGCCAGTTTCAGGCCCGACCCCTGGCTGCACGCGCCATCGGGATCTTGGAGGGAGCCCTGACCAACTGAAAGGCGCCCCCCAAGAATCCGCGCCCGGGCACTCGCCTCACCACTAGGGTGGAGCGGGAGGTGGCTAGGAGGACGGGACCCACTGGACGCGACGACGAGACTCCAAATTCAGGAACACACTGCACCACTGCACCAAACCACTGCTACTAGCACCCCCTTTTCCTGGACCACAGGTCCCTCCACTTCCCTGCCTGCGTGGTCTTTCCCCCTGAGAGGATCAGAGCCGCTGTCAAAAGGACCACACCATTCCAGGGTATCACGCAAGAAACATTTCTCAAACACCCACTGGGGAATCCCTCTTCTTCATGAACCATCAAAACGTAATCCTTGCCAGGCAGCCAGTCTCCCTGATTTCCCGATTATGTAATACTGCCCGTGTCCCCTATGGACAGAAAGGCGCAGGACGCGATCGCCGCAACGGACCCATCTCCGTCACGCCCGATACGAACTCTTGTCTTCCAGTGTCACCGCGAGTGGAGCTCAAGGGCACCTTTCAACCTTCAAAAGGGGGCTGAAGCATTCCGCACGGCGTGCCACGTGACCACGTTCCATCCCTGGTTCAAGCAGTCTCACTTCCATCCCTTTTTCGACATGCAGGGAGAGACACACCAAGTGCTTTCATTGATTGCGAATTACGTAGATACCTAAAACAGTTATCACCGGCGCTGCCGGGCTCTTGTTCCTCAAGACGCCGCCGCCGGTGCCGAAGACCCTCGGGAAACTCAACCACGTCCCGATATCATGGAGTCGATGCGTTCGCCAGCTTTTGCCCATGCCAGAATCGATAGCCTCAATCTGAGTGCCAGTGATAACGATTCAACCACTGTTAAGGGTTCTGCGGAAGCTGGCAGTCCTCCCACACGCAGGCTCACCCACGTGCCGCCAGTCGGATACTGTAAAACTTCTCCTTTGTGGCCCGTGGCCTCCTTTCTGTTTTATCCTCGCAACCCAACGCCAGAAACGCGTGCCGGAAAAGTAAAGGAAGAGCCTGTGTGGGTATCGAACGCATTATATCACGGAGAAAAGAAGATCTCAAGTCGAAGGCAGAGAGACGCTGGTAGCTGTCAAGCTAGGTACTCTGGCATCCAGTCGAAATGGCCATCTGTAGAAAATGTCGCGCTGCATGGTCAGTACATGTTTCAACCTGGAAGCCTACCTTGTCACTTTGGGGATACAATCCTCATTCATTGGTGTGCTTGCCGCGTCATGACTGTGGCTTGACAATGACCACGGCAATTGATGGTCCATATTGGCCCCGAGTTGCAAGTCTGGAGCATGCGTACGCGTATGGTAGTGGAAAGGGATGGTTAGTGGTGCGTGCCGGCTCAAGCGTCTGAGCGGCGCCGCTTGACGTCTATCTCATCGTCAGCTTGTCGTCCCATGGTCTTGCATCTAAGTACCACATACCTTGCTCGTGCTCGGCATCGACAGTGTCGTCCTCATCCGATCGTGGCCTCTTCGTTGAGGTCACGGCGGATTCTTGTGCGACATCCTCATCGCCTTGGCCGGCATAATCTCTCCAATCAATCTCGTCAAGGTCGCCTCCGTTGACCTCTACAGCCGCATTATCGGCGTCTGCTGGCATTTGGCCGATATCTGCGTCAAATTCGAAGTCTCCGTCGAAATTGTCTGTGTGATGGTCGCCATCCAGGGTCGCAGTGGCGCTAGTGTCAGACTCTACCTTGGCTACATTTGCGTCATCCGCGTGGGAAACCTGATGGTCGTCGTTTTCGTTTTCGTTCACATCAACGGCTGCACCTGCGGTCGAATCGTGGGTGGAGATGTTGTCGTCTGCCGTAGACACGGCTGTACTCGGTTCATGGGTATCGTCGTCGTTCGCCTCGAAAGCTTGAGAACAGACGTCAGCATTCGTTGAGTGGGACACGCTTGTGTCAGAGAGATGGTATGCGTGGCGAGAAAGAAGGATCAGTTGTCCCGGTGCGGAGCGCGGAAGGCGTGCATCCCAGGCTGTCCGTAATCTGGCTGTTTCCGCAAAACTGAAGCTTTCCAGTCTAAAAGTCGATTCCTCGTCCATGTCGAGGATAGTTGCTTCGTCCAGGCATGGACGGCAGAAGCAGACTCCCGGTTTGTAACAAAGGTGGGCAAAGGAATCAGGGTATTTACCGTCTTCAAGGGACGCCTTTTGCGCGTCGTTGAGCTCTTCCGCCGCTTGGGCGTAGTCACTGGGAGAGGGTTCGCCTCCGTCCCCACTGATCTCCTCAGCTGCGTTCACTTGACCTTCGCCAAGTACTGAAGCGCCCTCGTCAAACTCCTCATCAACCTGGCTGGGCTCGACACCACTTCGGCCAAGTGTGCCAGTGTCAGCTTCCTGTGGCTTTTGTCCTTCAGAGTCGTTCTGGCCGACATGACCGAGCTCAGTCTGGACCTCTCCAGCGTCTGTGGTGTCATCATAAGGGCCTTGTCCTTGATCGAGTTTGTCGTTGTCTTCGTCGAGCAGGCCAGCGTCCTCTTCGTATTCACCAGTGGGCTCCTCGTCGGGTTCCAGGGCACCATTCTGATCATTCACGTCATGGCCATCGCCCATATCCTCATCATCTCCACCAAGTTCGTCATGTGCTTCGCTGTCGTCCGCAGCATCCTGCGTCGGGCTTGCCGTGTACTGGCCACTAGGAAAGCATATGCTAACCTCTTCAATGTTCTTACCCTGGTACGCATCCTCTATCAAAGCCTGCCAGCGCAAGTTGCAGCTGGGTCGAGTGACAAGGTATGCATACAATGGTCTCGACGCGTCTGGGTCCTTGTTTGTAACCAGGTCGTTGAAGACCTGCACGATGCTATTCATTGTGATATCCCGGAAATTTTCAGGATTGCTCGACTGTTTCATTATTAGTCGTTGCCCCATCTGGGCCAAAAGGGCATAAATGCTACTCACCTCTGCAAATTCGAGTCCCATCTCATCGACTTGGAGCACAAGCTCGTCAGTCGAGGTCAGATCATCCGAGAGCTCCCGCCGGAAACTAGCGAGAAGTTCTTCCATACTGCAGTGAAGGAGGCTGCCATCTTCGAAGAAGCACTGCTTGCCTTCACTTCCGGGTGAGTCGTACAATAGCGGGTAATCTACCCCGTGCCACGAAACGACGACCTCAGGCAACTCGTTCTCACTCTCCATGGGAGTGTCCAGCGAAGCAGCGGAGGAGTCACCATAGAGCGCCTCGTCTAATGCTCGATCTTCGAGAGATCTGCTCTCGTGTCGAGTTTCATCTGCAAGTGCCTGCTCATTGTCCTGCGAACCTGGCGTGGTAACACGTTTTGCAACTGCGTTCTCATTCGCGAATGGATTGGCAAGATCCTGAGCCACTGGGTCTTCATCATCCGCCGTTTCTTCGCCGGCCATCTGTGACTGCGTTGAATCATGGGGCTGTGAGGCTGACGGTTCGTCGTGATCATAATCGATCTCATGCAGGGCATCTTCTCCAGACCTTTTCTGGAATGCCGCAGCTGAACCAGCACTCTCATCGTCATTTTCTGCCGGGCCTTTGCCGGACTTGACGGCTGAGTCTACCGTGCCCTCAGCTCGGTCAGCACCATCAGCGGTGCCCTCCTCAATGTTGTCCTCGACGACTTTGTCCGGGATGCCCGAAGAAGGCTCGGCCATGTTGCCATCCAAAACAGCGTCTAGGTTCTGGGTCGACACCTCGTCTTGTGCCGCATCGGTGCCATCTTGCAGATCCCAGATATTGCCATCGAGGGCGTCGATACCGATTTCTTCGTTCAGCTTTGAAGCTTCTTCGTCCGGAAAGTTCTCCGAAAGGTTGATATCGAGCTCGACGTCGGGCTCTGCAAGATCGGCTGCCGCCGGAAGATCGAGAAGATCAGACTTGGAACCGACCACAGGCTCTCCCGAAAGCTGTGCGGCCTCATCATCCGAATATCCGATCAGATCTTCCTCGATGGTATCGGCTTGATCCATATTGGGCGAGAAGTCTAGGGCTACCTCAGCCTCTGATTTGGTGATGGTGGTTGCCATTTCAAGGCTGATTGAGCCGGGCTGGGAAACACTCGGATTGGCGGCCGGTGAACAGCCAGTACCAGGCCTATTCAGAATTCCCACCTCTGGCTGTTTGATGTCGCGGGCTCGAATATCGAACGCCCGGGGGTGACGTCCCCAGCTGGTGGGAAAGCGTAGTACGTAGGGCCGAGTTGGGAAATGGGCCGAAGGGAACACTAAACGATGGGATGATCTGATTCCTGGCGGGGCATTTGCGGCTTCTGCGAGAGAGACTCAGGTAGGTCTATTTCTTCTTCAGAGTTGCTCGTGAGCTAGAAATCGGGTAGGTTAAGAGAAAGAACTCGGCGTTTCTTGAAGGTGGGTGGTTGTTGGAGCCTGAATAAATTGAACGTGGGCGCGTTGAAAGGAACAAGGAAGGCAAGCACGTCGGGTAGCTCCCTCCGCTCTTTAGAGTGCCTTACCAAAGAAGGACTAGCGCAATATGAGGCCGTCAGCTGGAGGGACCAAATACGGTCCGTGCGTCATGTCTTCCAGGCACATGGGTGAGTCAGCAAATCGAAAGAGTGCTGTGAGGCATGGGGTTTGACCACTTGGTAAAGTATTCACGAGGAAGTTTGAAATCAACTTTAATCCTCTCGTCACTGAGCTCAAGCAGAAGAGTAATTGTGCTTGCCTCGTGGTTCCAAGCAACAGCACCCTGAGCATAACATTGAGCGCCGAATCCCACGCTTGTGAAATGGTCTGCATACTTAAACACAAGAACGCGGTGATAATTATGTTCTGACACCGAAACAACTAAGACTAGATCACAAGGCACATTGACTTACTATAGATGACGAAAATCACAAGACAAGTCTTGAGAAAAGGCGAACTCAAGTGCTTCAGGAAGCTGAGTCGATGAGCGCACGAGCCTTCGTTCCATGCCAGTGCAACACGTGACGCGAATTTAGGGGAATCAGGAGACGCCCCCGTGGCAGCTACGCAAAGGGTCCCCACAACGACCACCTAATTCAACCAGCTGTCGGTCCCTCTTGAAGTGTAAGGGTTGCGACAGCATCTTGACGCATCCCACGTATCTTTCGACCACCACCACACCGGTAGATTTGCCTTGCTATCAAGATGGTGCGTGATACATTCCATGGCATGCTTCCGCCAGAGATACTGACCACTCGCGCCTGCAGGTCGTCCTCGCAGCCTCGATCTGTACCCGCGGGGGTAAAGCTGTCCTCTCGAGACAGTTCAGGGAGATGCCACGATCACGCATCGAGGGCCTCCTTGCCTCGTTCCCCAAGCTCGCCGATGCGGGCACCCAACACACCACCGTCGAACAGGACAATGTCCGCTTCGTGTACCAGCCGCTGGACGAGCTCTACATGGTCCTCATCACGAACAAGCAATCCAACATCCTGCAAGACATCGATTCCCTCCACCTCTTCGCCCAGGTCGTCACCAGCACATGCCGAAGCCTCGACGAGAGGGAGATTCTTAAGAACGCATACGAACTGCTCAGCGCCTTCGACGAGCTGGTTACTCTGGGTTACCGGGAAAACCTGACGATCAGCCAGATCAAGACCTTCCTCGAGATGGAGTCTCACGAAGAGAGAATCCAGGAGATCATCGCAAGGGTAAGGACCGGCACAAACCGCTGCATCAGCGAACAATCGCTGACTGTTTGCATAGAACAAGGAACTAGAGGCCACCGAGGAGCGCAAGCGCAAGGCCAAGCAACTGGAGATGCAGCGCAAGGAGACTGCCAGGAGTGGCCGTGGAAACATTCCTCCCAGAGCTCCCAACTACCCCACATACACGCCGCCCGCTCGCACTGCCACGAACGATACCTACGACTCGTACGAAGCTGAGAAGAACAAGACATTCAACAAGTGCGTGGCACGACTCTCTCTGTGTTCGTTCCTTCCACTGACTTGACCAGGTTGGCCGCTCCCAAGGGCAAGGGCATGCAGCTCGGCAAGAAGTCTAAGACGACGGACATGTTCGAACGCGTCCGCGGCGAGATGGGGGCCGAGGTGGACAATACCCCCCTGATTACCCCCACTGTTGCATCTACCGCCGACCCCGTTGCCGAAGCCCGCGTCTCCTCCACGATGGATAGGGACGCTATTCACGTCACCGTATCCGAAACCATCAGCGCCAAGCTCTCCCGCGAGGGTGCCGTCAACTCGCTGGCGATAAGCGGCGATCTCACCCTTCGCATCTCTGATCCCAGCTTGACAAAGGTCAAGCTCATGCTTCAGGCCACACCTACACAAGGCGCCCAGTTCAGGACACATCCTAATGTCAACCGAAACATCTTCAACGACTCAAAGGTCATCCAAATGAGCAACACAGCACGAGGGTTCCCTGTCAACAACGCCGTCGGTGTGCTGAGGTGGCGCGCAACCCCCAAGGCCGACGATACCAGCGCATGCCCCATCACCTTCACGGTCTGGATCAACAACGATGGCGGCAAGTACAACATGACGGTGGAGTACGAGCTGACGGGCGGGGAGCCGCTCAGCGACGTCAGCGTCATCATCCCGTACCAGAACAGCGAGCCGGTTATTTCCAGCTTCGACGCTGCCTACGAAGTGTCGGGTGACACGGTTGAATGGAATATTGGTTCCGTCACGGACGAGAACCCCAACGGCTCGTTCGAGTTCGAGGCGGAGACGAACGACGAGAATGACTTCTTCCCCATGAACATTCGCTTCTCCAAGGAGACTCCTTACGTTGATGTCAATGTAAGTCGAACCCTGATTGACGCTCTACGCTGGCAGGGTATGCTAACCATGACGCCTAGGTCGATTCGGTGGCATTGCTGGACGAGAACGAAGAGGTTACCTTCTCGAAGGAGATCAAGTCCGTTGCAGACAACTTCCTGATCGAGTAGGAACAGTACTGCGGATGATGAGTGATGAGCACGAGACCCACCGGTTTTATAGCGGAATTATAGATGGTCCTTGGGCGCAGATGCGCTTGTTGCTCCCATGGTTCTCAAAAGTCAATGTAGATGAGAAGAGATTGTCGACAACTCCAGCCCATGTCACGTCTTTTCTGCAGAGTGTGATGAGCAAGAGTGAATCCAGGCTGTATAACACCTTACCTTACCTGCATAAAAAGGATGGGAGACGGGCCCCGGCGAGCGAATTGGCGGTGGTGGGGCCAGTCTTGGTCTGTGCGCGCAATCGTTCCGACCGCGACCGGTCCCTGCTCTCAACAGCTTCAATTGGTGGGACTTAACATTTTCGTAGATCCCGCGCGTGAAACCTCTCCTCCGCCCAGCGCCCGACCTCGCCCTCCACCTACGAATATCCTCATTCGGGCCTGTCTTTTTCGACACTGTTCAATCGGCGAGCATGGCTTCACTCGCAACAGTCTGCCGCCTTTCGGCGAGGATCACCAGCCGGAGAGTCCCGGGCGAGTCCGCCGTGCGAGGTTTGTCCCGACCTTGAGCTATATTCGCAGTTACCCGCGTGTAGGCATTGGCTGACGACCTTGGACCTGTACAGGATTCCGCTCCTCCGCACGATGCCTCGCAGCGCAGAACTTCACCATGCCTGCCCTCTCGCCCACGATGACCGAGGGCAACATTGCGACCTGGAAAGTGAAGGAGGGCGAGAACTTCGCCGCTGGCGACGTTCTCCTCGAGATCGAGACCGACAAGGCTACGATGGACGTTGAGGCACAGGAGGACGGCATCGTGATGAAGATCATGGCGGCCGACGGATCCAAGGCCGTCCAGGTCGGCACCCGCATCGCCGTGCTCGCCGAGGCCGGCGACGACATTTCCTCGCTCGAGCTGCCCGCGGACGAATCGCCCAAGCAGGAGACACCAAAGAAGGAGGCCGCACAGCAGGAGTCGTCCTCCCAGAAGGAAGAGTCTTCATCGGCACCCGCCAAGAAGAGCAGCGCTCCCCCCACCGACGGCAAGAAGTTCGAGCAGAAGTACCCCCTGTACCCCTCGGTCCAGCAGCTCATCCACTACAACAACCTCGACGCCGACACCGTGGCCAGCATCACGCCCACGGGCCCCCAGGGTCGCCTCCTCAAGGGCGACGTGCTCGCCTTCGTCGGCGCTATCAACGCCGAGACCCCGGGCAAGCTCTCCGAGCGCTTCACCAAGCTCGGCCACCTCGACCTGAGCAACGTCAAGGTCGCCAAGAAGAAGGAGGCCGCGGCTACGACAGAGCCCAAGCCCGCCCCGGTCGCCGCCCCGCCGCAAGAGTCCGAGGTCGCCGTCACCGTCACGCTGGCCAAGGCCATCGAGGCCTCGAACCGCATCTCCGAGACCCTCGGCGTCTTCCTGCCCCTCTCGACCTTCATCGCGCGCGCCGCCGAGGTCGCCAACGACGACCTCCCTCCCTCCTCCCGCCAGCCCTCCGCCGAGGAGCTCTTCAACCAGGTGCTCGGCCTCGACAAGCTCCAGCCCCGCACCTCGCGCGGTGCCTACATGCCCCAGATCTCCGCGCTCGAGCCTTCGTTCCTCGCGCCCCGGCCCGCCGCCCCGGCCAAGCAGGCCGACATCATCGACATCCTGGCCGCGCAGCCCAAGCAGAAGAAGGCCGCCCCGGTTCCTGCGACGCGCCCCGGCCTGTCGTCCTCGGGCCCCAACGTCTTCAGCCTGGTGGTGCCCAAGGGCGACGAGAAGCGCGCCTCGGTGTTCCTGGAGCGGGTCAAGGCGATCCTGGAGACGGAGCCAGGCAGGCTGGTTCTGTGAGCGGTGGGAGCGTGGAGGTTGGTCTTTTTTCGCGGGAGCAGATCACACGGTAATGGGAATAGACGGGCGAGCAGCAAAGCGAGCCGCACGATCATGTACTTTTACTACCAAGGCACATACTTGAAGAGACTAGAGGTATCTTGGAATGACTACGCTGGGTGTGATGGTGAATGATGTTGATGCAATTGATAGGTATGCAGTGTTGCCGAACGCCACGCTTGTCGATGTCCAAAAGAGGAGGTGCCTTTTACATGTCCAGCACCGATAGATAAATTAACGCCAATGAAGAGAAGATGGGGGGGCGAGCTCAGGTTCTGGCCTTGGTCTTTCCCTTGGACCTTTTTGCCGCCGCCCCGCTGGATCGTTTTCGAACTTTGCTGTCACCTTTAGGTTTCAACACCTTCGGCCCAGGTCGTGTCCCCGCGTCGACAGTCTTCACCGGCTTCCTCCAGTCGTATGCCGCAGCGGTGAACCTGGCGCCCTCCTGATTGTGAGGACCGGCCCTGTACCTGTCCGAGTTGCGCAGCCGGCTCCCGAAGAACCTGTTGGGGAAGAAGGTCGACCAGAAGACCTGGCCGGGGTGCTCTTGGTTCCACACGGCCACCATGTCGTCGAAGCAGACCATGTCCTGGTTGCAGGTCTGCTGGACGACGAACTCGGGCACGGCCCCGGCGTTCCATCCGAGCTGCATGTGCGGCGCCGTGCAGGCCTGGCTGAAGTCAAGGACCTTGCCGTCGGCGTAGTTGTCGGCGCGGAGATCCCAGACGACGATGCCGAGGTCGTTGAGGGCCAGGATATCTCTGCGCATCTTCGGAAGCATCTTGTAGGTAAAAGGGGGCTTGTCCTGGGGCACGAGATCCTTCACTATGCCCCTGATGGGGCGGTTCTTATCCGCCTTGGAACGGTTCCATTGGTCAACGCCGAGTTGAGCCAGGCTGTGCTCGTTCTCGGGGTCGAGAAAGATGTAGCCGTGGCATTTGACGGCAAGGTCTTCCCGGCCAGTCTCTTTGAGACGCCCGTAAGCACGGCACTCGGCGTTGAAGGGCTCCTTTTGGCACATGATGTCCTCGAAAGTGACCTGGCCATCTTCCAGGATGTTGGTGTTGACCAATTCCGAGGGTCTAAAAAAGTTGAACTAGACCAGTCTCATCAGCCTGTGGTGATATCTCTGTTGGGTGGCCATGTACGGTATTACTTACCAGCTTGAGCGCGTATTGCTTGTCATCGATGGTCACCTCATAGACGCGGGCATGAAGGCCATTGCCGAGCAGGCGGCCAATGAGAATGTGTCCTTGTGTATCATCTCTGAACTGGAAAGGATGAAGTTTCGGTCCCTGGTAACGAGGCAGCGCCCGCTGGGGCATGGCTCTGCATACGGAGCCAGAGGATGTGAGAAGCTCGTTCGGGGCTGTGTTGGTCGTGATCGAAGTGAGGCCGGGCCGTTTCTGTAAGTAGACGCGTTGGTGTGGTCGGCGAGGACTCGACCGAGGCGTCGTTCAATATGTGGGTCCACATTTCAAGCCACCTCCCGTCAGTCTTCGATTCCACAGCGACTGGCGAAGCTTCACCAGACATCAGTATACTGCGCTCTCCCTCCTCTGCCCCTTCCTTTCCTTACTAAAATGACCTTGTCATTCTCGAAGCGCCCATTCTTCAGCCAAGCCATGAGCTCGCCCCTTTTTTGATAGTGCTGCAAGGAAGTTGCTAGTAAGCGCTGGGCCGCGGGTGTGGTCAAGCAGGCCCCCCTCTCGTGGAACAGGGCGCCAACTGGGTGCAGAATCAACAGGGATGGTACGTGTGCCATGATATCAGCATTTAGCTGCTCGACCCAAGTCCCAATACTCCGAGCGTCTCGTGGTGTATCGTCCCTATTCACCAGGCAAGTCACCGGGTTGGTGGGGTGGTCAAGATACATATAAAAATAGAGATACTGTTAATGCATAGGTCTCATCCTGTCGGATCTGTTAACACGCAGTCGCAATTGTCCCTGCTTTTTTTCTGCATCCGCTTGGATGCTTCGCGGAGGCACAACAGGCAGCAACCGCGCACAGAGATGGCTGCCACGACCAGTGCCGAGTTCTGTGAACTCTTCCAGTACTTCTATGGTGACAGCCCGGCATCTTTGTGTCTCCCCTTGGCTCCCATTTTGTTTCATCCGCCGTCATGACGATTACCGGAACCCTCCATGAGATCCTCACGTACCCCAACCCTGCTCTGCGACTTGACGGCCAGCAGTCTGGCGCTGTTACGCGGAGCCAACTCTATAAAGACATACTAGAGGAAGATATCACTGAGTGGGAAGACTTTACCTACGAAAACATTACCGCAGCGTATGGTCACTTGTTCGACATAGGGCCTATCACCTCGGAGGCGTATCCAGACCTTCGGGGCACACCTACAGAGATCGAAAAGGAATCCCACGTTGACAAGATCGGTACCCTCTGGAACGCGCAGATCTGCCGCTATCCACTCAAATGCGGCGCGGAACGGGTTCTGCGAGACCTCGGCCTTGAACAGCAGGATATATCGCTGCGACATGACGGCAAGAGCTCAGTTGACCTAGGGAGCGACAGCAAAGCCAAGGCTCCCGACTGGTCCATCTATATCCGCGACGAGAGCAAGACTGTCATCGTGTGGGGTGACAGCAAGTGCAGCAGCAAGTGGGCTTCGGACCCTGCCAACCTTCCCCCGGGCTTTCGGAGCAACTTTCTGTGGCCATACCGCCAGCTGCTGACGTATTGCGTCAACGACTCGATGCGATACGGCTTCATCTTGACGCCAGAAGAGCTGGTTGCCACTCGCGTGGTGCAGGGCTCGCAGCAGAGGTGGCGGATCCAGTACAAGTCAATTCCCTGGAGGAGCTCCGGGGCCACCTTGACGGTGAACCTGGCCATCTGGGCCCTGGCAATGATGGCGTTGAACGAGGGCCATCGACCAATTCGGTCTGAAGCAGACACTTTGCCCCTCAATGTTTGGTGGCAGGACGGCGCTAAGATGGAACACCACCTGTCGGGCAGGAGAGTGACCCAGCTCCCTGCTGGAGCTGCTGCTCGCCCACGGCCCGCCACTATTCCCGTGCCCGCAGTGGATGAGGTGCTTGACAGGTCGAAACGGCGCCGGCGTCGTTGATGGTTCATGGAATGCTCTTGGTTTGAGCGCTCGAAGACACGATGCCTCGACCTAGAAATTGGTCTGAGTTTGAGCGCTCAAAATAATCGTTCGCTAGTTGCTTTAGTAGTCTGGTGTGAGTGGCCGAAAGAACTATGATATCACATTAGTTCACGATGAATCGGGTTACTCCTGAGATGACTTCACTCGTGGTAGTAGTTTTGCTTCTCCTTATTATTATCGTCCGCCGTAGCCACGACCAGACCGCCCCACATTTCAAAGGCACTTCACCAAAGAATGGCAGTCGCGACCACGGGCTTGTAATGTCCACCCGACTTTCAGTGAGGCGTATTCCCGAATTGAAGTGTGATCAATTCTAACTGCTGCGACAACATCGGCTTCTTCTTGGTATCCTGTTGGGTCTCGAGCAACACCACATTTGCTGCATTGAACTTCGTGGCGCTACCGCGTCCTTGCACGCGTCAATCTCACCACCCGCCAGACCAAGAGCAATGCCAGTGTCATCGACATAGGAGTCGGGTCATCCTTCGGCACCATTAGCCAAGATGACGGAGATACCGAGCTTGCGGCTCTTTAGCGAGACCAGATTCGACCACCGTGTTCCCCATGGCTTACCCCGAAGCAATCCCACCGTCGACCTCTCCGTGTCGTGGGATGCCTCCGGGAACAACCTCCTCATAGTCCGCCCAAAAGACCAGGTCGTCTCAAAGATCCATCAGTATTCCAGACCCGGTACCCAAGCACCAGAACCCTTAGCCATCACATGGAAGTCTGACGGTATGTGAGAACGAGGCCTACAGATGCACGGTTACTGACCCGCTTAGGGCAATTCCTGGCCGTCGGCTGGAGCGATGGTACCGTCAGGTTGATGGGCCTCGAGAACAACAAGACGGCCCATCGTATCCGGATCACCGAGGACTCATCTGCCAAGATCACGCACATAGGATGGTCTTGTAACGCCGTCAACAGAGGCGACAGCCAGCAACCCAGTACCTCATGGCAGGACGTCCTAGCAGAGGAACTCGACTTTCCGGGACGGCCGCCAACGCTCGATCTTCCCCGCGAGCTCACATTTCTAGAAATCGATGTGTCCCTGCCCAAGATCAGCCCTCTGCCTCCGGGAAGCGCGGGAGAAGGGTACGTGGTCATTCTAGCCTCTGCAGGTCCGTACTGACCGAATACCAGAGACGACGCCATGGTCTTCACACTGCGGTCTGGCATCGACTTTCTCTTCCAGCCCTTCAAAACGGAAGATAGTGATCAGGTTCATGTCATGATCGTGGGCACCAGTGACGGACGCCTTCACCTGAGCGTGTATGACTCGTTTGTGATCGGCGACTTCCGTTACACCCTTCCCAGCTCCATGTACAAGCCTGGTGTCTTGCAACTCGTGCACCATGCTGCTCACCCCTCGGTGTCTACTCACAGTCTGGTATTGAAGCACCCGGGCGATGACGGCAAAGCCATATACCTGGTCCCCATGGACTTGCCCTTCATTTCCTCGTCCCCTATCAACCTTGCCCTCCTGGCGTCCAAACTGACCACTTTACAAACCTTGCTACGCTACATCAAACAGACACAACTGCATATGAAAGCCGAGTACAACAATACGAGAGAACTGCCGACAAAGTTCCTCCGCGTCATTCAGGAAGACCTGGAAAAGGATGAGTCGGGGCCAACGGACGTTGTGCAGGCTCTCTTCCATACGGTCGTCACTGGGCACGCCCATGATGTTACCAAAGAGTGGCTAGTGGACAACCTGGCCGAAAGAGTGAGATTCCCCTTTCACACCAGAGGGACTTGCTGCTAATAACACATTTCACAGGGTCACAAACGATGGGACAAGACCGTCACCTCTGGCCTAGAGAATCTGCGCTCACTCGTCCATGAAAATTTCATCCCAGCACTACAGCGATGCTCGATCATTCTCAGCCGTCTTCGCGGCCTGGCTCAGTTCTATGACGACCGCGACGACATTGGCTTCTCCGTCGCGCAAATCTCGCGTGCCATGGACGTCATCGACTGCTTGACCATGCTCGGCCACCGCATCTTACTGCAAGTGATGGAGGAGCTTGATCTCTTCAACGCGTTTTCTACCTGGCTCCGCTTCCAGATCGATCGTCTCGCCTCCTCCAACGCCAACAGTGAAGAGCTGATGGAAAAGGAGGCGGTCATGGAGAATGGGAAGATATTGACCTACATACAACGTTTCCTGATCCACAGCCCCATGGCTCTGTACTTCGTCGACGCCAGCCAGGACGATTACAACGCAGACTGGAAAGCCGTCGAGGGGGGCGTGGGATTGCTCGACATGGTAGACACCCAGCTGAAGCGGGAGGAGGAGGGGCAACCACATATGAAAGCTCTTCCGCAGGTAAAGTTCCTCGTCGACTACTTTGATGACCGCGCGAGCGGACTTTTCAAAGACATCGCCGAGGCGCAGAAGAGAAGCGTGCGTTTTGGGCAACCGACCAAAGTGGTCGTCGGGGGCAACATCACACGGGTGGACACTATCATGCACCACTCGGCTGGAGAGGTGGGTTCCCTAGGAGAGTTGCTACGGAAGGGCCAGGCTTACATTGCGCAGGCTGCGGATCAAGTCGTAAGCTACGTGGCTGTTTGTCACCAGGATCAAGAGAACACGGGTAAGTTCTTGCGCCGCATTTATGGAAAGGCGTGTCAGCTGACTGGATCTGGGTAGTCTACATAATCCGGACAGAGATGCGCGTCGTCGCTGGCATTAGTGTTCCCAGTGCAAGCAAAATCGGTGCTCTCCACGTGCAAGACGAAAAGATCGTGGACGCCAGGTTCCTCGATGGCACGACTCTTGTCCTGCTCGTGTCTGGTGGCGGTACGACCCTCTATAGCCAATATGAAATGGACCATGCTGACCAACATCCCCAGGAACCGATCCTCATATTATTCAGCTGCCGCTCGCCTCGCCTCAGTTGAACTTCGTACCCTACCAACAAGGGCACCTCCCTGCACCACAGTCTATCCAAGAGATTCACGACCATGCCGGCCAGCAACTCACCGCGTTCCACTTGCCGGAAGATCGATCCTTCGTCCCTGTAGAGATGGAAGTCCACAGGTCCACTGACGCACGAGGGGAGATGCCACCTCGCGTATGCCTCTTGGGCCGCGAGCGCGCGACGTGGCGAGTATTCTCCCTGGATCCGTCTGCGCCGGAGCCTCCGCGACGTGGCGTGGCCGAGGTGGCGAGCAGCGGTGCGCGGGCGGGCGAGGCGCAAACACCTCGCCGCGGAGATGGCGCGGCGTAGGGGAAGCCGTCGCCGTCGCCGCGAATGGGCCGGGCCATGACCTTGCCCATCGGGCGCGGGAAGAAGCGCTAGAGGCAGGGTGAGCGGAGGACTCGAGGGCAGCATTACAATGTGGGTAGACGGTTTGTGAGGGGACTGGGAGCTGGGCGAGTCACTAGCAGAATGAGGACGTTCGGTCATGAATTGCAGGCGGGGAAACATGGAATTATGAATACATGATGCGTACAAAAAACAAAGGTCGAGTGACCGACCACCGCCAGTATCCTACCCTGCACCACGTCGGCCAGGATCTCTCAGCGCGCGTCGTGGCTACTTCCGCGGCTTGGTGATCTCGAAGAACTCGGTGAGGCCCTGAACGACGGCCTCGACGTTCATGTTGACGAGGGGCATGCGGTCGTACGAGTCCTCCTTCATGATGGCGACGAGGGCGAGGTAGCGATCGACCTCGCGCAGCATGATGGGGCGGCCCGCGTCGTGGAGGACCATGCAGCTCTCGGCCCAGTTGCATGCGACCTGCTCCTCGACCTTTGCGTTCCATGGCTCGCCCTCGATGCGGCGGCGCTGCGCGTCGGAGCGGGGCCAGGAGCCGTAGACTTCTGTGATGTCAATGATGACGTCGATGTAGTCGGAGCAGATCTCGTAGGCGGCCATGTCGGCGGCGGCCGAGTCGGTGGCGATGTAGATCTTTGAGAGGACGTCGAAGAGGTAGGCCTTTTCGAAGCGGCAGGTGCGGCAGAGGTTGGTGAGCATGGCCTCGAGGGTGCCGAGCTGGGGGATGAGCTTCTGGATGACCTTGGAGAAGGCCTCGAAGATGGAGTGGTTGTAGATGGAGGTCAGGTGGAAGGTGACGGGGGCGTTCTCGAAGCCGTGGTCAGAGAGCTCGTCCTGGATGCGGATGGTGATATCGCGCTGGATGTCGAGCTTGTAGTCGTCCGAGAGGCCGTCGACCTTGTGGATGAAGACCTCGATGTTGATGTTGGGGTACGTGGGCTGGAGGTTGAGGATGGTCGTGTTGAGACGGGCCACTGCCTCGAGGTAGTCGTCCTGCGCGTCGATGACCCAGATGAGGGCCCCAATCTCGCCGAAGATGGCTTCCATGTCGTAGTTGGGGTTCTCGAATATGTCGATCTGCCCCGGAAAGTCCCATACTTGGAAGTCCATGAATGATCTGTGAGAGTTCAGCGGATGGTGTTGAGGGTCTGGCCTGGGAGGTGGGCTACTCACGCCATAGAGTCCTTCTGGATTCGTGCCGTCGATTCAAGGAACAGCGTCTCGTTTGGCGGCAGTTTGTGGAATACCACGCTGGATATAGATGACTTGCCGCTCCTGTTGCAGTCAGCAGACTGCTCGTGAAGTAGCAAGATGTATGAACATACCTTCTCTGCCCCATCAAAAGAAGACGTGGTTTTCCCTTCGCGGGCAGCCCCGGGAGGGCCTCTGCTGGTTTACTGGCATCCTTCGTCGGGATACCACGCCGGCTCTGTTCGAACACACGCTGCAGCGTTAGCCTCGCTGGACTCATGCGGCCGGTGTTCCGCATGATGAGATCGTGCAGGGACGGTCTCCCGCCATCTTCCACTTGGGATGGCGGGGACCGGCCATACGGGGGCGAAAGTGACATGGTTGAAGCTGTTGAGTCCGCGGTCGCGGAAGTTCTTCGAAAATTCCCGGGTGATGGCGGCTTGCGACTTTAACGGGTGCCATCTCCAAATATGCGAGACCAGACGAGACAACAGTCTTGCCCAGCACTTGATAGGCTGCGACGAGTCGTGCGCATGCAAATGATAATTCGGTACGTGACAGGAGGCGAACGCCGGTAGGTCCGAGATGAAAGCTCCCAAGGGATGATCACCTCGCTGGCGGCTGCCGGAACCCATGACGGCGAGGATGACGATATATCCGGTTCCTGGCGGGCGTCGATAGACGGTCCTTGAAACTTGTGCTCGTTCTGCCGTGGCCGGTGTTACACAGCGCTTTCTCTCTGCCGGCATAGACCCCTGCTTGTTCGCTCCCATGCAAACGCGACCGATCTGGCCAGTCCCGTCCCGCGCAGGACGGGAGGACGAGAACATGATGATGCTCGTGAGCGACGTTGACGGGTCGAGTCCAAGCTCCAGGGGCTGCGTCGCCACGTCCTCCGATAGAAGCTGGATAGATGAGACAAGCTCCCAGCCGCAAATAGCAGTCTGGGTTTTCTGTAAATAGCGAGGGGGAACACGGGCCAGCCCTCATCGCCCGGCTCTCGAGTCTGACTGGCCAGAGGGCGGCTGAGGGCTGAGGACAAAGCTGTGAGGGATTGAAAGGGTCGAGTGTGCTTTTCAACGGGTCTACCAGGGGACGGGTGAGACTACGATAGGGAAAATGTTTGGCTCACCTCCATCTTGGGCAGCTACTGGCTCAGCTTCTCGGAGCGCACGACCAGGAGGTGAGATGAGATGCGCGGGAGTGGTATGCCGTCGGATGGGCCCGAGACCGAAAGCTGATGGCCGTCGGTGACGCGGTACGTCCGGCGCTGAGGATGTGGCACGCACCAGTGAGTCAAGGCAGCAGGATAAATAGGGTGTCGTTGGCGAGTGGTGGTGGCTGGTGCCGTTGCGCGATGTCTGTCGTCCGACGGATTCGTTGGCTGATGCTTTGCTCTCGCTTTCCGTGCGAGTGGGGGACAGTGTCACTGGTGTGGCAGGTCACTCGGTCGCATGGTCTTCGCAAAGTCGCACACGAATGGAAAGGATTGGAGTCTCTTCCAATGAAGCGTTCGGCCTGGTCGCGTGTCTATGGACGAAGCGAGAGTTAGGTTGGAGGTTACAAGTAAATGTCCCTGGATGCCATGTCCCGAAGCAGGGGTCGAGCCGGGGAAGATAAGATAAGCCTGATTGACTTTGCTGCATTGAGCTAGTAGGTTGTCGTCATTACGAAGACCCCTGACGATTATCTCCGCTGCACTGCACATCAATTGTATTGTACCTTCCATGTTACCTTCGGATGAACAGTTCAAGCAGATATGATAAGTCGGGGCTGTCATCTGATTTCTTGAGGGAATACCTCATTTTTCTATGTGTATAAATAAGCCACGCTTTTAAATTTTGTGTGTACTTAGATGTGCAGGTCCCAGTTTGGCAGCAGCGGTCATGGACAACCACGATGACGACAGAGCATCACCACTTCAAGTTCCTGTCCCTCCGAAGGCACCTACCTAGCGATGGCCTGCAGACTCCCGCCTTTCGCCTGCGCCTAGTCTTGGTACCTGTCGTCGATATGACATGTAGGGAATGTCTCGGGTCCATGTGAGGAAGACCGTCTTTGTTCGATGCATTCAAGCAAGCAGATGAGATGCCCCCAGCTTCCTAAGTTGTCAAACGCGTTCTTGTACTCCCAGGGCCGACTCCATCGACCATATTTCTGGCTCTTGTATGGGTCATTTAAAAAGCACAGTATTCAGTTCACATCCACCGAATTCTGTCTTCCCAGAAGTTGATGTCGGTGTCGGGCCCATCTTCGCCGCGCCTCGCCTCCTCAATTTGATATTATCGTCTATGAGATCATCCTCCAGCTACCCTCGGAAGGTACTCTGCGGAAAGCGTCCCCCACGGAACGATGGCTAGATCTACGCCTGCAGATGCACGGCATCGGCAGCTTGCCGCCTCGCCGTTGTCGTTCGCGAAGAGGAAAGAAGCCCGACGGATGCAGAAGTACCCGCCAGGCATCAATGAGAGCAGTGGCAGGATGTCGGGCATCGTTGGTAATGCACCAGGCCATGGCATTGCCAATTCACGGAGCGTGTATTTTGAGGACGTGTTCCAGGCCGGAAGGAAATTTAGTCCAGCCAAGGACCTCATCGTCAGCGAGGCCATGGTCGCGGCCGAGGTGCGGACTAACGTTATCGTGAGCTTCTTGGCCCTAGGTGCTCATCCAATCACTGACAAGATACTTAGGTGGGAGACGAGTGCGGCTTCGTCAGGGACATGGCGCACCAGCTGTCTATCAGATACCAGAAGTCGATATCCTCCGTCGTGGTCACACTAGATCATGGAGTGTGCATGCTGTTCGCTGATAGCTTCGACCCCGCCTACACCATGTCTGTGTCTGCCCTGCCTTCGGACGTCACGCCGACCAAAAATAAGAGGAATGCCTACCTCATACAACATTACATGGAGGACTGCCTCGGAGTAGCGACATCCAGGGGCTTTCTTCGATTTGTGTCGGTGTCCGAAGAGAGCGCGGCATGGGGTGGTAATACGGTGGCAGGTCAGATCGAGTTGGCATCGGGGCGAATCGACCATGGAACCAGGGCGCTCAGGACCACTCCGAGCCGGAGACTTAGTGTCAAGGTAAAGACCCCATGATGGATATGAGTGGCGGTATCTGATACTATGCAGTCTTTCATATCGTTGAGGTCTTCATCGGTCAACTCGAGTCACGCTACATCCGGGGCCGGCACTCCATCAGATGTCGGGATCGATCTTACCACGCCTTCCATGGCTACAGTCTCGGAAGAGCACGAGAATGCTGAGCTGCCCGGGCAATGGAAAGCGCAATCAAACAGAAGCCTGATCCACTCACGAGAAGCTCACCTTGCTGAACGGAAGAAGAGCATCACGTCGTCAATTTTTGGCTGGTCACCGAAGCCGAAGATGTCATCCCACTGAAGTGGCTGAGTGAGGGAAGCCTCTGGAGTAAATGAAATCTGTAGCTGCGAAGTGGGGCAAAGTACAAAGTAACTGAATGATATCAAAGTACGAAGCTGAAGGTAATCGGCTTAAGAAAATAAGGGATATAATGAGGGAAATATAACAATTAAATGGTGAGGTTGTCAGCCTCTCGTGTTAGTTGCATCTCAGGCTTGCAAGTTCACAATCAAAAGCGTGCAGTGTTGATGTTGCCCCTCTTTATTACCCCACCAACCAATAATTTGACCGGAAGCTTATCAATGGTTGGTTTCATTGGCCAACCTTCTTATCTCACATCAAATCCGATCGCCCTCCAAAAAAATTCGAGCTTCAAGAGAGCCGAGTCTACTACGCCAGGCCATCACCACCTCCGTTTCTCCAGTCGACAGGAACCAACCTCGACACCGTACACGATACCCATAACCGGTCACGTCCGCCACTGCGGCCTCCGACAGCCACGGTGAATTGAAACATTCTACATGATTTAGACCATGGCGTCCTCTCTTGCGGCGCAACTTGCGCAAATCGCAGCCAACTCGAAGGCGTCCCTCAACGTCAAGGCGCAAAAGGCTGCCCACTCCAAGTCGCTGATCTTCGAGCCGAGAGTCGCCGCCACACAGAGCTACCAGGCTCTCTACACGATATGCCACGAGGGATTCGAGGAGCTCTGCCTGCTCGATGCTCGCTTCAAACCCTTTTCCCTGACCCTTTTCAGCGAACAGAGCCAGGACGAGGACAGGACCCAGTTGACGGCTGCCGAGAATGGCGAGCTGGACAAGAAGATCGAGGCTTTCCTGCGCCTTGTTGGAAGCAGGCTGAGGCTTATGCCTGCCATCCGGGCAATTGAATGGCTTGTGCGGAGATTCAGGTAAGCTCGTTCGTATGGTCTGTTGTAGCGACAAATACTGATGGTTGCTGGTTGCAGGATTCACGAGGACAACACCCGTGCTCTCGTCACGACCTTCATGCCCTACCACACGATCCCGGCCTTCACTACCCTCCTTTCGATCCTTCCTTCGAGGCTGCCGACAGAATACCGGTTCCTGCAACCCTACATCCGGTCGCTGACCTCCCCTCCCCGCTCCGTCATCGTTCACGAGGCGATCCACCAGGCCGGGTTCCTGGGCACTCTGTCCGAATACACCCTCGAGGCCTGCCGGAACCAGCAGCAGTACCCCGCCCTCATCTCTTTCTGGGGAGGAGTAATGACCGAGGCTGTCAACGGCCTTCTCGACAGCGCCAGGTCCGGCCGTGCCGCCGTCCAGAAGGACAACGACCAAGCCCTCCTGCAGCGCCTGGGCCCCGTCTTCGGCGAGGCTCTTCTCCTGAAGAAGGTCCCCAGCATGCAGATCGCGGCCTACATGGCCATCTCCATGTTCGCCGCCCGGGGAAACCTGGACGACGGCGTTCTCTCGGCGTTCATGGAGCAGATCGTCATTGGCTGGACCAGCGAGAGCATGAGGCCCGGTCTCGTGTGCCTCTCGATCCTGGCGCACTACCGCTCGGCAAAGCAGATGGGCAGCAAGGTTACCAAGGCGCTCATGAAGGTGCCTGATCTGGGCAGCATACTGGTCGATATCGGCCGGCAGCAGAGGGTTGACAAGCTCACCAACGGGCTGTGCATCTCTCTGGTGGACCGTCTGATCAAGAAGGGCGACTCTCGCGGTCTCCCCGTCATTCGCGCAGTTCTTGTCGGCCAGGTCCTCAAGGACAAGCAAGTCAGTGTCATTTTCAAGTCGCTGATCCTCGCGGCCCACCGCTTGGACGACGAGGTCGACCCCAACGGCGAGGTGCGCAAGGAGCTCGGCACAGCCCTCATCGATCTCTCTCGCCACACTGGCAACTCCAGTGAGATCATCCAAAACGTTATCGAGCAGGGCGAGCTGGATGTGGAGGAGCTGGAGATGAAGCTGGATGTGTCCATCCGGCAACAGAGGGCTCTCCCCAGCACGGCCGCCGACGGCATGGACGTCGACAACCCATCGAAGCCGTCTTCACTCAACGTTCGGGAAGCACTCCAGGCGAAGGCCAGCGACACCAGCAGTCTGCCCACCTGTCTCGTGGCAGAAACGGAGGAGGTCTTCGAATCCTTCACCCAAGTTTTCCTGCAGGCCGTCGCCCAGAGCAACGAGGAGCCGCAGCTGCTGGCCGACTTTACTGCACTTCCTGCCCTGCACCGCCAGGATGCCGTCAGCAACGCCACTTTCACTGCGTTCTTCGTGCGCATGTGGTGCGGTCCTTATCCGACGTTGGCCCGTGCGGCAGCTCTCGATGCCGTGAAGCAGCGCGTCCTCGAAGATGATGCCAGCGGCAAGGACTTCCAAGCCATCATCCCCTACTGCATGATTGCGCTTCTCGACTCTTCTCGTAAGGTCCGCCGTATCGCGGCAGACCTCCTGACGCGTCTCGGCGAGCTCTGCCCTGCGCAGACCAAGGTCAAGAAGCAGGACCCTTGGGCCGGCAAGGCTTTCTATGGAGACGACTCCAAGATCCATTCTATGGGTGTTGATGTTGTCTCGAAGCTGCTGCACGACATCATCGTCCCGGCACTGGAGGAGTGCGTCATGGACGCGCACCATCTCGTGACAGTGCTCCAGGCCGGCATCGACAGCAGCGCCAAGGGCAAGCAGACGACCATCTCGCAGGCTAGCCGCCAGTCGATACTCTCCTCGTTGGCGAGCCACGTCGTCGCCACCCCGCTGTTGCGAGCCAAGTCAGCCCTCCTCACGCTCCTCAACAACATAAAGGGCGTTTCTTCGACGACAAGGACGAAAGTCCTGCTGCCAGCGTTCAAGTGGTGGGCTGACCTTTCGGAAGATGACGTTGAGGCTATCACTTCCAGGGAACAGGTCGATCCTATCCAGCTCGATCAGCGTTTCACAGAGACAATTGTGCAAAATGATCAGGAAGGCCTCAACTTCCTGCTCTCGACCATCCAGAACACTGCGTCCACACGCCGCCTGAGCCTTGTCCGTGCCTGCTTCCAGCGGATCCGGGCCATGTGGCCCTTGATGAAGCCGGACACCCAGTTTGACGTTGCGGAGACCATGCTGAAGATCTATCAGCGTCAAAGCACCGATGGCGAAGAGGATCCCGTCTCTACCGAGGCCGCAGATCTGCTCAAGAACGTCGACCTCACCACGGACATCCTCTCCCAGTTCCTCTCCTCGGTCCAGACACGATCCAAAGCCGTCACCGGGTCCCCGCCAGCCAAGCGGCGCCGCACGAGTAGCGACGCCGTCAAGGCGGTCCAGTCCTTCAGCGCGGCCGACCTCGGCACGATTCTTCGCGACGTTACTTTTGTGCTGCAGCTCGTCGAGGGCTCCAACCCTCAGTCGCACCCGGAGCTGCTTCACAGCCTCTTCGAGACCCTCGCCGAACTTCAGCGTCTGACGTCTGTCGTCGGCTCCGAGCTGGGATATCTGCAGAACCTCGTGCTGACCAGCCTCAATGCCATGGTTCCCGAGTACAGGAACAACAAGAACCTCAAGATCAGCCGCTCCGGCGGCCACGGCGACCTGCTCGCCAACTGCATCCAGAAGACCACGAGCCCCATCGTCCAAAACTCGGCCCTGCTCCTCATCGCAAGCCTGGCGACCGCCGCCCCCGATGTCGTCCTCCACAGCGTCATGCCCATCTTCACCTTCATGGGCGCCTCTGTCCTGCGCCAGAACGACGACTACTCCGCGCATGTGGTGAACCAGACCATCAAGGAGGTCGTCCCGCCCCTGATGGAGTCGCTCAAGAAGGGCAAGCGAAACCCCATCACGGGCGCCACGGAGCTTCTCGCCAGCTTCGTCACCGCGTACGAGCACATTCCGTCGCACCGCAAGCACGACCTCTTCGTGTCCCTGGTCGATACCCTCGGACCCGACGAGTTCCTCTTCGCCCTGCTGGCCATGCTCATCGATAAGTACGGGGCGACGCCCAGCGTCGAGTCCTTCACCGCCACCCTGCTGGCGCACTACAGCGCCGAGATCCAGCTCAGCACGCTGGCCAAGCTGCTCGACCTCATCAGCGACCTCTTCAAGCCCAAGCCCAACCTGTCCGCCATCCTTCTCGGCGCCGGCGACGACCTGGTCAAGAAGGACGGTCAGAAGACCGCGCTCAAGCAGCTGACCATCTTCCCCCTCCTGCTGTCCGGGAAGGAGCTCCGGAAGGAGATTGGCGTCCTGTCCGAGAAGGACGACATGGAGACGGGCAAGATGAGGGAGCTCTACGCCACGCTGCTCAAGGACACGCTCGCCCTGGCCGAGACGGTCAAGTCCGACAAGGCGCTTCACGAGTGCTGCGGCGCCAGCCTGGCCAACCTGCTCAGCCTGCTGTCCATCGGCGAGTTCATCAAGTCGGTCGAGAACCTGCAGAGCCGGACGGAGATGGAGCTGCGGCGCAAGGTCCTCCGGGCCCTGGAGGTGCGCGTCGAGCAGGAGAGCGTCTCGGACGCCACGTCGAGGGCCGCGCTGCTCGGGTTCCTGCCGCAGCTGACGGCGGCGATTCGCGACACGGACGACCTCAAGTACAAGCACACGGCCGTTGCGTGCGTGGACAAGATCGCGGAGAAGTACGGCAAGAAGGACCCCGAGGCCGTGGCGGCGGCGGCGTCCACCATCGCCGGGCCGCACTGCCTCGGCACCCCGGACGCCCGCCTGCGCATCATGGCGCTCCTGTGCCTGGCGTCACTCGTGGACGTGCTCCAGGACGGCATCCTGCCGGTGCTGTCGCTCGCCGTCCCGCAGGCCATCCTGTACATCAAGCAGGGCCTGGGCGGCGAGGAGTCGGAGACGGACCTGCACAACGCGAGCTACGCCTTCATCACGGCGCTGGCGCAGCACCTGCCCTACATGATTACGGGCACCTACCTGGATCAGATCCTCGCGGCTTCCTACGCGTCTGCCGAGGCCGACCTGGACGACGACGCGAGCGACAGCCGTCTCAACTGCCTGCGCTTCCTGGCGCGCAAGGTCGAGCCGAAGGTGTTCCTCAACGGGCTGGAGAGGAACTGGACGGCGGCAGCCGATGCCGGCTTCGAGGTAAGCACGCCTGATTCAGTACATCACGGGACTACAGCTAACATGTATCAGGCCATCGGCGAGTACGTCGACATTCTTGGCGTTGCCATCGACAGCCATCCCAAGTCGGTCATCTCGAAGAACGTCAACGCGCTCGCCAGCATTCTGCTCAAGGCGCTCGACCTCCGGCGCATGCGTCACGCCGCTGGCGATGTGAGCGACAGTGAGGCCGAGCAGGTGGGCGACGTGGAGACGACTGTCAACGAGGTGGCGCTCAAGATGATCTACAAGCTCAACGACGCCGCGTTCCGGCCCGTGTTCACGGAGCTGGTGGAGTGGTCGAGCAAGCTGCCCAAATCTGACGCCAAGGGGCGCGCGCAGCGGCGCTACAGCCTGTACGGGTTCCTGCAGACGTTCTTCGAGAACCTCAAGTCGATCGTGACGAGCTACGCGACGTACATCGTGGATGACGCGGTGGAGGTGATCAAGGGCAACGCGCCCAAGGGCGCCGAGCAGCGCGCGCTGTGGGACCGGGCGCTGCAGACACTGGGGCGGTGCTTCGAGCACGACCAGGACGACTTCTGGCAGGCGCCGGCGCACTTTGGGGCGGTGGCGCCGGTGCTGCTGGGGCAGTTCGAGCACGCGGGCCTGACGGACGTGACGCGGACGCTGGTGCCGGCGGTGGTGGAGCTGGCGAGCGCGGCGGACTCGGCGGACCACCAGAAGGAGCTGAACACGGGGATCCTGCGGCACCTGCGGTCGGAGCAGGCGGCGGTGCGGCTGGCGGCGGTGCGTTGCCAGCAGGCGCTGACGGACAGGCTGGGCGAGGAGTGGTTGTCGGCGCTGCCGGAGATGCTGCCGTACATCAGCGAGCTGCAGGACGACGACGACGAGGTGGTGGAGAGGGAGACGCACAGGTGGATCGTCAAGATCGAGGCGGTGCTGGGCGAGAGCCTGGACTCGATGCTGCAGTGAGCGGAGGGATGTATTGTTCTTGGCGTACAAAACTGTGTCATAGACTGAAGGGGTGCCATGTGTCATGCGATACCCGAATAGAAGCGGCTGCATTGTCGGGATTTGCTGTGTTGACCTCTGCTGTTTTGACCTTTGACTCGAATATTAACCGCAATCGTTGGCCAGAGTATCCCGACGTCGTCCAAGGCTTGCGGCTCCGCCAGCGGCCGTCGTAGGTGTGGATCAGGGTGCAGATCTCCCGGCGGCTCCGGGCAAGGTCGAGGATGATGGATGGTGTTCACGATAGTGCGATGCCTCTAGCTGGTTGAAGATTACATCTTCCCGAGTATTGGAACAATGCTCAGATTCCACATGCTGGTCCGATCGAAGCCATTGATGTTACCAGGACTACCATCGCCGTCTCGAATTCCTGTGTGGGACATGATGTGCAGGGTCTATGTGCTGCCGGGGTCTCGGATATTCCCTCATCACAAGAACCCGCTTTGGTGGTGTAACGGTTAGCATTATCGCCTTCCACTCGGACCCTCCGTTGTAAGCGATAGATCCTGGTTCGATTCCTGGCCAAAGCAATTGTTTTTGCCCTTGCGTGCATTGGTGTTGCTTTCTTTTTGCAGTGTTGACGAGAGAAGACGTCCGGGGTCTGGGAGTCATTGTGCAGGTGGGACTTTGTGTGTGCATTTCCCGTGGGCTCCCAGCTCTCAGTGGCGGGCCTGTTCCTGCTTCTTCCGCACCTGGTAAGCCTGGAATCTCAGGGCTGGCCGCTGTGGATTGCAGTGACGGAAGGGACCGGGCTAAGAAGGTCAGGCGGAAGGTTCGGAGACTTGCAAGGCCCCGGGAAATACCCACAGCGCTGTTTCGGACGTCGAAGGGGAAGGCAGTCCGCCGAGCGTTCCTGACGCTCCGGGTCCGAACCATTTGCTAGCACAGCACCAGCGGAAGGAGCCATGACATCAGCGCCCTGTAACGCATCCACCCTCGAGCTACATCTTTATTTTCTTCCATATACACCATGATCTCTTGCTCAGCAGGGGCTTAGTCCTGTATTGTCTTCTTCACTGCACGACACTGCATTGCTAGCATGGCTTCTTCCAAGATAGCCAGGGCTTACTGGCGTAATGCGGCTCGACCGCACATGCGGCCTGATGCCACGACCACTAACACGAGTCTCGTCCCGGCTCTGACATCGAGGTGGGCGACTACACAACACAACACCACATCTCCCGGTATGTCGAGCATGCCGTGCCCTTGGCCCAACTAGCTAATGAAACAATCCGTCTAGGCCAGAGAGAAAAGGTGGTAGTTCTCGGCTCTGGATGGGCAGGGTACGCCCTCGCTCGCGATCTGGACCCCAAGAAGTACGAGCGTATCATCATCTCGCCTCGCTCTTATTTCGTCTTCACACCTCTACTCGCCTCTACCTCCGTCGGGACTCTCGAGTTCAGATCAGTTCTCGAGCCCGTTCGCAGGCTGCAGCCTGATCGTTTCCACCAAGGCTGGGCGGACTCAATCGACTTTGACAACAAAGTCATCCAGGTAGAGACCAACCCGGATGCGGATGAGCTCAGTTCTCGCACGTTACCGCCTCCCCAACCGCCAAAGGGAGCATCCTCACCCGGCGCCAAAGATAGCGAGGCTAAAACGGCAGTCATTGGCGAGTCGGCCACCAAGGTCGACACAGTGACCAAGAAGAAGGGCGAGGTCATCTCTGTCAGCTACGACAAACTCATCATTGCGGTGGGCTCGTACTCCCAGACCTTCGGCATCCCCGGCGTCCGTGAGCACGCCAACTTCCTGCGCGACGTCGGCGACGCCCGCTCCATCCGCCTCCGCGTCCTTCAGTGCTTCGAGCGGGCTGACCAGCCCAACACCACGGACGAGCAGCGCCGGAAGCTCCTCAACTTCGCCATCGTGGGTGGCGGGCCCACGGGTATCGAGTTCGCCGCGGAGCTGCACGATCTGGTCCACGATGATCTGACCAAGCTCTACCCCCGTCTTGTGCCCTTCGCCGCCATCACTGTGTACGATGTCGCGCCCAAGGTCCTGCCCATGTTCGACAAGAAGCTATCTGCGTACGCCATTGAGACTTTCAAGCGCCAAGGGATCCAGGTCAAGACCGAACACCATCTGCAGGGTATTCGCCCCGACGATGACGGCAAGGGAGGTCTGAAGCTGAAGATCCAGGAACATGGCGACGACGAGGTCGGCGCAGGGCTCGTCGTCTGGAGCACCGGCTTGATGCAGAACCCGCTCATTGGCAAGATCGTCTCTCAGGAGCTCAGGGGTCCCGTCTCCACGACCGAGGTAGAGCAGGCACGGTCCTCGCAGCCCTGGCAGATCATCAAGGACGAGAGGAGCGGCGGCATCGTGACCGACGACCACCTTCGCGTCCGCGTGTCCAACGAGAAGAATGCCGAGTCCGGCCCCGAGGAAGATTCTAGCAAAGCCACTCCCGGCACTGCTGTTCTCCCAGACGTCTTCGCAATTGGGGACTGTGCCGTCATCGAGAGCGAAGCGCTCCCCGCCACGGCGCAGGTCGCCTCGCAGCAGGCCAAGTACCTCTCCAAAGCGCTCAACAAGTATGGCGCCCTTGGTGTGGACCCCATGGAGCAGGCCAAGTCTTTCCGCTTCCGCAACTTGGGCACGCTCGCGTACCTGGGCAGCTGGCGGGCCATCCTACAGAGTGGCTCGTCGGACGGCATCACCGGCCGTCTGGCCTGGGTGCTCTGGCGCGGCGCGTACATCACGCGCAGCATGAGCATCAGGAACAAGATCATGGTCATCGTGCACTGGGTCATGACCTGGCTGTTCGGACGGGACATTTCCAGGTTCTGAGGTGTTTGGCTGATTTGTACATCACTGTGTTTGAATTCCCCAAAAGCGAAAGAAATAGACTGGGATAGAGGCGTCGGCTCTAGCGAATTGGGCGGTCATTTGTTTCGGTAATCGTTGCGCAGTTGTAGGATATTAGACCAATCTCATGACATGTTCATAGTTGTTGAAACTGATGGCAATGGAAATCGTGACTTTTTGGCAATGCTAAGCTAAATAATGAAAGTACAAGTCATAAACGCCAGACTCCGCCGAGATGCAGTCAACTTCAAAACTGCCAGACGCCATATGAAATCAGAAAATCACGAGTTGACCTCGGCGAACCAGGTCCTGAGCAGGCCCGCGAGCGCGTTCGGGAGGTCCTCGAGGTTGTGCACGATGAGGAAGTAAGGGAAGGGGAAGGTGTCGAGGTAGCGCTCGATGACGACCTTGCTGTTGCCGAACTGGTCCTTGATGAAGCGGGCCTCCTTGAGGTCGAGGACGCTGTCGCCCTTGCGGTGCTTGGTGTCGTCCATGACGATGAAGACGACCATGATGCGCTCCTCCATGGCCTCGCGCAGGAGGCGTCTGATGCCGTCGTGCGCGGACGAGGGCGTGAGGCCGTCGGACAGGACGAGGGCGAGCTGCCACAGGTCCTCCGCGCCGCGGGCCGGGTTCCGGAGCCTGGCGTCGCGGAAGCGGTCGATTGTGTCGCGGACGAGGCGCAGGACGTCGGTGCGGTCCTGCTCGAAGCGGAAGCGCTGCAGGACGCGGGCGCCGGCGTCGTGCGAGGCGAAGGGCTCGGCGAGGTCGTGGGCCGTGAAGACGGAGGCGCCGAAGATGCTGCGACAAGTTCTGTATTTGCGGAAGGTTTCTGTTCCATGACAATGCCTGACCCTGTGTCATTAGCAT